>JAWQEG010000854.1:0-482966 GCA_033782935.1 Petrolisthes cinctipes
TATCCTCTTAGCAAACGGTAAACAGTTATATAAAATTATCCTCTAAGCAAACGGTAAACAGTTATATAAAATTATCCTCTTAGCAAACGGTAAACAGTTATATAAAATTATCCTCTAAGCAAACGGTAAACAGTTATATAAAATTATCCTCTAAGCAAACGGTAAACAGTTATATAAAATTATCCTCTTAGCAAACGGTAAACAGTTATATAAAATTATCCTCTTAGCAAACGGTAAACAGTTATATATATATATGTAAAATCTGTATATATTTTTCTAGGTTAGTGTGTATAACTCCTTTCTATAATGATATTTTGTGAACTTTTATGATTCCTGTACTATGCTTTATACAACTTTCTTTTGGGTAAATGAAACAATACTTTGAAATAACTGAACATTAACCACTCTTCCCTCAAATAGATAAATAAATAAATAAATAGTAATAATAATGATAATAATAATAATAAAATTATAATAAAAATAATAATATCAATTATTATTATTATTATTATTATCATTATTACTATTATTATTATTATATAAATGGGTAAAAAGTAGATCAATAGATATCATTACCTATATATATAAAATGCAATGATAACTACGTTTAATAAAGATGAAACAACTGCTTCAATAAAGTTTCTTCCTCTAAACAGGATGATGAAACAGGCGATGCTACTCTAAGTCAAGGGGTAAGTAATGATAATAAGGAATGAATGTACAGTCGCAATCCAAAATTTGTATCCAGGTCTTGTTGAAGTTTCGAATCAGTTGACATATTAGTGAAGCAATGACAACGCTTATCCTGTTTCATAATATTTGCTTGAGCTCGCTAAATTAATTAATACTCGATCAGGCCATGCCATTCGAAGCAAGCCTGGATAATACATATTTTGGATTGCGAGTGTACAGTCACGAGCACTAATAAGTATACAGTTTTGGTTGAAGCTTTGAACAGTCCACCCACCAATTCACCAACAAAGTACAGTAATTCCAATGGAGATGTTATTGTGCATTTATTAATTAACTGTCTCTATAGGTATTCGAAGCACACCACCTGGATACTTATTAGTACTCGTGACTGTACACCCGACCTTGTAAATTCGCGACCACATACTAAGATGTTTATATATTATGCCATTATTTTGAGCTGGTAACATTTATTTATTTGGGGAGGAATCAGTCAGTATTACCAGCTCAGATGACATAATAAACATTTGGGGACGTGGTCGCGAATTTACCAGCTCGAGTGTACAGTCGTGCACAAAAGTAATCATCCACATTTGGATTTTTCGTATAATTATAATGAGCTTCCCTTCATTTGTTTGTTAGCTGAGAAACTTTCCAATAAGTAGATTAAATATCATTAATTGACTTTTCACATTATACACATTAAATTATACACATCATTATTTTATTAACTTATATTAACATTATACACATAACATTATTTTATTGACTTATACTAACATTATACACATAATTATTTTATTGATCGACTTATATTAACACTATACACATTAAATTTTATTGACTTATATCAACATTATACACATTACATTCTTTTATTGACTTTTATTAACATTATACACATTACATTATACACATCTCATCTGACGTACCTGTGAAGTAATGACAATGTTTTTTAAACCTGTCGTCTCTCATTAGGTATAAGGTCTCTCTCTCTCTCTCTCTCTCTCTCTCTCTCTCTCTCTCTCTCTCTCTCTCATTATGGGAGGTCTGTGATTCCTCCAAACTATACCACGAAACAGACACCCTATATAGTTGTTTAAGTTGGGGGTCTGTTTCATGGCATAGTTTGGAGGAATGAGAGAGAGAGAGAGAGAGAGAGAGAGAGAGAGAGAGAGGGCAATGGTGTGTGTGTGTGTGTGAGAGAGAGAGAGAGAGAGAGGGGGGGGGGGGGCAACGGTAGGTGAGAGAGAGAGAGAGAGAGAGAGAGAGAGAGAGAGAGAGAGAGAGAGAGAGAGAGAGAGAAAGAGAGAGAGAGAGAGAAACTTATACCCCAACAGAATATAAAGGGTTATGAGAGAGAGAGACAGAGAGAGAGAGAGAGAGACAAAATAAATGAGAGAGAGAGACACCCCAACATAATAATATAATGTTTTTTATCTACAGGATGATGAAGTCTACATACGTCAAGACCCAACAGTCACCCCTAACAGTGTTAAGTTATTTATTCATTTATTCATATATTTATTCATTTATTTATTTTCTCATTTATTTATTTTTTTATTTATTTTTTTATTTTATTGTTATTTTTTTATTCATTCATTCATTCATTTATTTATTTATTTATCAATTTATTTATTTTATTCTCATTTTTCTATTAATTCATTCATTTATTTATTTATTTATTTTATTTATTTTTATTTTATTCATTCATTCATTTATTTATTCATTCATTCATTTATCTATTCATTTATTATTATTTTTTTTTTCACGTAGAAGTAGTTGAAAGTTATTGTCTGATTCATTTAAACTGTCTATACAACTTTAAAAAGATCACTCCCTCGTATAGTAATTAACGTTATGCTAAACTGGTGCATTATAATTACTTTTTTGATAAATTGGAGTGCCTTGATTCCTCCAAAGTATGCCAGGAAACACACCCAGATGAACAAAAATAATGGTATATCCTGCTGTTGCCTGGAATAGTTTGGAGGAATCATTTGCTCCAGATTTACCACCCAAAATAATAGTTATGATCAAAGCATCTTATAATATTACTTTCTTTATCTTCTTATAATATTAATAACTCTCTTTATCTTCTTATAATATTACTAACTCTCTTTATCTTCTTATAATATTAATAACTCTCTTTATCTTCTTATAATATTAATAACTCTCTTTATCTTCTTATAATATTACTAACTCTCTTTATCTTCTTATAATATTACTAACTCTCTTTATCTTCTTATAATATTAATAACTCTCTTTATCTTCTTATAATATTAATAACTCTCTTTATCTTTTTATAATATTAACAACTCTCTTTATCTTCTCATAATATTAATAACTCTCTTTATCTTCTCATAATATTACTTTCTTTATCTTCTTATAATATTACTCTACTCTTTATCTTCTTCTACAGCTTCTTATAATATTACTTTCTTTATCTTTTTCCACAGCTTATCGACTATCGCCAAGTCATCGTAAATGATTCACTGGTGAGTTGTTGTGGAGAGAGAGAGAGAGAGAGAGAGAGAGAGAGAGAGAGAGACTTTATACCACAACAGAATAATATAAAGGGTTATGAGAGAGAGAGAAAGAGAGAGAGAGAGAGAGAGAGAGAGAGAGAGAGACCTTATACAACAGAATATATAGGGTTATGAGAGAGAGAGAGAGAGAGAGAGAGAGAGAGAGAGAGAGAGAGAAAGAGAGAGAGAGAGAGAGAGATTCTCTTTATGATAAATTGAAGGGGCTACTAATTCCTCCAAATCTATGTCAGAGAGAGAGAGAGAGAGAGAGAGAGAGAGAGAGAGAGAGAGAGAGAGACTTTATACTAATTCCTCCAAATCTATGTCAGGAAACAACAGATGACTTTAATGTTACTACAAATAGGGGATCTGTTTTGTGGCATAGTCAGGAGGAATCAGAAACCTTCTTCCAATTCACCAACATGAAAACCTCCTCCCCTTTTAAGGACCCTGTGATCGTGTATGAAAATTTGGAGGCTTCTGATTCCTCCTGACTATGCCACGAAACAAGCATCTTCCCTATAGATGGTGTTTCGTGGCAGTGTTTGAAGGACTCATTTACCTCCAGTTTTCATGCATGATCGTCACAGGGTCCTTGACAATAGTAAATGAATGAAAAGAATTGACCCCTGCTGACGTAAGGACTCTATGTAAACAAACAATGTTGCCACATCTCACCAAACCTATATATATATACCACTGGATGCTGTTTGTATTCATTGCTATAATAGTGAATACATTACACACACACACAATTAAAGACAGATAAATGACACACACACACACACACCATTAAAGACAGATAAATTACACACACACACACACACCATTAAAGATAGATAAATTACACACACACACACCATTAAAGATAGATAAATTACATACACACACACACACACCATTAAAGAGAGATATATTACACACACACACACACACACCATTCAAGACAGATCAATTACACACACACACACACACCATTAAAGAGAGATATATTACACACACACACACACACACACCATTAAAGACAGATATATTACACACGCACACATATTTCGAACCAATGGAAGATTTAGGTGGGCTGTCGTCCAGAAACCACCTGCTTTAGGTCTCGGGCATCGACTCTGGTGGTCTAGAGATTGTGATACTTGACAATAACATATATATACTTTACATCCCATATATATACTTTATATATACTTTACATCCCATTAAGGAGAGGTTTTCTTGTTGGCAATTTGGAAGGCTACTGATTCCTCCTAACTTTGTCGGAAAACAGACGCCATCAAAGGTAGTAATTGGGGATCTGTTGTTTCATGGCATAGTTTGGAGGAATCAGTAGCACTCCAATTTACCCAAAAGAGGTCCTCTCCTTTAATTAACCGGGACTATAATATAATTGTTCTTCTATACCTCCACTTAATAACAGAGCACAGACTTTATGGAACTCAACCCCGAGGAGGTGGATGGCAAGAAGCTGTTTGAAGGAGATATTATGTTGACGGATGAACAGTGGCGAATGTTGAAGGAAGAGAGGAAATTCCAGACCTACGGTAACCTGTATAAATGGCAGCCTGGACCCTCTGGCGACCCTCTTGTGCCTTACGTCTTTGAAAGTACCATTGTTGCTGGTAGTACAAGTAAGTACAGTACACTCATGGTAGTACACGTAAGTATAGTCGGCGGTAAAAGTCCTGTCGCCTTACTTGCTTCACCGAGGCACGCAATGTTTATGTACTCGAGCTTATTAGGTGTAGAAAACGTACAGTACTATGATGCACAAAAGTTCGTTCCCTCAGCCAATCACAATAGGGCTATCATTTTTGCTCTTCTGCTGGTCCTGTTTCCTTATAGCATACTTTAATTGAAGGATTCATGGCACTCCAATGTAACAAAAAAGACTTACCACCTTAAGGGGATAGTACTAAAAAAAAAATTATGAAAAACATAGATATAAAATTTGTACTAAACAAAATTGAGAAAAACATAGATATAAAAATTTGTGGTAAATGCCAATCATTAATGATTCTCGTAACTAATTTATATTGCAGCGGCCAATGCAATCAACGCCGGTATTGCACACTGGGAGGCCAACACGTGTATTAAGTTTGAGAAGACCACCAACACCGCTCAGCCGCACATTCGTTTTCACGTCGGGAGCGGTTGTTGGTCATACATAGGACGTCTGTATTCGTACTTCCCTAATGGTCAGCGGATTTCAATTGGGAGTGGTTGTGAAACTGTAAGTAAAAATCTGAACATCCTTCTTGGTTGGCTCTTATGCATGTACAGCCACAAATCAAATATCCACCGACACTTTCCTTCCTTCCATCGTAGTAGGAAATATCTTGGTGATAAAAAACAACACGTGTATATATGATCTTGCAGCACCTCATGATAATAATAATAATAATAATAATAATAATAACATTCACCAACACTTTCCTTCCTTCCATCGTAATAAATATATTGGTGATAAAAAAACAACACGTGTATATATGATCTTGCAGCACCTCATAATAATAATAATAATAATAATAATATCCACCAACACTTTCCTTCCACCGTAGTAAATATCTTGGTAATAAAGAACAACACGTGTATGATTTCGCACCACCTCATAATAATATATAATTGATGGGGTTGAGTTGACATAAGGTGTTGTTGTATGATTATATTTTGATATGATACTGATTTATTTGCACGATGGAAGGAAAGTGTCGGTGGTTATTTGATTGTAGCTGTACACACAGGGTTTACAACATATAGAAAATGTAAGACTACGTATCTGCAATACAACATTATTATTAGTTTGTTTGTTGTTTTGCTAATCACCGTGTCACTAGGTAGACCATTCATTGCAGTACTTCCACAATGATGACCTTATCTTGCCATATAGGTAGCCTGTGTAAGAATTCTTGTGGACAACCGTACACTCGCGATCCAAAATATGTATCAGTATTTCTTTGTAATTGTTTGTTTTTTGAAATGTGTGTTTTATTTTATATTATATATATTTATTTTTTCTTGGTAAATATATATTGAAAGAATTACTGTTATTGCGTACGGTTTTTCTACCATCATTACCCACTTATTTAGACCATTCTAAGACTATTTTCTTATACCATTTTTTTTATTCTCTCCTCAGATGGGAATAGTGGCTCATGAGATTGGTCATGCAATTGGTTTCCATCATGAACAAAGTCGGAGTGACCGTGATAACTACGTTCTTATCCACTCTAACAACATCCGTCCTTCAGCCAGTAACAATTTCGCAAAAGCTAATACCATAGACGTTGTGCCATATGACTACGAATCAGTTATGCACTACTCATCGAAGGTAATTAAGTTAAGGGGGTGAGGGAACAGGGGGACAGGCTTTGGGGGATTTTAGGGTGGTGCGGGGGGTTTGGGGGTCGGGGGGGGGGGGGGGTTGGGGGTTGCGGGACTAGTGGGACAGGCTTGGGGGGGGGGAGTTAGAGGGGTGCGGGAACAGGGGACAGGCTTTCTACCCACCCCAAGCCTGTCCCCCTATTCCTGCACCCCCCTAGTCCCCCCCCAAGTCTGTCCCCCTATTCCCGCACCCCCTTAAGGGACCCTGTGATGTAGTCAGAAAAGTGGAGGTTAGCGAGTCCTTCAAACATTGCCACGAAACACCAGCTATTTTGAAGGAGCTTAATTGTTTCGTGGCATAGTCAGGAGGAATCACAAGCCACCACCACCAGGTCTCACACACGATCACACACGGAACTAGGGTAACTTATGGGGTAAATTTTGTGTTGGTAAATCTGGAGCAACTGAATCCCAGCTCCAAACTATTTCAAGCAACAGACAGAACACCATTCATTACTTTTGCTCTTCTGGTCCTGTTTCCTAGCATACTTTGGAGGAATCAAGGCACTCCAATGTACCAAAATAGAATTACCACCTAAAGGGAGGTTTTTTTTTTTTTTTTTTTTCTTGGTGAATTGCATGGATGGTCTGTGATTCCTCCAAAGTATGCCACGAAACAGAAGATTCCCCCCCTCCCCCCTATTACTACCATTAAGTATATCTATTTTCTGGCATATATAGTTTGGAAGAAGCAATCAGTACCTTTCCAATAATTTACCAACAAGAGAATCTCCCCTTCATTTGACTTACACACACACACACACACACACACACACACACATAATTGGGGTTTTCACTGTTTTTAGCAATTTTCACATCCTTCCTTCCTCAATAAACACACACACATTAATCATGAATAACGTCATGATTAATAATTATTCCTTTTTAGACCGATCAGGTGTCTCTTTCTCTCTGTGGCAGCCAGCAGTTTTCTCAGTTACATCGGATTTCCAACTTTCACCACCATTAAGCTCTGTGTGTGTGTGTGTGTGTGTGTGGCCAGTGCTGGATTTACTCCTGTGTAAGCCTATGGACAGTTTGTATATTAAGGAAGCCCCAATAATTTTAAGTTTTAGTAAATGGTTGAGGTGGCGAGCGAAATGAGCCTGATCAACCATATGAAACACTAAATTGTAAATATTAGAGACTTGAGAATGTATATATATATACTGTATAATTAGTTCAAAACTTCTCATAACACACACACACACACACACACCTAAATCTATGTTAATAAAATAAGATAAATTCTATTCAGCATCACAATCAATAATAATATAGCATAATATTAAATCAATTAACAGAAATTTGGATGTGTAACTACTGTATTTACCAAGAACTTTTCTCTAATGGAGCAATATTAATCCAATTAATATACATATACATTTATGGCTCAAATTACTTAAAAATATACTTGATAAATATTCTATGAACCATTACATACCAGAAATTGCATAAAGGTGAGAAATTAATATTTTGTAATCTATACAATTGTAATATTTATGTGCCATATGTGGAGACCAGCAGGAGCCGATTCCACAGTGACTTTGGTTTGTTATGATCCTCCCCAACCAACCACACTTGTCAGTCTTAATTATATCACAGTATCCATATCCACAAAATCTGTCAGGTAGTTCCATTATTACCATAATTTCATAGTGGAGTCATAAGATAATTCACTCAGGAGTCATTTACATATCTTTACCCACTAATTTATAACATTCTGAGACCTAAATCTAAATCCAGCATTGTCTGTGTTGTGGAGGCTAGCCTACTCACGGTAAATATCTACTATATTGCCGGTTGGTATTACGATGTTTTTTTTACCTTCTTTACCCACTAATTTATAACATTCTAAGATCTAAATCCAGCAATTGTCTGTGGCCAGGCTTTCAGTTACAATGGGTTCCCAACTATCACCACCATTGATCCAAGCAAGAACTACCTCATTGGTAACCGTGATGGACTTACCTTCAGGGACATTCTCCTTGCCAACCTCATGTACGGATGTGTAGGTGAGTCAATACTTGTTTACGTTAGCTTAGGTTAGGTTAGGTTAGGTTAGGTGAGTCAATATTTGTTTACGTTAGCTTAGGTTAGGTTAATACTTGGGTATTTATTGAAAGAATTACCGTTTTTTAGCAGTGTTGCCAGATCCGGCTAGGTCCCAGTACTTTGGCCCGGTCATTTTCTGTACTTTACCAAGGTTATTTCCAGGTAGTTTGCCCAGGTTTGGTCCCGGTAGTCTGCCCAGGTTAGGTCCCGGTAGTCTGATGCGGTCTAGGTTAGGTTAGGTCAGGTCAGGTAAGGTCAGGCTAATTTCAAAATGCCCCATTTGAATATGCCCTATCTTGGAAATGGGGCATTTGTGGAGAAAATGCCATAGAAGAAAATAGTCTTAGAATGGTCTAAAATAGTGGGTAATGAAGGTAGAAAAACCGTCCCCAATAACGGTAATTCATTCAATATTTACCAATACTTGTTTAGGTTAGGTTATGTGAGTCTATACTTGTTTTGGTTAGGTTAGGTGAGTCTATACTTGTTTTGGTTAGGTTAGGTGAGTCTATACTTGTTTTGGTTAGGTTAGGTGAGTCTATACTTGTTTTGGTTAGGTTAGGTGAGTCTATACTTGTTTTGGTTAGGTTAGGTGAGTCTACTTGTTTTGGTTAGGTTAGGTGAGTCTATACTTGTTTTGGTTAGGTTAGGTGAGTCTACTTGTTTTGGTTAGGTTAGGTTAAGTTAGTCAATACATGTCTAGGTTAGGTGAGGTTAGGTTAGGTTGGGTTAGGTTAGGTGAGGTTAGGTTAGGTTGGGTTAGGTTAGGTGAGTCTATACTTGTTTTGGTTAGGTTACGTTAAGTTAGTCAATACTTGTTTAGGTTAGGTTAGGTTGGTAAATTGGAAGGTTACTGGTTACTCCTAACTACACCAGGGTGGAAAAAAAAAAAAAAAAACAGACGCCCTCACTGATACTTACTAACAGGGGATCTGTTTCCTGGCATAGTTTGGAGGAATCACAGACCTTCCAATTCACCAACAGCAAAAGAATCTCTCCTTATTAACTAACTAACTTATGTGCCTTTTGACATTGTGTACTAACTACCTCAATACTTGTACTACTAACTCATGTACAGTCACGAGCACTAATATGGATACAGCTTTGGTTTATTTAATCTTTGAACAGTCCACCAATTCACCTACGAAGTACAGTAATTCCAATGGAGATCTTAATTAATGTGAATTTATTTGACTGTCTCTAGGTATTCGAAGCACACCTGATTACTACTTATTAGTGCTCGTGACTATACCTTCCTTTACATATAATATACTCCCTCAGCTTCGTGGGAGTCAAGCTGTGGGAAGAGCAGCTCTTCGTGTGGTGGTGAAGGCTACATCGGTGCTTCGTGTTCGTGTGTGTGCCCACCCGATAGAACGGGAAACAATTGTCAAACTCAGATTCCTCCCCCCGCTGGTCAGTTTATTAATACGTTTATTCCACAAAAATAAAGATAATAATCATAATAATAATAATAATTCACAAATAGGACTACAATAAATTATTCACACTCACAATCATTCACAATCATTTATAATAACAACAATGAAATGCCCTATCCAAGTTCATGACATTCTCAGCCCCCCCCCCATTCCTTCCCCTAAAAGTTCTCACCATCAATAATATAATTTAGCCTTGTGTAAAGGAGCCATTCACTGCATTGACAAGTTAAAAAAAATATATATACATTATTGGGAAAAAATCACACATAGCTTTTAATTTCACGAGACCTATTATTAAGGACCCCTGTGATGTAGTCAGAAAATTGGAGATAACTGAGCCCTTCAAATTATTGCCACGAAACACCACCTATTTGGAAAGAGCGTGTTTCGTGGTATGGTCAGGAGGAATCAGAAGCCTCCAAATTTCATACACGATCACAGGCTTTCTTTAAGTTTCTTATAACTGATTCAAGGTCACGTCCACAACCTGTAAACGTAATATTAACACTGCATGGAATTGACTCCTGCTGGTGAAAATGACGAAAATGTACAGTTGCCGACGAAGAATATAAATACACACATTTACTTTGTTTGTCTGTCTGTCTGAAAAAATACACACATTCACTTTGTCTGTCTGTCTGTCTGTCTGTCTGAAAAAATACACACATTCACTTTGTCTGTCTGTCTGTCTGTCTGTCTGAAAAAATACACACATTCACTTTGTCTGTCTTTCTGTCTGTCTGTCTGAAAAAATACACACATTCACTTTGTCTGTCTGTCTGTCTGAAAAAATACACACATTCACTTTGTCTGTCTTTCTGTCTGTCTGTCTGAAAAAATGCACACATTTACTTTGTTTGTTTGTGTTATATTATTTATTTATTTATTTATTTACCACAGTTGCCGAAGATGGATGTACTCAAACAATTACCACAGAGAAAACCTTCACCAGTCCCAGTACTTACCGTAAGTTATAGTATCTCTCTCTCTCTCTCTCTCTCTCTCTCTCTCTCTGGTCCGAATGAATGAATGAACGAAATTCAACGAATGCAAATGGAACTCTCTCTCTCTCTCTCTCTCTCTCTCTCTCTCTCTCTCTCTCTCTCTCTCTCTCTCTCTCTCTCTCTCTCTCTCTGGTCCGAATGAATGAATGAACGAATGCATAGGGAACTCTCTCTCTCTCTCTCTCTCTTGGAGGCAACTGTAGCTGATATTAACGTGAAGAAATAAGGTGACATCATCTAGTACAACACACACACATAAACATAAACAACACCATGAAGCTCCATTGTCTTGACTTCACCTAGTACAACACACATGAAACATTACAGATGGCACTTACATGAATATGTTTGCTGATGATGCAAAAGTACAAAGAACAATTAAAAATTAAGACTGGAGTAATAAATGGCAGATGAAGTTTAATGCAGATAAATGTCATGTTATTAAGTTTGGAAGAAGTGAGAGAAAACCAAATTGGCAGTACAAGCGTGGAAACAAAATATTAAATGAAGCAGAGAAAGAAAGAGATTTAGGAGTAATGATAAATAAGAAATTGACACCAGATGATCATATAAATGAGAAAGTGAGAAACATGTATACATTGTTAGCAAATATGAGAGTGGCCTTCACTTAAATAGATGAAGAAATGGTCAAGAAAATAATAACATCCTTTATAAGACCTACCTTGGAATATGCTGCAGTAGTATGGAACCCACATTTAAAGAAACATAATATGTTTCTTTAAATGTGGGTTCCATACTACTGCAGCATATTCCAAGGTAGGTCTTATAAAGGATGTTATTATTTTGGTGATTTTATCATCAAATTAGAAAAAGTACAAAAAGCAGCAACAAGATGGCTACCAAGTCTAAGAGAACTAAGCTATGATGAAAGACTAGAGAAACTAAAATTACCTAAACTGAAAGAAAGACGAAAGAGAGAGGATATGATTATGGTTTACAAATGTGTCACAGAAAAAGAAAAGATAGATATATAAAACTTGTGTCAACAAGGAATATCTACAATGAGAGGACACAGTAAGAAATTAATTAAAAGAAGAGGAGATAAAGATGTACAGAAATATAGTTTTCCAAATAGAGTAATAGACGAATGGAATAAATTACCAAAAGAAGTGGTGTGTGCCAAAAACATACATAACTATAAAGAAAAATATGATCATTGGGTTTTAAAATACGGGACATTACGAGCTTGACTCAATCCTGTAGAGATACAAATAGGTAAGAAGAAATAGGTAAGGTAAGAGCATAACCAACACATCATAGCTTCACTCAATAATCTGAGGGCCTTTCGACTTTCACAGGCAACTGACGCCCTACAGTACCGAGATTGAGGTATTAATTAAGGAGAGAGTATACTTTTGGTACATTGGAGCGTCTTCATTCCTCCAAAGTATACCAGAAAACAGGACCAGAGGAACAAAAATAATGGTGGCCTGTTGCTTGGAATAGTTTGGAGGAATAATTTGCTCCGGATTTACCACCACTGTATCCTCCCCTTAATTATAAGTAATATATAACTCTATGTATCTTTTCTTCTTCTCTTTTCAGCACTAAGGTGTACGGTTGACATACAAGCTCCCGCATGTCACACGCCAGTTATTAAGTTCACCCAATTCAGACTGTACCAAAAAATCACCTGCGAAAATAACCAAGCCTGTTGTTACCACGACAGTTTAGAGTTGAGGGAAAATTATCCAAACACAGCACCAGATATGTAAGTTTTTATGGTCCCTTAAGGGGGTAACTCACTTCCGTTACATTGGAGTGCCTTGATTACTCCTCCAAAGTATGCCAGGAAACAGGACCAGATGAACCAAAAATAATTGTGTTCTGTTGCTGGGAATAGTTTGGAGGAATCATTTACTCCAGATTTACCAACACTGTACTTCCCCCTTTACCTCTGGCCTATAATGTGTAGTGAAGATCATACATACCCCATCATGTGTAGTTGTCTCTCTTTAAGGGGGTGCGGGAATAGGGGGACAGGCTTGGGGGGGGGGGTGCAGGAGTAGGGGGACAAGCTTGGGAGGGAGGGGGGTGCGGGAATTGGGGACAGGCTTTCTACCAACCCCAAGCCTGTCCCCCTATTCCTGCACCCCTCCAGCCCCCCACCCAAGCCTGTCCCCTACTCCCGCACCCCCTTAAGGACCCTCTGACCGTGCATGAAAAGTGGAGGCTTCTGATTCCTCCTGAATATGCCACAAAACAAGCTCCTTCCATATCATAGGTGTATGTGTTTCGTGGGAATATTTGAAGGAATCGTGCATTTATCTCCAATTTTCTGCATGACTACATCACACACAGGGTCCCTTAAAACACCATAAATTAAGAGATATATAGCATTATGTTTGCTTCCTCCATGCATACATTACCAGGAAACACATCACCTACTTACTAGTTACACTTGGACTGTCTATTTCCTGACATAGTTTGGAGGAATCAATAAATTCATCAACAAGAAAGTCTCCTTCCCCTTCCTTCAGCCCAATGTGTCAAGGCAACTCAAACAATAACAACATTGGACATGATATTGGAACTCTCTCACTTTGGCTTTTGTATTAATTAGGGGACAGTTGTTATGGTACAGGCTTCTTACCTTTTAGTTCTCATCTATATAATGTTATTGTTATTTTCAGGTACTGTAATACTGACCTGGCCGGACAGACAGTAACTAGTAATTCTCAGAGAGTGGTCCTATTCTACCACAAGAGATGGGCAAGTGCTCAATTGGCAGCTGATATCACCTTTGCACGTGTACCTGGATGTACTACTGATACTAGCTCGCCTACTTCTACTACTAGCACTACTTCTACTACTAGCACTACTTCTACTTCTACTAGCACTTCTTCTTCTACTACTGATATTAGTACTACTACTACTGCACCTCCACCACCACCAAGATGCACCATTGAAGTTCATAATGGAGTTTTCTATTGGATTTCTCCCTTATTTGACGATAATTACCCCGACGGTGGAAGATGTCGGGTTTACGGAGGATCGGTAAGTACTGTATATATATATATATATATATATTTTTTATATTATTATTATTTTTATTATTATTATTTATTTATTTATTGTTAGTATTTATTTATTTATTATTTTTATTATTATTATTTTTGTTATTATTATTTATTAATTTATTGTTATTATTTATTTATTTATTATTTTTATTATTATTATTTTTGTTATTATTATTTATTTATTTATTGTTATTATTTATTTATTTATTATTTTTATTATTATTATTTTTGTTATTATTACTTATTTATTTATTGTTATTATTTATTTATTTATTATTATTTTTATTATTATTTTTGTTATTTTTATTATTATTATTTTTATCTGTATTATTATTATTATTATTAATGTATTCAATGAGAGACAAACCCCCCCTACCACCACCCCCCCTTTCAGGTGTGTGTGTTTCGTATGTCCCTGACTGTACAACCTATGATCAGTGTGTGTGTGTGTGTGTGTGTGTTCAGAACTATACATCAACTTACTACAAACACACACACACACACACCTCTCTCTCTCTCTTCCACACCCTCCCCCTTTCATCCTCTCCCACCCACCCACACCCTCCCCCACTCACTCACACACTCCCCCTCTCTTTCTCCCTCTTTTCCTCTCCCACCCACACACACCAACCCTCCCCCTCTCTTTTCCTCTCCCACCCCCACTCACTCACACACTCCCCCTCTCTCTCTTTTGTTCTCCCACCAACCCTCCCCCACTCACTCTAATCTTTCTCACTCCCTTTCAGACCACCGCAGCCTTCCATATGAAATCTATAGTTTTTGACCTCGACCCAACTGACTGCGAGGATTACGTCATGGTAACTTCTCTCTTTGGCAAAACACAAAAGTAAGATGCAGCAACAAGTATTGAATTTGTATTTTTTTTTTTTTTTTTTTTTTTTTTAAGTATTGAATTTGTATTTTTGTATTTTTTGTTTTATTAAGTATTGAATTTGTATTTTTTTTTTTTTTAAGTATTGAATTTGTATTTTTTTATTTTTTTATTTATTAAGTATTGAATTTGTATTTTTTTTTTTTTTCAAGTATTGAATTTGTATTTTTTTATTTTTTATTAGGCACTGAATTTGTATTTTTTTATTTTTTTATTAGGTATTGAATTTGTATTTTTTTATTAAGTATTGAATTTGTACTTTTTATTAAGTATTGAATTTATTTTATTATTTATTTATTAATTTATTATATTATATTATATTATAATCTTTTTTTCGTTTCATTAGGTTCTGTGGAAGTAAGAGTAAGATCAACTTTAAATCTCCTTCCTTCAACTTCATCCTTGACTTTGTGACTAATGACATGGATAACAGTATGGGCTTTAACATTTCCCTGATACCACGGATAACACCCAACCCAGATTGTCATGAGGTGCGTGTGCATGTGTTTATTTATTTACACAACAACACTCCAGTATCATACACCTTTTGAGAATATAATGATAATATAAAGAAGGATAAGTTTAGCACACTCTCTCTTTAATATAATATGGTTAAGTTTAGCACACTCTCTTTAATATAATATGGTTTAAGTTTAGCACACTCTCTTTAATATAAGATGGTTAAGTTAGCACACGCTCTTCTTAATATAAGATGGTTAAGTTTAGCACACTCTCTTTAATACAATATGGTTTAAGTTTAGCACACTCTCTTTAATATAAGATGGTTAAGTTTAGCACACTCTCTTTAATATAATATAGTTTAAGTTTATCACACTCTCTTTAATATAAGATGGTTAAGTTAGCACACTCTCTTCTTAATATAAGATGGTTAAGTTTAGCACACTCTCTCTTTAAATGGATAAGTTTAGCACACTCTCTCTTTAATATAAGATGGACAAGTTTAGCACTCTCTCTCTTTAAATGGATAAATTTAGCACACTCTCTCTTTAATATAAGATGGATAAGTTTAGCACACTCTCTCTCCTTTTATATTCAATTTGGAGTCAATGTAGGCCTCCAAACTTAGCTATAAAACACACACTAGGCCCTTGTATAATTCCATGAGGAGGGGTTTTGTTTCCTGGTAGTGTTTGGAGAAATTAAATTGCCTTCCGATTTCCCATAATATGTTACTCCCCTTAATTAAATGACCCCAGCATGTGATGTATATAATAATTATAGAGTGTAAATTATTGGTGGTTAGTAAGTCCTTCAAATATTGCCACAAAACACACACACACACACACACACACACACACCTAGTCCTATAAATATGGAAGGAGCTTGTTTCGTGGTATAGTCAGGAGGAATCAGAAGCCTCCATTTCTCATACACGACTGACTGCTTGCTTCCTGCATAATATAGCCATCCTCATTACAGAAATATTTTAATAAGCTCTAAGACAAGTAAGTATATGCAAATAACTTGTCTTTGTAAAATACTTGTCACTGTTTTGTTGTTGTTGCTGTTGTTATGAAGGTTTGCATATAAGTTTGTTTATTTCGTTTGTTTGTCAGGTGATCACATTGGAAGCCGGGCAGGAGTACACCCTTGACTCACCATTCTTTGGCCAGGGTAAAGTGAAGACGAAGGCCTACTGTGAGTGGAGGCTAGTGGTATGTATTATTATTATTATTATTATTATTATTATTATTATTATTATTATTCATGGTCTATGATGTCTGCTTTATGACCTTCTTATACCTCATAACTCCATATTGTTACCATGAGTGGTTTTTTTTTCCCGACACTGAACATAGGCTTCATCAAGCCCGTTACCGTGGCCCAGGTCAACTGCTACTCACACACACACACACATACACACACACACACGTCACGACTTCCGAACTGGTACCCAGCCACAGAGGGAGGGAAGTGAGGGTAATACCCAAATACTGCAGCTGTTATGGTACCAGTGAGGGTGTTTTACGACGTTCGGTGACCTTACAGTTAGTGCCTGAAACTCAAATCGGAGGAGTAAATATTCTCAGGCCCTCACCCGAGAGGAATCGATCTCTCGACCGATAGATTTCGAGTCCAGAACACTAACCACTCGGCCACCTCCCCTAAATCCCCTATATGCTTGTTGTATCCACTCTGCCATCACCTGGAGGAATAAGTGGCTCCAGATTAAAAGAGAGCCATGGGCTGCATGTGTTATAAAGTGTTACTTATATTAAATATACACTTAATGGGTGTTATATAGTGTTACTTATATTAAATATACACTTAATAAGTGTTATATAGTGTTACTTATATTAAATATACACTTAACAGGTGTTATAGTGTTACTAATATTAAATATACAAGTACACTTCATTGTCTTATAAACTCATACACATGTTTGACTTACAGGCACCTGAAGGCAGCAACATCCAAGTGAAGCAACTCATCAGTAGGCTCAAACCAAGCTCTGATTGTATGAAGGACTTCCTCTTACTGAACGGGAACATGGAGAAGCTATACCCCCCAGCAACCAGTCTACAGTACTGCAATAAGTTTAATACAATGGACGTTATGACCACAGACACCAACATGCTGTATGTCGCATATCAAAAGAAGAGGGCCAAGACCAAGGGCTTCAGGTTGATTGCCATGGTCGTCTAATAAGAAAACAATGGAACAACACACACAAAAGTTTATATATATACACATACTCTATTATGTGTGTGTGTGTATATACGCTTTGGTACAGACATTGATGACTTTACTGATCCTTCATAATTATTGTATTAGAAAACAAAACCATGTCAGTATAAAGTAGGTGAAACATGCTGCAAAATTGTACACTCCCTTATTATGAATCCACACACACACACACGTATTTCTGAAAGCATCACTGTACTGTTGTGGTCATAATTCAGCCCACATGTTTAATTACTGAGAAGAATTTAATAATGCATACTATTATACTATATTACTATACTATATTACTATACATATATTACTATACAAAGAATATGTATACCAATAGAATATATGTATACAATGAAGGCTAATACTAATACTGTCAATTTGATATTTGCCTATAATTACACTATAATCCAAATACATTCTTATTGCATCAACAAAAAGTTATTTCATTTCCTGATCACATGTATTTTAGGTTTTGGAGATGAGAAAAAGAGTTACATAATTATTTAGATAGCTGAACCATGTGTGAGCCGACCTCTCATGATTATTGAACTGAAGATAAATGTAAAGATAATGATGATCCTGTAATATAACCCTAGAAATCTGAAATGTGTATTTATATGGGTTTTCTGAAGAGAGATGAATGCCAAGGTTATTATTATGTTATTATATTCCCTTAAGGGGGTGCGGGAATAAGGGGACAGGCTTGGGGGCGTTTAGGGGGGTGCGGGGGCGTTTTGGGGGGTGCGGGAGTAGGGGGACAGGCTTGGGGGGGTGCGGGAATAGAGGACAGACTGAGAGGGGGGTTAGGGGGGTGCGGGGGCGTTTTGGGGGGTGCGGGAGTAGGGGGACAGGCTTGGGGGGGTGCGGGAATAGAGGACAGGCTGAGAGGGGGGTTAGGGGGGTGCGGGAATAGGGGACAGGCTTTCTACCCACCCCAAGCCTGTCCCCCAATTCCCGCACCCCCCACCCCTGTCCCCTACTCCCGCACCCCCTTAAGGACCCCAGTGATGTAGTCAGAAAATTAGAGTTTACCGAGACCTACAAACATTGCCACAAAACACTGCTTACTTTAAAGGAGCTTGTTTCATGGCATAGTCAGGAGGAATCAGAAGCCACCAGCCTGTCTCATACACGATCACAGGGTCCCTTATTAAAACAACAAGATGAATGAAAGATACATGATGAGATACTGCTAAACTTTTCGCAACACGAATTTGATTTATTTCGCCTGTCAGTGATATGCTGTCTCACCTCTCTATCACTTTCTCCTGGTGCTAAATGACCTCACTGCTGTGCGCCTAATACCGATCAATCAATCAATTACTCTGTCAATGACAATTATATGATCATAAAATATGATGAATGGTTCAAGGAAAAAAATTATAATGTCGAGGAAATATGTAAGACCATTGGGCTCAACATGACCTTAAGGGAAGGAGGTTTTCTCTGATTCCTCCAAACTATGCCATGAAACAGATCCCCTTTTAGTACCATTGAGAGTGTCTGTTTCCCGGCATGTATAGTGTGGAGAAATCAAAGACCTTCCAATTCACCAACAAGAGAATATCCCCTTAATTAATTAAGGACCCTGTGATCGTGTATAAGAATTGGAGGCTTCTGATTCCTCCTGACTGCCACGAAACTAGCTCCTTCAGTTCGGATGGTGTTTCGTGGCAGTAATTGAAGGACACGCCAATCTCCAATATTCTTACTACATCACGGTTAAAGGTTAAAGGTCCGCCAATGAGTGGCAGTCAATAGGACAGAGTGTAGCACACACTAGACTGTAGGAAACACAACTATAGCACACATCACAAGGATGATGAGTGGCCCAGAGACCTCTCCACCCACGTGAGACCCGAGTCAGCTTCGGCTATGGCTGCGTAAGCAGGAAGACCTCAGACAGCCAACTCAACCCCCCCCCCCCCCCTCTGCTCACAGGGGTGGTAACCTCTGGCATCAGTGAAAGATTTTTACCGTGTCCCGAGCAAGGACCGAACGCTGGACCACAGAAACTGCAGCCGCAGACTCTACCACTGTGCTAGCCCATGAAGGAATAATATAAAGGAGGCGACATGACATCACAATAGTGAAGCCAACTAGCTATTGGTCGGCTGTCTCCCCTACCCCCCATTGACTCAAAACAAACCTCAGCTGATCACGTCGGACCATCAACTTCACCAAGTACCTGCAACATTCTTTGCCATTTTTTTAATAATGCCTGCGTGTTCAGCATATGGGTGTACCCAGAGAGACAGGAGTCTTTCTACTACTTTTCATAGGTATGTTAAGAAAGTCATACAGAAATGGACAAATCAAAGAAGTGAAATTCATCACTTGCCTCACACACCGTGACACCCATGTCCTGTAGAATATTGATACTGTACACACAAAAACTGCAAAGCCAAGGCTATTATAGTGATGTGATATTAACTGTTAATGTATAACCTCACGTATATATGACAGTGACAGGGTTATAAAAGATAAACTGGCTCCATGGGGTGACATACTACTTGTGCCCAAGTTGGGGTTGGCCTGTAGGATAACTCGAGTGTTGAGAGATTGTATTATGAATGTTTTAGCATATTTCATAATGTTTTAAAGATATTTAATTTATAATTGTGTTTACTATGTAGACTATTTGGTTGTTGAGAATTTAGGTCTAAGTTATAGTACCGTAGTCTAAGTTAAAGCCAATGTGCCAAAAGAGTTTTTATAATTGTGAAATTACGGCCTGTATGGGACTGATGAGTAAAATTAATGTTTTTGTGTGAATCAGAGTGAACTGGAACTGAGTGATGACACACTTTATGCAGTAACATCCAGCCATCATGGTAAGATTCCTTGTGGCTTATAAGTGGTAAAATGTGTTTGATACAAGACAACACACCTGAGTGTGAACTCTATTACATGACAGTTCTGGGTGTTACACTACACATCTCTTCACCATAATACTGTATACACATCACAACACACTACACATCACACATCTTCACTACACTATACACATCATCACAACACACCACACCTTCACTACACTATGTAAATCTTCACTAACCTATACATATCTTCACTACATTATACACATCTTCACTACACTATGTAGGCTACATTTTCACTGCACATCACACATCTTCACATCATACCACACATCTTCACTACACTATACACATCTTCACTTCACTATACACATCTTACTGTATATAATCATATTTATATACTGTACTTAAAGAGTGACATAAGGCCTTCCAGAGTCTCATACTAGAACTCTTTATATAATTAATTTTATTTGCTTTTGTACAGTTGGCCACACATGAAGCAGTTATGGCTCGACGTTACTTGTGAGGTGGCTACAATGAAAGGAAAGTGAAAAAAGATGTAATTTGTTGACAGGCAGACAGTAAAATATTATTACTATCTGCTTGTCAACAAACTATACTATAACTTTTGCTCACTTTCCTTCCTGTTGTAGGTATCTAGCAAGTAACGAGGCGTACCAGCTTCATGGGCAACTGTACTTGTTCTTATTTCTCTGTAACCTTATAATACTGTCTGTGGGTTGGTGTGTAAGCATCTCTTACAAACTATACTTTTTGCATAATATGAACTATTCATTCATTAATTCCTTCATTCTTGCATTCATACTCCTCCTAGGAAAAGTTTGCGAGAAGAGGTTGTAGCAGGCAACCTTTATGTATATAGTTACATGATCATATTCCAGCTAGTTTAGCTATGAAACTTTATATGCAATGTAAATCCTGAAGAAATAAAAAAGACTAGACTAGACCAACACAAACTTATTTGCCATGAACCCCAAGTGAAGATAACATCTTCACTAACATCGTAACCACACGTTACAAGGTAATGCTCTAGGAAACTGCGGTATTTAATGGGTTTAAGTACTTTTGATAATACACAGAATTAGATCATTTTATGCAGTTATCATATATATACATGGAACAAATTCAAGTATCTTTCTGGCTCTAATTATAGTTAATATGAGAAAATAAGAGCATAAATTTGATGGGTTTAAAGCGGCCGGGGCAATGTTTTGAGTCAATGGGGGGTAGGGTAATAAGCTCCTCCCCTGGCTTGGCTTCACTTTGGGTGTACAACAGTACAAACGACCGTGGGTGTACAGGACGAGCAACTCATGCCCCCTCCTCTATATTATACCTCCATGTGCTAGCCCTTATTTAAATTAGCCTTGAAGGAACTAAGTTTTGCACATGTTCTCTTATATCCACCGGTCAATTACCTGGGCACGTATAATTTGTCACATTAGCACTGACAATTTGCCAAATTTCACACATTCTCTTCTTGCCTACAATTAAACTACCTCGTTAAATATTTTTTGTCCCATCATCATCACTCACTTCTACACATCCACTTTATCTATCTGTTATAATGACCGTAAAACCTCATCTTCATTATCCACTGTATTGAGAGTGTGGCAATTGTATGGAGACCACAAAGTAAATCTAAAAGTATTATCGGAATCAGCAGGCAAATTTGGAGTAACTGATTCCTCCAAACTATTCCATATATATATATATATATATATATATATATATATATATATATATATATATATATATATATATATATATATATATATATTAGTTGGCCTAGGTTCGTTAAGGTAAGAATCACCCAAGACTTGCAAACACTCCGACAAAACTTCATCTCAACTTCTGGATTAAACTTCACCTATGAAGAATCCACTGGTGGTCAACTACCCTTCCTGGACGTACTAGTCACTGCTAACAATGAAGGCTTCAAAACCAAAGTCTACACGAAACCTACCAACAACGGGTTATGCCTTAATGGTAGAAGTGAGTGCCCCCACCAGTACTTACGATCTACTAATAATGCTTACGTGAGAAGGGCCATATGTCCAGCCAATACAAAGCAGATGAATCCACCATCCAAGACATCATCAAGAGGAATGTTCACCCTACCAACCCAGAATATCGGGTAAAACTTATCATCTACTACAAATCCAGGAAGACCTCCAACCTTCTCCTCCACAACAGACCCATCAAAGACAAGACATCACTCCAAGAGGACCACGTCATCTACCGACATAACTGCACTAATGTGGAGTGTGGGCCATATTCCTACATCGGGATGACGACGACTCGCCTGACAAGACGTCTTACCATGCACCTCCAGACTGGGTCTATTAAATCTCATTACAAGCCACCCTCCCATAGCCCTCTTACTCGACTTGACTTGGACCGTAACACCACCATACTGGACAGAGAGAACGACCCCAGACGCCTTTTTCTCCTAGAAGCTATCTTCCCCAGGTCTCCTCTACCATCAACATATCGACTCCAATACCACCTATCAATCAGCCTATACTTAGATACAGCTTAAGATCATCCAAGCCAGCTCCCCCCAACCATCCCAACCCCGTGTCTACTTCCCTCAAAACACCTCACCCACAAACTTAAGCCCCGCCCCCCACCCTCACCTCACCTCACCTTACCTCCCAATATCTCTACCAACCAGCCTCCCTCCACCCAGACTAAACCCTCCCTGCCACGCCCTCTTAGTGTCACTTGAGCCATCAGTTCCCTATATATACCCCGGAATCACACTACACAGTCACTCTACCCATACCTGAAGATGGAGAATGTTATCTCCGAAACGTCGTCGAACCTAGGCCAACTACTACAGAAAATCTACCCTGACCAGAAGAAAATTGTTAGACAATTGGAGAAAACCAACAATAAACTCTCCAAAGCTGAAATTGCCATTTCTTTTAACCTCACTTGCCTCAAAGAAAAAAAAATATATATATATATCTGCTGACCCTGTTTCAGTAGCCCTCCAATGTAGAAAAAGTATGACTCCCTTAATTAATTTGGGGGGACACTCGGATATCTCGTATTATGACTGTGTTGGTGTATGTATTGTGTATGTATCGGCGAGGGTAAGTCCAGGGTACCTACCTACCTATAAACATCATTAATTGCAAAAATAAAACAATATTAAATGACCAAAACACATAATAAAACTATAGCTGGTGTGACCATTTTGTAGGCACCGTTGTAAAAGCAAGACGAACAACAACAACAACAACAACATCATCACGTCAACAACAACTATCTGCTACATAACACGTGATTTAACGTGAAGCATCCACTCCATTTTCACCAAGAATATTCGATTAAAACCCCGACTAGTGGATAATTTAGCCTTACAATATGAGTGTAGACAGCAAACAAAGGCTACAGTCTGTTATCAACATGGCTAAAACAGTATTTCATTGGGGTTTTATACCTACAGTACTATATCTAGGTAAGTAAGAACATCCTTGGTGTATACGATGGCGTGTTAGGTCGTCTTTGAACGGTACCACGTCATCGTATACACCATGAACGTTTTTGGTAAATTTTTACAAGTTGCCACAACAGGATTTGGTATAATCCTGCGTAGCGGGTGTAACTATATTCACACAATTATCACATATCTTACAAGAAAATGATATTTCCTTTCTTGCATATTGTTAGTTGTCTGTCTGGTATATTGAAAGAGGGGAAAAAATGAAAGTTACGCATTATAAATAGTAATTACAGAATACAAATTTCAATTTGGCCACTTGTTGTGGTCAATGTTACAGAGGTGTCGGAGGTGAGACTGAGTGTCCCAAAGTCTTGTTGTAAGGTCGCATGGTATTGGTCCAAACGTGAGGTGACGTCACTCAATTTGTAGACTTCCTATTGGTGTTTTGTGATGCATGGTAATGACGTTATTGTGACGAATGTATATTACTCATAGATGCCAATTAGTATTCATTATATCAATATTCAGCGGGATCTTTAAAGATACTTTTCTTCTATGGTTTTTCTTCCTCAAATGCCCCGTTTTCGAGATATGCCCCCTACCTCCACTTTATATACGCCAAAATCACGTGACCTAGCTTGGGTTATGGCAGTGCTACCAACTCAAAATATATTATAATCATTATTATTAATGCAATCTATCAACCTTCTGTATTCATCCGCTATTTTCCACCATCCCATTTTCCCTGCTACGCCTACGTGTCAGTAGTACGTGACAAGCTGACACCACCAACATGGCTTGCAGCGGGTATGGCTTTTTTTTCACACATTTTGCTAAGCCACAAGAACTTTTTAATTTATGTGTGGATGATAGGCTAATTTTGAAACATAAAATAAGTGAGCAGTGTGGACAGGAGGCTACTATGGATTATAATAACATATTACGCGATGTAACAAATATGTCGGCCGGAATACAAAATCACGGCCCAGGTTTCTTCGAAAATTTAATCATCTGCACAATTGTCCTGCAAGTCTGGTAAGAGTTAAAACCTTTTTGTAATATATTTTATTAACAAATAGCAATAATAATTATGTACAACAATTGTAATGGCCAGTCCGGTAGTCTGCTAAGGATAATAAAGGGGGGCAGTTAGGTCACGTGAGGTTATGTCCCGGTAGTCTGCCCAAGTTATGTCCCGGTAGTCTGCCCTGGTTATGTCCCGGTAGTCTGCCCCGGTTAGGTCCCGGTAGTGTGTCCCAGTCCAGATTAGGTTAGGTCAGGTCAGGTGAGGTCAGACTAGTTTCTACTGTATATTGTGCCGTGGTCTGCCCCGGTTAGGTCCCGGTAGTCTGCCCTGGTTATGTCCCGTTAGTCTGCCCCGGTTAGGTCCCGGTAGTTTGCCCCGGCTAGGTCCCGGTAGTCTGCCCTGGTTATGTCCCGGTAGTGTGCCCCGGTTAGGTCCCGGTAGTCTGCCCTGGTTAGGTCCCGGTAGTGTGCCCCGGTTAGGTTCCGGTAGTCTGCCCAGGTTAGGTTAGGTCAGGTCAGGTTAAGTTTGGTTAATTATCTAAACTTGCCTCGGATTTCCAAAATCCTGACATTTATCCCTCAGGAAAATTGCAAAACCCGAGCCAACTTTTGCCGAAACTTGGCTCGGATTTTAAATTTTTCGACATTTATGCAGGTCAAGAAACCAGTATCAAGGCAAAATAAGCTCATTTACGTGTTTTCACCCACCCAAAACCCCCGATTCCCAGTGCTCTCCTCCAAGATTGAAGGGGTTAGGGAATATGTATAAACCAAGTGGTTTCCGATCAATATTATGGTCACTAATGAATAGAACAAGTAAAAATAAGCAGGAAAAAAAAAAAAAACACGTGGACCTCTTATACAGAATTACCCTCGAAATATATGAATGGTATTATAACAATATGCGGGTGTATATTTACCGGGTGTATATTTACCGGGTGTAAATTAAGCGGGTGTAATTCCATTGGGTGAGCAGGTAGTGACGTCGTGGCTACGTTGAGCGATGACGTCATTACTTACAGCCAATCACAAGCATGGATACATACTAACTTGGTTCTCGCATATAAACATGGCCGATGTTTATCTTCATAGCCGTATCTCAACCCCGCTCTTTCCCTGATATACTTCATGCCCTCCCCTACTATCGGCTTTAATATTCTTGGATAAAATCAGGAAATAGCTAACAAAAATATTACCATAACATAGAACAAATATAAATAATTAGTGTTGAAATAAACAATTACACCCGGTACTCAGGATCTTACCCAGGATTTCATAGGAAAAATATAGGATTATTTTTACAAGTTGCCACAACTCGATTTTAAAAATTTTACTATTACCAGTGTTTATATTTCACTATTACAAACAACTCTTCTATATATCATTTGCGTCGCAGATGCGTTATAACATTAATTACTTCTTATAAGTGTAGTGGGTGTACGTGTCGTATTTTTCAGAGTCCACAAATTTCGTAAAATCTCCCATTTCACGCTTTTCTTATTACAATATGCTTTATTTCATCTTGTAATACAATCTTTCTTAGTAACATTTCCGTCATAAATGCGTTATAACACTAATTACCTCTTTTAAGTGTATTGAGTGTCGTATTTTTCAGAGTGCAAAAATTTCGTAAAATCGTCTTGTATTTTTCAGAGTCCAAACATTTCGTTAAATTCCCTACTTCACACTTTTTATCTTACAATATCCTCTATTTCATCTTGCACTACAATATTTCTTAGTACCATAAATGCGTTATACGCCCAGTACTCTCTTTACAGTAACTACTCTCATGATTTCTACACTTCAATGTCGTTGCACAAACAATATGGCGGCGCTCATCATTGAACTCTCAACATAGGTCAGCTGTTTTATCTGTGGGTTTCTATGGTAACCACTACGGACGCACTGCTACCTGGTGGGAGATTCTTAAATTTGAACCCAAATCCTATCAATTAGTGTCTTACACACATCTATCTACTCCTTTTTGACCAATGACAGAGCTGCAACACGTGAGTACGTCACAGATACATCCCTCTCCTTTCATTTTTGCTGTCATTCCAAGTATGTCGTCTCTCTGTGCTGGTTGTGCTTATAACCCTTGGCTGCCTATTGCCCGCTTTTATGAGCAAGAGAAACCAGCAATAGACTTTTAACGTGCTCACGGAGTTTTACCCACCTCAGTTGACTGTCCCAGGTGTCGAGTTCCGTGTAAGTACCGTGAGGATAGACACCAGTGGTACTGTAACCAGTCAGTTAAGGTTCCTAAAACCAAGAAGAGGAGGTGGTGTAACTTTTCCGTGAGCGACAAGAAAGGCACCTTCTTAGATAATGTCCACATTCCAGCTTGGAAAATTGTTTTATTTGTAAATTTCTGGCTGGATAAACACTGGAATCACGAAACAATATCTAAGACTATTCATTTCTCTTCTCGTACTAGTGTGGACTGGCGATCCTTTTGCTCAGAGGTCACTGACTATTGGTTTTACCATCAGGATCCGATTGGAGGTGAAGGGGTTATTGTGGAGATTGACGAGTCGTGCTTTGGACATCGTAAGAACAATACTGGACGTCTTCTCTCACAAATATGGGTGTTCGGTGGCATAGAAAGAGTGTCGAAGAAGTTATTCGTAATTCCCCTAATTGATCAAGACACTGGGGAAACGCAGAAAAGGGATAAAAATACACTTGTGCCTCTGATTGAGAAATATATAAGTCGAGGCTCTGTTATAATCAGTGATTGTTGGAAGGCATATAGTGGTTTGCAAGAGTTTGGATATAAACACCGCACCATCAATCACTCCAAGAACTTCGTCGACCCGGACGACCCCACCACTCACACGCAGACCATCGAGCGCTTGTGGAGAGATGTGAAGGAGTGGACTCAGCGACCCGGTCAACGGCGGGAGTACTTTTTCCAGTACATTGCTTGCTATTTGTTTATCCACTCCTTCTCCAGTGACGACTCTCGCCTCCACAAGTTTTTTGTAGAGGCTGCCAAGCTCTATGTACCACAGAGTGGGAGAATAGACGCCCATCCAGTCCACCGAGCACCCATACCTGAAGACCGAGACGACTTGCCAGAAGACAACTCAAGCCAAGACTCGTCAACTCCACAAGAACCTTCCACATCCTTTGCTTCCAATTAAGGTAAACTGGTGTATAAAAGGAGTTAGATATGGTTTTCATAATTCTATATGAAATTGATGCTCTTGTAAAGACCGCAGGATGACAAGGTTAGGTCCCGAAGTATGCCTAGGTTAGGTCCCGAAGTATGCCTAGGTTAGGTCCCGAAGTATGCCAAGGTTAGGTCACGAAGTATGCCAAGGATAGGTCCCGAAGTATGCCAAGGTTAGGTCCCGAAGTATGCCCCCTTCTAGGTTAGGTTAGGTCAGGTCAGGTAAGGTCTTTTTAATTCTGTAACATCTCGATGCTCTGGTTAAGGCCGAAGGATGCCTGATCCACATTGAGTCAGAAAAAAATTGGCTCGGGTTTTTTATTTCTCAATATTTATGCTCGTTGAAAACTAAAAAACCCGAGCCAAGTTTTTCCGAAACTTGGCTCGGGTTTTCCACTTTTCCACATTTAAGCTTGTTGAAAACTGAAAAACCCGAGCCAACTTTTGCCAAAACTTGGCTCGGGTTTTCCACTTTTCCACATTTATGCTTGTTAAAAACTGAAAAACCCGAGCCAACTTTTGCCAAAACTTGGCTCGGGTTTTCCACTTTTCCACATTTATGCTTGTTGAAAACTGAAAAACCCGAGCCAACTTTTGCCAAAACTTGGCTCGGGTTTTCCACTTTTCCACATTTATACTTGTCGATAATTGGAAAACCCGAGCCAACTTTTGCCAAAACTTGGCTCGGGTTTTCCACTTTTCCACATTTATGCTTGTCGAAACTGAAAAACCCGAGCCAACTTTTGGCAAAACTTGGCTCGGGTTTTCCACTTTTCCACATTTATGCTTGTCGAAAATTGGAAAACCCGAGCCAACTTTTGCCGAAACTTGGCTCGGGTTTTCCACTTTTCCACATTTATGCTTGTCGAAAATTGGAAAACCCGAGCCAACTTTTGCCGAAACTTGGCTCGGGTTTTCCACTTTTTGACATTTATGGCATGTCATGAGTGCAATCTAGAAAAGCAAATATACCATATTAAGAGTTTTCCCCCCACCCAAAACCCCCGATTTCCCAGGCTCTCCCCCAAGATTGTTGGATGGGGGGGAGGGGGGCTATCTCCAAAACGAAGCATTTCCTAAAGAAACGAAGGTCAACATCACTCAAATCACACTAAAACCTTCTAGGAATTATATATTTTTCCTATGAAATCCTGTTGTGGCAACTTGTAAAAATTTACCAAAATATATAATTCCTAGAAGGTTTTAGTGTGATTTGAGTGATGTTGACCTTCGTTTCTTTAGGAAATGCTTCGTTTTGGAGATAGCCCCCCTCCCCCCCATCCAACAATCTTGGGGGAGAGCCTGGGAAATCGGGGGTTTTGGGTGGGGGGAAAACTCATAATATGGTATATTTGCTTTTCTAGATTGCACTCATGGCATGCCATAAATGTCAAAAAGTGGAAAACCCGAGCCAAGTTTCGGCAAAAGTTGGCTCGGGTTTTCCAATTTTCAACAAGCATAAATCTGGAAAACTGGAAAACCCGAGCTAACTTTTTTCTGACCCAACCTGGATCGGGCATCCTTCGGTCTTAACCATAGCATCGAGATATTACAGAATTAAAAAGACCTTACCTGACCTGACCTAACCTAACCTAGATGGGGGCATCCTTCGGAACCTAACCCAGTCATCCTTCGGTACCTAACCATGGCATACTTCGGAACCTAACCATGGCATACTTCGGGACCTAACCTTGGTATCCTTCGGGACCTAACCTTGGTATCCTTCGGGACCTAACCTTGGCATTCTTCGAGACCAAATCATGGCATCCTTCGGGACCTAACCTTGGCATCCTTCGGTCTTAACCAGAACATCAATTTGTTATAGAATTAGGAAGACCAAATCAGACCCCTTGTTTCATACACCATTTTACCTTAATTGGAAGCAAATTATGTGGAAGGTACTGGTTCTTGTGGAGTTGAAGAGTAGGTCGTATTGTTGTATTCTGGCAAGTTGTATTGGTGGTAGGTGGACTGGATGACCTTATATTGAAAGCACTTTAAACCAGTTATTATAACTGACCATGGACTAATTTATTTTTCAATAAGAGGCACAAGTGTTTTTTTGTATAATTTCTGTGTTTCTCCAGTAAATTTTCGTAAAACCAAGCAGCCAGGTGAGTTAACCAGGTGAGCCAAGGATATACCTCCTCCACAGACAGACAGTAATATTGTACTGGCAAGATAAATGGAGAGACTGAAGTTTCAGTGACGTAGTCACGTGTTGTAGGTCTATGATTGGTCAATAAGGAGATGATAGAATTGTGTGAAAAACTGATTGGTTAGATTTGGCTTGAAGTTAAAAAATGTGCCACCAGGTCGCACTGTGGGGCTCATAGATCAGCTGACCTATGTTTTGAATTCAATGCCCAATGGCAGCCATATTTGTTTTAAGTTGCAAACACATTGGTTAAAAATCGTGAGAGTGGCCTTATAACGCATTTATAACGGAAATGCTACTAAGAAATATTGTAGTACAAGATGAAATAGAGCTTATTGTAATAAGAAATGTATGAAAAAGCCAATTTTACGAAATTTTTGGACTCTGAAAAATACGACACGATTTTACGAAATTTTTGGACTCTGAAAAATACTCACTACACGTATAAGAGGTAATTAGTGTTATAACGCATTTGCTAAGCAAATGGTATATAGAAAAGTTGTTTGTAATACTGAAATATAAACACTGGTAATAGTAAAAATTTTAAAATCGCGTTGTGGCAACTTGTAAAAATATTCCACGTTTTTTAATATTGTCTTGTATTCCATTGGGGTTTTATACCTACTGTAACTTACTATATCTTGGTAAGTTATTGACGGGCCGTAGTCAAGAACATCCTTGGTGTATACGATGGCGTGTTGGGTCGTCTTTGAACGGTATCACGCCATCGTATACACCATGAATGTTTTTTAATATGCCCCAGTGTTCCATAGGTTGGGGTTTTGTACGGTAATTATCTATTCTATTGCAGTTTTCGGTAAATATTGAAAGAATGACCGTTATTGCGTACTGTTTTTCCAACTACCTTCATTACCCAATTATTTAGACCATTCTAAGACTATTTTCTTCTATGGCATTTCCTCTGCAAATGCTTGACCTTACCTAACCTAACCTAGACCACAGCAGACTACCGGGACCTAACCTGGGCAAACTACCGGGAAATAACCGTGGTAAAGTACAAGAAATGACTGGGGCAAAATACTGGGACCTAGCCGGATCTGGCAACACTGCTACAAAATGGTAATTCTTTCAATAAATACCGAACATCCTTGGTTGTATACGTTGGCGGGTTGGGTCATCTTGAACGGTACTACGCCATCGTATACACCATGAATGTAGTCTATTTCCGTTTTCTATTACGATGTTTTTACCTTCTTTATCCACTAAGACATTCTAAGACACTCTTCTTCTATGTCATTTTCTTCTGAAATGCTCCATTTCCAAGATATTCCAAACATTTTCAAATGGAGCATTTTGAAATTAGCCTGACTTTACCTGACCTAACCTAACCTAATCTAGACCGCAGCAGACTACCGGGACCTAACCTGAGCGAACTACAGGGACTGGGCAAACTACCGGGACCGGCTTTTCTTTGGAAGCGTTCCTCCTAACGAATTTTAATAAAAATCAGTAATTGGTAAATCTTTGGAATCACACTTCCATCTATTTATGTGTATATTGGTAGAGAATAATCTTGAAATGAAAGGATTTTATGTTTTTTTTTATTAATTGATTGTTGGAAATGATGTATTTTGTTACTATTATTACTATTGCCACCCCATTCCTACCCTTACAATCTTGGGGGAGAGCCTAGGAATCAGGGGTTTTGGGTGGGAGAAAACACGTAAATTAGCATGTTTGGCTTTTATAGTGAATTCATGATCAGCCATAAATGTCGAAAATTGAAAATCCGAGCCAAGTTTTGAAATGATAATCAGCCATAAATATTGAGGGAATCATCTTGAAATAAAAGGATTTGATGTTTTGTTTATTAATTGATTGTCGGAAATGATGTACAGTAAAAGTCCGAAAGTTCGGAAGGCAGGGGAACATGAGACTTCCGAACTTTCGGTTTTTCCGAAGTTACAGGAGTACAGTATACCTAAAATGGCCCTAAAATGCAGTAAATAAAACATATGCTCTAGTACATAAAACTTTCTTGAATGCAATAGTCCTTTCAGATTTTATGTAAAAAGCAGTATGGGAGAGAAATAGATGGATTTGTATGGACATGCAACATCTTATTAACGTGCCGACATGACTTGATGGAGGGGGAGAGAGGGAGGAAGGGGGAGGTGGATAAAGTTGCAAAGTACCACCAACAGGAATGTCATGATTATAGATAGTATTTGGGGGGATATTGGCTAATAATGCTTACTTGTATCCACTTTAAGTACAGTACTCTGTAATAATATCAGCTTGAAATATTGCCATATACAGTACAGTATTATTATTACGGAACTCCACTGACAAAATGGTCGATTGAATTAACGCCAATTTTTACAGCCTCCTTATTGGTTCATCCCACCTTTATTCCGTCAGTGACTTAACAATCTTTACTGCTATATAATATATATAGTAGACTGATGCTAAACTTGACTTGTCACATCACCTCAATAAATGCACTCTAAACCAGTACCAGGTAATTTTGTATACTTTCTGGCATGTCAAAAACGTTTACTTTTAAGTTTGTTTATGTGTGCTTGGTTATTATATAGGTACCGGTAAACATTTTAGTTTGGGGGTAATTTGAAAAAATGCCCAGACTACTATGATTTATTTACAATTAAACTTTGCCCCGTGGATAGTGGTTTTACAGATAGCGACTATTTCACCAAACTAAATGCCTCGCTATCCGTGAGGTTTTACTGTATGCCACGAAACAAGCTCCTTCCATATAGGTGGTGTTTCTTGGCAATGTTTTAAGGACTCTCTAACCTCCAATTTTCTTAATGCATCACAGAGGTCCTTAAAATCATCCATCACCTTAAAGCAAAAAATAATTATATATCGTTCATCTCGAGTACTCAAGCTTTTTCTTTCAGGCTTCAAGCAAGGGGCAGATAAAGGTTCCCCGGAGATCACCTTTGGCAAGTAAGTACGGTATAAATACAGCACATGTTTCTCATACTGGTACATTGGAGTGCATTGATTCCTCCAAAGTATGTCAGGAAATTGAACCAGTGAATTAATATAATGGTATGCTGTTGTTTGGAATAGTTTGGAGGAATCATGCAGTTGCTCCAGATTTACCACCAACAACACTACTACTATATTCCCTGTTATATAGTTATGTAAATCTAATGAGACCTGTAGTAATACCTTGTTTTGTACTGTTGATGTTATGGGTATGTATTGTACTATTTGTAATGAATCTATATACATTACACACCCATAAACCCAGTGGATAGTGAAGGTTTACTTTACACAGCTTCATAGTATAGAAGACAGTATAACACACACCTATAGGGCCCAGTGGGGCTGACTTTATTCTCTGTGAATATTAGTTATCCCCCACAGGGCTAGAATAAATATTGTTGTAGGATCTGGTCTCTTTCTAGTGGATTTGACGATATCTGCCCACATGGATTAAAAATCCACGTGAGGTGTACTGCAACCGGAGGCCTTTTTTTTTTTTTTTTTCACTGCTGTGTGTACCGCCAGCACACGGGGGTGCATTTCCCTTTGCATGCAGCAGTGTAAACTCCCTCCCCCTTATAGTCCCTTCAGGGCTGGTCTCATGGAAGGTACGGCCCCACTTGTAGCTCTTGTGGTAACGTGGACTTGGGCCCACAGCACTGACTGTGGGATCAAAGCCTTCCCCCCAATCTCCCTGGCGGTCGGAGGCCCCCAGACTCCCTGGTCCAGTAATCTCTGGTCCCATTTCCTTGGGATGTGCTTCGGTAGCCCAGGCATATAGGGCCAGCCCCTCCTTTATTTTAATTTGTTTTTTCACTGTGACCAGAGTGTACCAGGGGTCTGTGGGGCAGGAGGCTATTCTGCCCCGGGAGAACATCAACAACAACAACAACACACACCTATAACAAAGTGGGTAATTAGGGATTACTGTAATTCAGATGCTATTGACATTGTTATTTATACAGCCACACACTACAATCCCCTGCCTACCTGAGCCGAAACCTGAGATCTAAAGCAGGCGGTTTCTGGACGACAGCCCACCCAAACCATTACGAGGCCACACACATCTCAAACCAATGGAGGTTTTGGGTGGGCTGTCGTCCAAAAACTGCCTGGCCTCAGGCTTCGTCTCAGGTGGGTTAGAAATTGTTATGCACGACTTTACAACTTGACTTTTGGACTTCCATCAACCTCTAATCCAGTGAAGTTTTTAAACTGAAAATTGATTATACTGTATTGTATCCATAATACATACAATACTTAGCTTACATATCTGGGCATTGTCATTGGGTCACTTGTATTCTGTACCTGTTGTAAGCAAATGGTACTAGTAGCATTAAGAAATGGATTAATTTGGTTCTATGAAATACACTTTGCCCATGTACTCATTTTTTATGGTAAAATTTATGACAACAGATAATTAGCAATATGGAACTTTCGTATTTATTACTTTGCTGCATAAATATGAAAAGTTATATGGGCGACAAAGTTTATATGTACTGTACTGTATTGGGAAAACTGTACTCCAACATTCTTTCTATCAATCAAGCAATCACAGACCAGATCCTGAAATGTTATTATTAAGGGGTCTTTATTTCATACTGACTTGGCCTTGGACTGCACACACACACACCTGAAACATAATACCGTAACTAAATAACTAGTGAACTGGATGGTTGATTTGTTTAAAAAGTTTGTCATGTGTGTTGGTTTTGTAAATCATCCTATTATGTGTACAGCAATCCCTCATTGTGCACTGTTGTTATAGTGTGTGTATGACTGTATACCATTTTCTATGAATGTGTGTACAGCCTCAGGCTAGCACAGTGGTACAGTGTGCTGCTGCTGTTTCTGTGGTCCAGCGTTCGAGTCCTGCTCGGGACATGCTAAAAATCTCTCACTGTTGAAAGAGCTTACTATCCCTGTGAGCAGGGGGTGTGGGTTTGAGTCGGCTGTCTGAGGCCTTCCTGCTTAGGCAGCCATAGCTGAAGCTGACTTGGGACCTGTTTTGGTGCAATACCCATGGTGTGAGGGGCACGGAGAACCTCTCCTCTGTAAGATTTCCCTAGCAAAGGGTTACCTCCAGCATGGAGATGAAGAACTGCTATATATAACAAAAAAAAATAAAAGTGTGCACAGAAAACCCTCATCATCCACCACTGTGTTTATGAGTATGTAATGTACAGTCAGCCTCAGGAAGTCGTATACACCACTGTGACATCAAGGGTTCGTAACAAGTTGAAAATTTAGTACAATATTTTCTTAACACCAAACTTTTCTAGTACAGTAGTCCCTCCAATTTTGCAACAATTAGGGGGACACTTGGGGCCACAAAATACGAATTAGCAAAATTGGAACAATTAACCTTATGGGGAAAATTGAATATGATGGACATCTCATCGCCGATGGCTGATTTTTCGTGATTTTAGTCATTTTTTGCCATAATTACAGAGCTCCCCCCAACTATGTATAAAGCAGGTGTGAGTGAGGAGTGAGCGTGATTGTTGACAAGTTCAGTTATCACCAATAATCCAGGAGTTTCTACTCATACAAACACATTTCTTTAGTTTATATTAATTATTCTTTGTCACTTTCTCTTCTAATCACTTGCACTTTTCACCATATTAAATGTATGTCCGGGATATGTGCAAAAAGTATGAAAAATGCCCGTTTTGAGAAGTTGTTCACTATAAAGGGGTTGGCTTATCACAAGTGTAACAAGCGTGGGTGAGGGTGTAAAGTTGTTCAGTGAGAGGGTGATATGTAGTGGTGTGGTTAGTTCAGTTAACACCAAAACTCATTGAAGGCCGCCACACGGCCTAACGTCACGACCCTACCACCCCTCCCCCCCCCCTAAAACTAGTGCGGAAACCTCCACTTTCTTGCGGCCCAACCCGCAAAACTCAAAACTATTTCACAAAATTAGGTTATCGTATTTTCCGCAGTATTTAGAGTCTCGGTCGCAAAATTGGAGGGACTACTGTAATGTTATTTGGCTAAATTCCTAGAGTAAGTGCCGAATAAAGACCCCTTCTAACCAATACCCTGTGTATGAATTCCTGAGGTCGACTGTACAAAGAGAGTTTACTGTACATAGATTCATTACAAACACATCCATAACAACAGTGGATTATGAAGGATTACTGTAAAGAATTTAGCTCATATATTAAGATTGGTTTAGTTTGAACAACATTCTGTACTGTACTGTACAGACTTGTACACTACATTACCTGTACTGCAGTTGTCATCAAGCTACTTTTGTATTTTCTGTCTTTAAAGTACAGTTACAGGTAATATTATGGATGAATTAATATTTATAACATTTCACTACTGGTAATCAGAGTGAAACATTATCAGTAAAGGCTCCTCATCATATGATGTTCTGTAGCCATATTTAAGTATTATTAAATTACAAAACATGTTTAGAGTAAACTTTTCAGCACTGTGACCTTACAGTAAAGAACTTAATCTAGCTAATATTATATTATTTACCACTGCAAAGATAAACCATACCCAAGGTGTTGTTATTTGTATAGTGTACTGATTAAGAATATACTGTACAGTACTTAGTCATAGCTGCCACATTTTGCAAAACAAGCTAAACACTAGTCTCCATTAATTAACTTATGCTTTCATATTTCTGAAGGGGATGGTGTATCTAACTATGAAGAGAGCACTTTCTGTCTCTATTTCTGCTTTGTTTGTTCACAAACTGCTCTCATTTGTATTTTATTTGTCTTTAGCCTAAAAATTTGGAATCTATATCACCCTTAGGATTTAATACCAAAATAAAAAAAACAATGCTCATGCACAAAGTGAAAAAGAAATGTTGATAAAAACAGTGGTATTGTTATTCCTGGTGGTGTGTAAGTATATTGTGATATATAATGGGTCCAAGGGAATGGACGGACATGGAAGGAAGGGAACAAGGATAGTATGGATGACAAGCAAGATTGGGATAGTGAAATATGCATGGGTCTGCGCGTATGCACCAGTGAACGCGCAGACCAAGGTAGGAAAAAGGAAAATGAAAGAGTTTTGGGATGGGTTAAATGAATGTCTGAGAAGTTTTGAGAGGGGGAGGAGGGTTGTGCTTGTGGGAGACATGAATGGGAAGGTAGGGAATGAAAGAATATCAAATGTAGTTGGCAAGTGGGGTGTGAATGGAATAAATGAGAATGGTGAGTGCCTGGTGGATGTGTGTGCCGAAGCGGGGTTGTTCCTCGCCAACACCTGCTTCGAGCACAGACTGAACCACAGGTATACATGGAAGAGGAGGGATGAAAGGGGAAAGCAAATGAGTTTGATAGATTACATAGCTGTGGATGAAAGGATAAGGAAAGATGTGATGGATGCTAGAATGGTGAGAGGAATGTTCCAGTGCTCTGACCACTATGCGGTGTTGGCAAGGATTAGAATCAGGGCAAAATGGGAGTATGGCAGGAAGGATAGAGGGGGGAACAAGAGGGAGGTGGCAAGCAGAAGATTGAATGACAGTGAGTACAGAGAGGTATATAAAAGGAGGGTGGGTGAGGTGCTGGAGGATGCAATGCTGAGTATGGGGGAGGGAGTGGGAGTGAATGAGGTGTACGAAAGGTTTAAGACAATAGTGATGGGAACGGCAGCAGAGGTAGTGGGATGCAAGTCACAGAAGAGGGGAAAGAAAGGGAGTGCTTGGTGGTCAGATGAAGTGAAGGATGCAATAGCGAAGAAAAGGAAGGCATATAGGAGAACACTACAGAGGAATGTGTCGGAGGAAGTGAAAGAGAGGTGGAAGAGAGAATATAATGTTTGTAAGAGACAAGTGAAGAGGATGGTGAGTGAGAGTAAAAGGAGAGTGGATGAGGAGTTTGGTAGGAAATTGAGTGAGAAGTTTAAAGAAAATAAGAAATTATTCTGGAAGGAGGTTAAAAGAGAAAGAGGAGAAGGAAAGTCTGGTAGCGTGAGAATGAAGAGAGAGGATGGAGTTACTGTGAGTAGAAGTGAGGAAGTGAAAGAAGTGTGGAAGAGGCACTTTGATCGCTTGATGAATGAAGGGAGGGGAGGTGGTGGTGACATGCATTGGGATGGAGGCAGGTGATAGACGACAGGGTGTACAGGGAAAACTGGGAAGGGAAGAGGTTAGGAAAGTTGAAGATGGGAAAGGCACCGGGGGTGGATGGGATAACTGCTGAAATGTTAAAGTGTGGGGGGGAGGTAGTGGTGGAGTGGATGTTGCTTATATGTACATTGGCTTGGAGGCAGGGAGAGGTGCCAGAGGATTGGAAGAGAGCCATAATTGTACCTTTGTATAAGGGGAAGGGAAGTAAGGAGGAGTGTGGTAGCTATAGGGGAATAAGCCTTCTTAGTGTACCGGGGAAGGTTTACGTGAAGGTTATTACGGAAAGACTGATTGAAGTAACAGGGAATAAAGTTAGTGAGGAGCAGGGAGGGTTCAGAAAGGGTAGAGGATGTGTGGACCAAATATTTGCATTAAAATCAATAGTGGGGAAATATATTGGGAAGGGTAAGAAGTTGTATGCTGCCTTCATGGACTTGGAGAAGGCATACGATAGGGCTGATAGGAAAGCTATGACAGAGGTGTTGAGAATTTATGGTGTTGGGGGGTCTTTGCTGAAAGGCATTGAGGCTTTTTATGCAGATGCAAAAGCATGTGTACGGGTAGAGGGTGATCTAAGTGAGAGTTTTAATATTAGTGTAGGGCTGAGACAGGGATGTGTTATGTCACCATGGTTGTTCAATATATATATGGATGGTTGTATGAGAGAGGTGAAAGCCAAAGTGAATGGTCTGGGGGCGAAGTTGAAGCTGAATGAAGCAAATTGGTCCCTGGTGGCAAGTTTGTTTGCGGATGACACTGTGCTGATGGCTGAGAATGAAAGGAATTTACAGAGAGTGGTGGACGAATTTCAGTCTGTGTGTAAACGAAGGAAACTGAAGGCGAATGTGGGTAAAAGTAAAGTGATGGTATTTGAAAGAGCAGAAACTGAAGTGATTGGCTTTGCTACACCTTACAGAGTGGCTGTACCAACTGGGACGAAGTGTGAGATAACTCTGAGGGGTGAGAGGATGGAGGAAGTGAAGGAGAGTAAGTACCTGGCTACAGTTATGTGTAAACATGGAAGTATGGAAGGAGAAATTAGGGAGAGAGCAGTGAAGGGTAGACAGGTCATAGGATCACTGGGGAGGATTATGAAGGGTAGAAGTGTGAGTATGGAAGTGAAAAGGAGACTACGAAATAGTATAATCCTGCCAACACTGACTTATGCGTCGGAGACGTGGACATGGAGTAGGGCTCACCAGTCTAGAATAGGTGCTGTGGAAATGAGTTACTTGAGAGGAGCATGTGGACTTACAAGGTGGGATGGAGAAAATAATGAGAGTGTGTATGAGAGATGTGGTATGAGTGAGAAGGCAATAGGCGAGCCCACACTTTAAAGCGAGTTGCCAAACGGCATTTTGATGGCGATTTCTAGGCTGGAAAAAATGCCCTATGTCGGGAAAAGCTATATTGGGCTTCCTATTGTGGAACGACTTATTATAACTTATTCAATATTTTTTACATACTTTTAACTTATCTTGGACTTATTTTCATACGAATACAGCCATGAATAAAAATATATTTCCTATTATTTCAGAAGAGGCTTTTTAGTCCGCTTATATGCAAATATAACAAAATTAGAATGATATACAAACTTATACAGGCCTTTTATAATTATATTTTACATTTTACGTCGTCAATGATAGTAACAGTACTAAATCACAATAAGATGTTGATAATATATTGGTGTCTCCGTACGATACGTTCTCTGCTGCTGCAGCAACCAGTGTGCGATCCCAGCAGTATCCACACATTCAGTTAGCCTGCTTTCACCTCTTCATGCGTCTGGCAGCGCAAGGTATGCATATTTCTAATGCTAATAAATGTGAACATATGGCATTTCAACATTTTCCGCTTCATGGTATGGGTCATGCTAAATACAATTGTTAATATTTGTAGGCTGTTATACTCATGCAGTTCATGAAAGCTGCATAATGCACACATTTCGACTTTTACTATTTACTAATTTATATGAAAAATATAGTATATTCAGCATATATTATGCGAAAACACAAAAGTATGTATTTTTATATACATCTAAGTACAGTGAAAGCCCTTTTATCCGGCACCAGTGGGACCGAGCACGTTCCGGATACGAGAAATTTCCGGATACAAGAAAATGTACTTTAAAATTACATCATTCTACATTCATTCACTTTATTCTTAAGTACATTTAACACTAATACCATATCTTATAATCTTATACCAATCTAACACTTACCTCTACAAATGTATGTATCAATTATCCGTCATCGTGCAATCCGTCATGCGATATATCCGGCGCACGAAATCCTTATCTCCAATCAGGTCCGTATGTGTACATTAAAAAAATCGGCAAAATTCAATAGTCTACCATACACCAGCCACTTCTCCATACTCTGTATAACTTAGGGAAGATAAAGAAAATGGAGGTACAGTATTACAAATTTAGAGCACTAACTAGAGAATTTTTTTTTTTTTTTTTTTTTCAAGTAATATTTTCCATGCTAAGAAAAACCCACTTTTTATAGACAGAAAGAATTTAATATGGACGTTTCAGAGGCAACTACCTCCCTCTTCAGCAGTACAGAGATGAATGAAACATGAAAGGAAAATAAGTAGCTGACAGGGGGAGGGAGGTACAGGGTGTGTTCTGATGACAAACAGACCTCACCTCACCTCACCCAAGGTCAGGTCAGGCCGGTGGGGTGAGGTGAGGTCTGACACTCTGACTCTGCTCTACGAGTGGTGGGAATGATGCGCTGTACCTCTGACGGCGGCGGGAGCAACTACAACCCCGCGCGGGAATTTTGTATTTAATTTTTTTACGTACGTCTTTCTTTTTGGTTATATTTATTTTTTTATGAAAAAAATGCCGGATACGGGAAGTTACCGGTTAACCGAATGCCGGATAAAAGGGCTTTCACTGTAAAAGGTCGTGAACTAGAACGCTCATTTTCTAGTGTAAAATAAGGTATGAAATTTAACTGAGTTACCCATGTCCAGCACTTAAAATGTCGCAGATAAAAAATAGACCACCATCTGGCAACATCACTCAAAGTGTGGGCTCGCCTATTGGCATTGAGTGTGGAGTGGTTGAGAGAGTGAAACGTGATACATTGAGGTGGTTTGGACATGTAGAGAGAATGCAAGGTGAGGAGTTTGTAAAGAAGGTGTATGAAAGTGAAGTTGTTGGTGGGTGGTGCGTGTTGTAGCCACCAACTATAAGTTGTGCTGCTACCTAAAGGACGTCTCCTGTGTAAGGGCCACTGTCAGGGTTTCTCCACTACAACTTCTTAGCCTCAGGAGCTAGTGTCTATAACTCTCTTGTTGAAGTGCTCAAGGAAGAGAGAGATGCGGTGAATAGTTCCCAATGATTTAATGTCAAAAAAAGTTAACACTATATACAATTTACTGCAGACCTGACGTTAACAAAGCTAAGAGTATTTGGTTATGGTATTAAATGTATAATACATATGTTGTATACAGGAAATTTTGCAAGAGTATGCAGACAATGATATTACACAAAATGGCAAAGAGAATATGCTGAAAGAAATTGTATAGATTATCTGCATGAAGGAATGTAATGGTAAAAGAATCACAATACAGGGCAGGCAGATAATTCGAGAATGGTTACACACTCATCAAAGAAAATCTACCTATATTATGGTACACTACAAAGTTGTGGGACCTGGTGTGAGAGGCAGACCTCCGGTTAGGTGGTAGAACAGAGTGGAAGAGTATGTAAAGGAGAGAAACGTGAGGGGTAGAGGAGGGCTTGAACAAATAAGGAGGGAGTGTTGGAACAGGGAGAACTGGAGACACTTCTGCCATGGCCATCCCCTTGGGGGGAGTTCCCGGAGGGAACGAGGTGTCAGAGCTATAGATAGATAGATAGAATGGGTCCAAAAATTGTCGATGGACACACACTTGTACGAGTTTGACACGTCTCTGATTCCGCAGGACCATCCCCACGGTGTTAAGTCATGAAAAATTATAAGCAAAGAGGGCCAATTGACTAGTAACTAATAAATAATATTGTATGAGTTAATGCCACTTTGGCCAAGAGTAAATCACTTTGAAATTTTTATCTTCCTCATCTTGTCTTACTCTCCCTTCAAAACTTGTTATCCCTTTATATAACTCCTTTGCTGGTGGCATATAACCTAAACTATTAGCCATTCCTGCAACTGTTTTAACCATCATCAGTTAGTCAGTTCAGTTCAATATGTTTTCTTTTTCAATGCAGCATCATCTGGTGATTTGGTGACCAGTGCAGTGAATGTAACAACACACTGGCTGCCCCAACATGACTGGATGGAGGCAGTAACATCATCTCACCACACAGTACTACATCACCTCTAATATTGTTCTTTCATCCTCAAGACATGTCAGCCCTGTACATAGTCTATGATCAACAACAAAAAATGAAAATGTAATAATGATAAAAATCAAATAAAACTCGTATACATTATTATGCCTGAAATAACTTGAGGACATTGAAGGAGCTGCAGTATTTGGTGTGTTAGATTTGTAAGTACATGATATAATGTGTACAGTCACTAAATTACCAGCTGAAGCATCAAATTAGAGGCAAGCAAGGTTTACATTACACTTCAAAGTAAAGACACAGTATACTGTAGTATACAGGTGCTGGTCAAGGAATTATGCCGCCGACGTATCTGGTACACGGTACAATTACATATCACATTACAAGCCCTAGTTCTATTGTGGTAGGTTTTGGCGCGTTAATCGTATGTCCGGCAGTGATGTGTGACTGGTGTCCTTGAAGGGAGGAAAAAAGTTTCCCTTTCTCAGTTGCCTGGGGGATTTTTGAGATAATGTACTGTTCTCGCTCCGCTGATGTGTCACTCGTTTTTGTCCCCAAATTACTGCAGTTTCTGGCCCGAATTACCATTATGGGGAAGAAAAAGGACTTGACATCTGTCCAGATATCAAGTATAGTGTCGCTTCATAAGGCAAAGCAGTTTGTGAAAGAAATTGCTAAAATTGTTGGAGTGAGTGATAGAACTGTGAGAAACTGGGTAGCAAAATTTAAAAGTAGCGGAGGGATTCAAACACCTGCAAAGAAAAAGAGGCCAGGCATGGTTAAAAAGATCATTATTTGTAAAGTGGAACCAGCACAGCTGGATTGCTATAGAACACACCCCTTCTCCAGCCCAGGCCCCGTATAGGCTTATTCTGGGCTAGAAGGGTCTATTCCGTGAAGATCATCAGAAGTAAATATAAATTCAAATCTGGCACTGTACTGATATGGGAGCCACCTGGTGGTGGGCTCTAGAAGTAGTGACCCCACGCTGTCCCGCTCGATCACTTTTTCGCGGAATACGTACTGGTCAACATCAGCGCTCCTCTCTGCTTCGCTTTGGTGATGTGTTATATGTGTTCCTGCTAGTGTTCCTTCTGTGTTGTGTCTAGTGGCTTGCCTGCTTTGCAGATGTGTGTGTGTGTTGTGTGCGTCGGGGTTTTTTATTGTGGGGGCAGTTTTTCTTTCTTTTCCCTCGGGCTGGGGTCTGTTTTTCCCTCCTTCCCTAGGGCTAAGTTTTGGGGCCCCTTTTTGGGTTTCTCCCCCTTCCTGCCTTCCCTTTCCCCTCCGCTCTGCCACTAGTTCACTACGGTTGGGTTTTTTGGGGCTGTTTAGCCTTCTGCGTGAGTGTTCTTCCCCACGTGGGGACCTTCCCGCCCCACGTGGTGCTCCTCGGGGGCTCCTGCTGGGCCCCCTAGTGCTTCTTCCCCGAGTGTTTTTAGTGTTGCAGGCTGCGAGGATTGTGCGTTGTCCTTGCTCCTGCCTTTCAGTGTTATTTGGAGTTGTTTCTCCCCAGTGTGTTTGTTTTCCCTGGGGTATGCCCCTCAGGCTGGCTGTGCCCCTCCTGTGGGGGCTGCGGATCGGTGTTTCGGTCCGTGGGGGGTTGGTTTGCGGGGTTTTTTCCCCGGGTTGTGCGTGTGGGGGTTTTATTGGGGTTTTTCACCCCGCCTTACCCGTGGGTTGGCGACGTGTTGGGCCACCCCGTGGGGTTTTTTCCTTCCTTCCGTGGGGAATGGGAGGCCCCCCATCCCTCCTTTGGTGGCCCCAGTCGACGGGGTCTACTCGGGGCGTTGTGGGGTGTTTACGGGGTTGTTTTCCCCAGGAAATTTCACGTTGGGGAAGGCTGTATGTTGTGTTTTTCTCTGCATGTGGTGCGCACACGTGTGCGTGTTTGGCCCCTTGTGTGGGTTTTTTTCCCTGTGTGTGTGTTGGTTTGTGTGTGCGCTCACGCTGTGACTGTCTCCCCCCGTGTGCGGTGAGTATTTGTTTGGGTTTTTTCTCCCCGTTTTTAGTCCTGTGGGGAGTTACGTTGTTTGTTTACACGTGTCCCCTCTCCCCTGTGTCTTGGGGCCTCTGCACCTTTTTGGTGTTTTTCTTGTCAGCTCCTTTAGTGTCCTTAGGATATTATTCTGATAATATTGCCTACACTTTCTTTAGCTGCCTTACCAAGCAAGGATTTACTCACTACACCTGCATTACATCTTCCTACCGGTGCTGGTTTCTTCTGCTTCCTTTTCTTTGATGCCTAAATTAGTGCATTTGTCACGGCTTTCAGCCGCTTAAATTGTATTTATTGGTTGTGGAACCAGCACAGCTGGATTGCTATAGAATAGTCCCCTTCTCCAGCCCAGGCCCTGTATAGGAATATTCTGGGCTAGAAGGGTCTATTCCCTGACAATCATCAGAAGTAAATAAAAATTCAAATCTGGCACTGTACTGATATGGGAGCCACCTGGTGGTGGCCTGTAGAGGTACTGACCCCGCTCTGGAGCAGTGGCCGCTCGTCCACTCAAATGAGAAAGAAAGTGAATGCCTGCCGCATCGGGAGGTGGGTGGGATAGTTAAAGCTGTGCTGGTTCCACAACCAATAAATACAATTTAAGCGGCTTTCAGCCGCGACAAATGCACTTTTATTGGTATAGTGGAACCAGCACAGCTGGATTGCTATGCATGCGATGCGGTAGGTGGGAGGTGAGGTGGAGGCATTCACGGGCCTAATTAAGAGCGGTCAAGAGCGGGGACTCTTATAAAGTATAAAAAACTGAGGTGAAGCCGACGTAAAAACGGCTTCCCCACGAGCTAGGGTGATAGCTGTGGTGGAAGTGTTTTTACTTATATATAATTTATTATCATTATATACCGTAGACTGTTCTGTTATAAACCAGAAAGTGTTACCAGTCGAAAATCTTTATAGTGTTACGGTGTGACATATCTTCACTACCCATACAGGGGAAAGCTTAAGCTTATGTCACATCGTCATTATGTTTTAGTAGTGTCAACAACTTCACTATTAAGTAGAAGGTGTATGTTATTATATTGTATGTTATTATATTCCTAGGGTAGTTCCAGGTTACCCCTATATTATGGTATATAGTTTAGGAATATATTGTAGAAAGGGAGGAAGCATAAGATAAGAGATAAAGACCAAGATAATAAAGCCTTGTGACTTTCAGGCTTAAGAGTTTGATTTGCCCCTCTTCCTCCCAATTATTAATCTGATTACGTGCCTCAGCCTACCCGGGACTGAGGACGTAACAGAAATTGGGGGCCTGTAAGGGATTCTCGAGTTGAAGATTTCTCGAGAAAAGAAAAAAGAAGTTTAAGATAATCCATTTAAGAAAATGGAGTATGAGCAGGAAATGAAGCTCTTGCGGCTCCTCCTGAAGAAAGAAAAGGAGGAGACAGCTCAATTCGAGCTTGAGTTAAAAAAGCTGGAGGCCAGAAATAGAGGCCCAGCTGAAAATAAAAGGAACTTCCTTGCGTCAGAGGAAAAAGAAGCAGAGGAAGAAACTGCTGAAAACACTGAAGAAGAAGCTGCTGAAAACACTGATGAAGAAACTGCTGAAAACAACGCTGAGGAAGAAACCACTGAAAGCGATGTGGAAGAAATAAGTGAAGAAAAATCAGAAGAATCCATTGTGGAGGAAGAGTGTGAGGAAGACATCGATAACGAGGAAGATGCTAAATCCAAAAAGAAGAAAAAGAACTCCAAGAAACCAGTTCACAAGAAGACAAGGAAATCAGCTCATCATGGGTCAAGGAGTGCCAACAAAGCCATAGACATAAACGTTGAGCCCGAAATCGAAGAACAGCTCGGTAAACTAAACCACCAGTTGGTTGTACTTCACCGCAAGTTATGGAAAACTGAACCCAAAACAATGAGCATCCCCCAATACAAGGAAACATTCCAGCTCATCAGTAAATTATTGAGGAACTGCAGCAGGCTCGAGAAGCGCTTGTTAGATTCTGATGGAGAAAAAGAGGAAGTGCAAGAAAAGATCCAGAATGAAATCTTCGAGGGATCTGGTGATGAGGATGAGGAACTTAAGGCTGTCAGAGACATTTTTATTTGTGACATTGACTATGGAGAATTCGAGCACTATGAAGACTGTGAAGAGTGTGCTGATGAAGAAAAGGAAGAAAAAGACGACGATGACGACGAAGAGAGCAGCGTTGATGATAATGACGACGACGACGACGATGTTGACAGTGATGATGAGTACCTGATGGAGGACGATGTTGTTGAAGAGAGTGATAATGAGGACGATGAGGTGGAAGACCAGCAGATGGAAGATGAAGACGACGACGGCGACGAAGACGATAATGAAAAAGTGGTGATTGATGAAAGTGATGATGATGCTGAGGAGATGGAAGAAGAAGAAAAAAGGAAAATGAAGTTGAAGAAGAAAATGAAGTTGAAGAAGAAAATGGTAGTTGAAGAAGAAAGTGATGATGAAGGTGATGAAGATTATGAATATTATTATGATGATGATAATGGCGATTATGAAGGTGATGAGGAATTGGGGAAAAAAGATACACAATAGAAGGTAATCAAATATCCACCCTGCATTGTAAGGATGTAGATGTGAGCCCTCCTAAGGGAGAACTCACATCTAAAATTGCAAAGGGGGTGTTACGGTGTGACATATCTTCACTACCCATACAGGGGAAAGCTTAAGCTTATGTCACATCGTCATTATGTTTTAGTAGTGTCAACATCTTCACTATTAAGTAGGAGATGTTGTATGTTATTATATTCCTAGGGTAGTTCCAGGTTACCCCTATATTATGGTATATAGTTTAGGAATATATTGTAGAAAGGGAGGAAGCATAAGATCAGAGATAAAGACCAAGATAATAAAGCCTTGTGACTTTCAAGCTTTGGAGTTTGATTTGCCCCTCCTCCTCCCAATTATTAATCTGATTACGTGCCTCAGCCGACCCGAGACTGAGGACGTAACAATAGTCAGACTCGAGGGGTCGGGTAGAGGAGGGGGAGCCGGTTATGGCCCCCCCCCATCCCCCCCACCCTTTTTGTTAAAGTCCTCCGAGCTCGGGCTATGGCCCATGCTCGGATAATAATATCCCGAGAGGATGAAAGAGGAACACCAAGATGTTGCAATCATGTGTTTATTATATCCAGTCACTCATCATAGTATTAAAACCGTGTATGTTTCGGAGAATAAATACTCAATAATTCCATAACAATGTAATTTATTGGGCCAGCACCATATGTACAACATGAATGACATGGGGATTAGTGTGAAACTGTACAGGATGGGGATGACGTATTAGATGAATTGGTGACGGGAGTTAAGTCGCCCGACCTTTTCCCTTCGGGTGGCCCCTCCCCCTCTTATGTCTCCCACGGGGACCCTGAGAAAGGGAGGGTGGGGTTCCCATAGCCACACAGGGGGTAGGGGAGAGCGAATGGAACAGATACCTCGTCCTGAAGGAGGATGTGGATGTCCAGCCCCCCAGATCCCGTACCCGTTCCACCGAGTGAGTCCTGAGGGAGGCGGCCACGCCCCTAACGCTGTGAGCCCTCGTGGCGTGTCCAGGATCCCCGTTCTTGATCACTCGGCAGAGAAGGCGAGCGATGGACCTGGGGAACAGAGGGTTACCGAACCTGGAGTTGTAGAAGAGGTGGTCCGGGGAAGCCTCTCTCGTCGCCTCCACGTAAGCTGTGAAGGCGTGGACTGGACAGAGAGGGTGGAAACTTCCATCCCTCAGGAAGGAGGGTACTGCGAGAGGGCCAATCCTGTCGTCAGCCTGCTCGTTCTTAGCTAGGAAAGTAGGTGAGAGAGAGACAGTTAAAGAAGTAAGGTTAGGGCTTAAAGAAGAAAAAGCTGGGTGACGGGTCAGGGCTGCCAACTGAGAGGCCCTGTACCCTGTAGCTAAGGCAAGCAGGAAGAGAACTTTCTGGAGGAGGTGACAAACCTCCAGAGGGACCCCCTCGAAGGTCAGGTATGTAAGGACGCGGTGAAGGGACCAGGAAGGAGTCTGGGCCCGGTGAGGTGCGGTCCCCGCCCGAATCCCCATCCTCAGTAGAGAGAGAGGTCTCTCTGACAATTTAATATTAAAACCTAGGAGGAGGGGATCAGACAGGGCTGAGTGATGCGCAAGCACCGTCGCCGGGGCCCTGTTGGTGGAATCGGCGGGCCACGTGAGAAATTCCAGGACCGTATCCTCCGAGATGACCATGGAGGGGTGTCGTCGCAAGAAGTCCTGGAATTTTTTCCAGCACGATTCGTACTGTCGCACCGACGACTGACGATGAGCCCTCAGCATCTTGCCCACTGTCTCGTTAGTGAACCTTTTGCTGAGGACTCCCCGTAGAAACTCCAAGCGTGTAGTTTCAGTGACGCTTGGAGTGGTGCAGACAGGGTGCTGGAGAGGCACGCCGATCCCAACTGAAGAGGATGAGGGCACCACCGGGACAGTTCTCCGAACCACGGCTGCGCTGGCCAGAGGGGGGCTATGAGGAGTACCCTCCCTCTGAATGCACGCAGTTTGAGGATCGCCTTCAGAAGGACTGACGTAGCTAGGGGTGGGAAAAGATAGAGATACCCCCACCTGTTCCAGTCCTCCGTGAAGGCGTCCGGGCCTCCCGCCTCTGTCCTGGATGAGAAGGTTAGGAACAGAGGAAGTAGGGCCGTGGATGGGGAGGCGAACAGGTCCACCTCCGGTGTCCCGTAGCGAAGGCAGAGTGACTCGAACACAGGGGGACGCAGTTGCCACTCGACTGACGTCCCCTTGAACCTGGATAGAGCGTCCGCCCAATCGTTCTCCCGCCCTGGCACATAACGGGCCGAGAGGTGAATGTACCTCTTGGCCGCTATTGAGAAAATCTGTTCTGACAGGGACAGGAGAATTTCCGACCGTGTAGTGCCTTGTTTCTGTAGGCACTGCACGGCCGCAATATTGACCATTTCGAAGCGGACGCTTATCCTGGAAAACTGGGGGTGTCTGTTGAGCCACTCCCTTGCTACCATCAACTCCCGGGCGTTGATGTGTAGTAGCCTCTCCTCTTCCTTCCATCCCCCGCACCGTTGATGTCCCAGGCAAGACTGGTATCCCCAGCCTACGTCCGATGCGTCTGTCGCCACCGTGATCCCCGGGGGAGGAAAAACCCAGGGAACTCGCTGACGCAGGGCACCGGGACGTAGCCAGGGGCGAAGGAGACGGTGAAGAGTATGGGACACTTGCCTGGGCAGGTCCCTGTGTGCGGGGGATAGGTGGAGGTTTACCTCCCACGTCAGCCTCCTGTGTTTCAGTCGTCCCAGGGGCATTGCAGGGGCCGCGAAATTTAGGGACCCGAGCAATGATTCCCACTGGTGGCGAGAGAAAGTACGGGAAAAGTGAGCCTGGTGGACGTGGCAGAGGGTCCGGCGGGCGTTGTCTGGAGCGAGCGAGAGGGTGGCCGAAACAGAGTCCCACTCTATTCCCAGCCAACACAGTTTGCGAGCAGGGGTGAGAGAGGACTTGGGGATGTTCAACAGGAACCCCATTTCCTCTAGCACCCCCCCTTGCTATCCTGACGTTGTTTGCTACCTGCTCCTTGGAGGGGGCGTGAAGCAACCAATCGTCCAGGTACATGAGGGTGGGGACACCCGCCTCTGCCAGACGGGATGCCACCACCCTCACGAGCTTTGTGAAGACTCGAGGAGCTAGAGAAAGACCGAAAGGGAGCCTGGTAAACTGAAACGTCTCGGTCCCCACCTGGAAGGCCAGAAATCGGCGAAACTGGGGGTGGATCGGGACGTGCCAGTACGCATCCTGGAGGTCCAGGGATGCTAACCAGTCTCCCTTTCGAAGAACTGTGCGGACCTGAGCAACCGAAACCATCCTGAAATGTAATGGTTTCACGAACTTGTTTAGTTTGCTCAGGTCCATCACCAATCTCGTTTTCCCCTGGTCCTTTTTGGGGACCGTGAATAAACGAGAAAGAAAAACCCTCCCCGTCGCCCGCTCCACTACCCCTTTTTCCCGCATTTCTATCACATGCGGGACGACCGAAAGTGACACTTTGGTTGAGGCAGGAGGTAGATGTAGTGGCTGTAACGGAAAGTGACAGGTGTCAGTAGGTACACAGTTAATTCTAGACCGGGACCCGAGGGACCCGGGAAGGAGTGGGGAAGGATGACAGGTAGTGAGGGAGAGATTTTGAACGGGAACCCAAGGTGGGGAGGTTATGTCATATATCAGAAATGTCAAACCTGGAGGGTACAGATATCCAGGGCCAAGACAGGCCCTGGTGAACCACCCTTGCTGCCCAGCCATGGGAGGGCCAGGCTGCTGACCACCCTGTGAGGCAGCCCCGGGCGGGACCCTCAAGTGGAGCGGTCCTTCTGGGAAGGGTGGGAGAGGGAGGGCTTGGGTCTGGAGAAGGGCTTGGAGCCCTGCCTTCTCCCCTGAAACGGCTGTTGGGCCCTGTGGTGGAACCTGGGGTGCTGTTGTGGAGGAGTGGGATACGTCGTTCTGGGTTGCCTCGAAGGCTGGGAGGGCCTTCAAGGTTGGAATGACGGTCTGGCTGGCTGCCGGGCACGAATTTCCCTCTAATTTTCCCACACGTGTAAAACATCTCAAAGTAAAAGATTCAACCGAATGGAACTTACTTGGAGGTGGAAGGTTTAGGGAGGTTGATGACCGCCGGGAGGGAAGAGAATACCGCATCCGTTGCTGCCTGGTCGAACAGCGCAGGGGAGAGCGGAGCAGCACGCACCACTCCCCTCTGCGCCATTTCCGGCGCGGATTTTGCGGCTGCCTGGCGGACCGCCAGTCTCGCCTCGGCGAAGGTTCTTGCCGCCTCCCGAAGGTTGTGCATCATCATTGCTCCGACGCTTTCAATGACGGTGGCCATGGACGAGAGAGTGTCACTGTATGGGATAAACAAGAAAACCGAGCGAACCCGGGGTAGAGACTCGAGAGTTAACTAAGAGTCCCCTTACCCTGTATCCCTCAACAATAACAAAACAAGAAGTAACGGTACTCACGCTAGCTGTAAACCTGACATCTCGTGATAGGTGTTGGTGAGGGCGCTTAAACAGTCTCGTATGAGAGAAACAGCCGTCCCAGTGGAGATGATGTGGGACAACTCCAACTGGGCGGCTGTTTCCGCCTGCCTTAGCTTACCGTCGGGCTCCCTCAACTGGTAGGGGACCGGTGGCTCCTTCTCCGTCTTTCACAAGCATTCCCTCAAACCCGGCGGGGCACGGGAAGGAGGGAGGATGACGGGGAAAGACGGAGAAGGTGGTTTCTTGGAGGCGGTGTGCTTCTGGTGGTCCAGGGACTTAAGGAGAAGGGCAGGAATGTCCAAGTGCCCATCGCCCTTATCCCCTGGGAAGTACGCATCCGAGGACAGGAAGATTGCCGTGTTCCTGAGGGAGCGGTCAATCTTCCAAGCCTGGGACAGCTGTAATTGACTATATTCCACCAAGAAGCCCATCGCGTTCAAGGTAGCCGCGGAGGAGACCTTAGAGGATGATGGTACTGGAGCAGTGATAGGTCGGACTTTGTAGAAGGGCACTGCGTCGCCCTTCTCGTCCGCTCCCCATTTCACAAGGACGTCGTCACTCCTGATCCAGACGTCTGGTTGGGCGGTGTCAGGAGACCACGCCACCAGTCTGCCCTCCTCCAAGGAATGGGTCCAGGAAGGAGGGCCCAAGAGTAGGGAAGGTACCCGTCGTCCGCAGGAGGAGGCGACGGGGAAGGAGGGGAGGAGGTAGCCAGCTCCTCCGCCAGGTCCCCAGTCGGGGACTCGAGCCCCGGAGACATTGGAGTAACAGGAACGTCTCCAAAACCCCCTGGGGGACTCGCGTCTCCGGCCGGCGATGAGGCAGGGAGTGGGGTAGTAAGGGTGGGTTCAGGAACGGGTACCGGTGTCGCTACCGGAGGCAGGACAAAGGGACCCGAAGGTGGGAAGGCAGGAAGGGCGTTAGGGACAAGAGTGCGGATAATCCGTACAATCTTCCTCGACGAAGGGATCTCCTCCCTTTGCTTATCCTTGCGGGGTTTGCGGACGGGAGAAGGAGAGTCCTCTGATGAGGACGACGAGGAGGAAGAAGAGGAAGAAGACGAGGAGGAAGGTGAACGACGGCGAGTCCGGGTCTTCTTGGAGTGGCGGGCCCTTTTCACAGAAAGCTTGCGCCCCCGAGAGCGACCCGAAGAGCCGGCTCTAGGGGGCGACGAAGCAGTAGGATCCCTGCTGGGCCCTTGTACCGGTGAGGTATGTCGGGTAATCAGCGCGACGGACTCACTCGCTTCCTGGGGTGTAAAGCCCCGGAAAGGAGTCGCAGTACCGTCTAGGGATGCAGACGCAATCTCTCGGGTAACAGGGGGTTCAATCCCCTGAGACTCCGAGAGACACGTTGAAGGGAAACGGGTCCTGGATAAACCCAGTTCCGTCCCCAAAATCGGGTCCGCCCACATCAAGGAAGAGCCGTCTCGCTTGTGTGCCATTCTCCTAGCCCTAGTCCAAGCGTTACGAAGGGAAGCAAGGGCGGGCAGAGGTGGGGGTCTCCCGACACAACTCAGCCCAGGGGCGGCACACACCACACGCCAAAGGGACGTAACCCTTGGGCGTGAAGCAGGGTGCGTGAGGCGAACAGTGCAGGTGGCCGTCAGGTGAAACCCGCACGGTACACCCCGAAGAAGCACATAAGGCACGAGTAGACTGAGGGAGAAAAGAACAAAAAACATGGGTTAGCACGTGAATTCACGTGTACACAGCATAAAAGCACGGGAAACCACTAAATAAAACAGAGAGAGGGTAGAGCTGGAGGAGCGCCCCACTGCTCCCAGGAGACCCAGATCTCACCAACAAAAAACCCCCACACGCACCAACCAGGGAAAAAACCCCGTAAGCCAAAAAACAACCTCCCGCGGGAGCGGGGAAACAACCCCCGGTCTGCAGGCCCCGAAAGGAGAGGCACAGACAGCCTGAGGGGCAACTCCCAGGGTAACAAACACACTGGGAAAAAACACCAAAATACACAAAAATACGCTGGGAAGAGGAAGCGAGAACCTGGGCACAATCCTCGCTCCCCGCAACCCGCGTAACACTACACAAAACTCGGGGAAAAAACACTAAAGGGGCTAAAGTAGCCCTACACCCGCACCACGTGGGGAGGCAAGGGCCCCACGTGGGGAGGAAAAAACATCGCTAAAAACCATAAAACCCCGAGGCAAAATACACCAAATGAAGTGTACTAGTGGCAGGAGGAAGGGTGAAAGGAAAGGGAAGGGGAAAAACCCCGAAAAAGGAGCCCCAACAGACCCTCCCCAGGGGAAGAAGAATGAACTTAGCCCCTAGGAAAGGAAACACAAATCCCCACACTAAAACCCTTATGCACCATAAAACACACACACACACATACATCTGCAAAGCAGGCAAGCCACTAAAACACAAAAGAAACGATAGCAGGAACACATGACACAATACCATAGCGTAGCAGCGAGGAGCGTAGATGTTGACTGGTACGTGTTCCGCGACAGAGTGGACGAGCGGCCGCTGCTCCAGAGAGGGGTCAGTACCTCTACAGGCCACCACCAGGTGGCTCCCATATCAGTACAGCGCCAGATTTGAATTTTTATTTACTTCTGATGATCGTCACGGAATAGACCCTTCTAGCCCAGAATATGCCTATACGGGGCCTGGGCTGGAGAAGGGGTGTATTCTATAGCAATCCAGCTGTGCTGGTTCCACTATACCAATAATACTAGTTTTTGCTAATCTTTTTATTCCCAGTTTTGAGGCATTGCTTGAGCTCTCTCCGAGTTGCTACTACTGTACTGTTTTTAGTCTGCGTTGTAGCATTCTTCATCTTGCAGTACTGTATTTTCAACATTCGGTACCATCATTATTTTTACAATACAGTACAGTTTTTTAATTATTTTTAACATGCTGTAGTGTAGTAAAGACTATCTATCTTTCTTCTTACAACATAAACTCTTACTTTGTACTTGCTTTTATTTGTGGGGTAAGAGAAACTTAACCATTACTTTCTTGTAGAGTAACATGTTCCTCCATTAAAACCTTCTCCCTCCTTGGGTTTCCTAGGGTCTACTCTCGGCTTTTGGGGGCCTTGTTTGTGGATTTTTTTCCCCGGCAGTGTGGGTGTGAGTACGTGTGGGTTAGTGTTTTTCCTTGGGAGTTAATGTTTTCCTCCCTTGTGGTGTTATGTGTTCTTCCATGTGTGTGCTGTGTACACGTGGGTTCACGTGTTAACCCCTTTTTTCTCCCGCAGTCCACTCGTGCCTCGTGTACTTCTACTGGCTGCACCGTGAGGGTGTCCCCCGACGTGCTTCACCACTGTTCACCCCACACATGCTTCTGCACTCCCAGGGGTTACGATCCTGCTACGTGCCTCTCGGGATCACAGGGGATCAAGCTCCTAGCACCCCGGGAGTCCCCGTCGCCATCCCTAGACGGTTCTGTGCCTCCCTTCCGTGGTTTCCCACCATTCCCGGAAGCGAGCCAAACCACCGCGCTGGCCCCCCTGGCTACCTTACCGGTACCAGGACCCAGCAGGGAAGCTGCTTCGTCTACCCCAAGGGCGAGCTCCTCGAGCCGCTCGCTTGGGTGCAAGCACGAGTCCAGGAGAAGGTCTCGCCCTCGGTGTCACAGGGGTTCAAGTCCCTAGCACCCCGAGAGGCCCCCTCTCCTTCCTTAGTCGGCTCTGATAACCCCTTCCGAGGTTCCCACCTCAGCAGGAGGGGGTCAGACCGTCGTGCTGCACCCCCTGGTCACCTCCCAGGTACCAGGGCCCAGCAAGGAAAGGCTCCTTCTCCCCCGCGGACGCGCTCCAAGAGCCGCTCCCGAGGGAGCAAGCGTAGCACCAAATGCAGGACCCTCTCAGCTAAGGACCCGGTAGGGTACTGACTGACGAACCTGCTAGGTCCTTGCCAGCTAGGCTCCTACCACAGCCTAGGGTACTACCCATGCACAACCTAGTACCAAGAGCAGGACCCTCTCAGCCAAGGACCCGGTAGGGTACTAACTGACAAACCTGCTAGGACCTGGCCAGCTAGGGGGCTACCCATGCACAACCTAGTGCCAAGAGCAGGACCCTCTCAGCCAGGGACCCAGTGGGGTACTAACTGGCAAACCTGCTAGGACCTAGCAAGCTAGGCTCCTACCACAGCCTAGGGTGCTACCCATGCACAACCTAGTGCCAACAGCAGGATCCGCTCAGCCAAGGACCCGGTAGGGTACCGACTGATAAACCTGCTAGGACCTGGCCAGCTAGGGTGCTACCCATGCACAACCTAGTGCCAAGAGCAGGACTCGCTCAGCCAAGGACCCGGTAGGGTACTGACTGACAAACCTGCTAGGACCTGGCCAGCCAGGCTCCTACACTGACTAGGTTCTGCCTATGCACAACCTAGCACCAAGAGCAGGACCTGCTCAACCAAGAACCCGGAAGGGTACTGACTGAAAGGCCTGCTGGGACCTAGCCAGCTAGGCTTCTACCACAGCCAAGGTTCTACCTATGCACAACCTAGGGACTACCTCGGGCTCAGCCAAGGCGCTACCTATGCACAACCTAGGTGCTACCCGGGTCTTAGCCTAGTGGCTACATGGGCCTCAACCTAGTGGCTACCTGGACCTGAACCTAGTGGCTACCTGGATCTGAACCTAGTGGCTACCTGGACCTGAACCTAATGGCTACCTGGACCTGAACCAAGACAGAGAACGAGACAGAGGTTCCCTACCCTGTACTGACATAGGGTTTCAATTGAGGTATGTCTTCCAGTGGTGAGGCAACTGTTGGTTTCCCATAAATTTTCACAAAATTTTGTTTATTCGTAATTTGGTATAGCCTCCCCAGACATATCAGGTAACTGCTTGACCCACCAGTCTTCTTTACTGTTTGGCTCGGAAATTATCAAAGTAGTTTTTTCACCTTCACGGTGGTCCATACCAAATTCAAACAAACCAATAATAAACTATACGGCTCCGGGTGTTACCTACTGTCCTACCAAGCTGCACATGTCACCCTTGGTGTCATGTCCAAGCTCTCAGGGATGATATTACAGCTACCCTAGTCCTCTCCTCAGATCACCTGTTTTGTATTCCCATAACAGGGAGACATGGGGCAGCAAGATCTGTGTCTTGTACACCATACTCATTCAATTGGGGGTTTTTTAACTATGTCCTTAACCTTTCCTCGCACGCATTCCACTTAGGGGATGCAGGCGAGGGGATATTGGGGCTTCGGCTTACCCTGTTCGATGACTTGTATTAATGCTCAGGACGGTCCTGGCTTTACGCTCACGACACTGTCCCAGGCAGCCTCGTGAGATTTAAAGTTCGCCTCCTTCCCCAATGGGGGAGCTGGCCAATTATTTGCCACCCCACAGCCCCACTCTTGCATTATGTCCGGATGCATTCATGGTGGACTGGAGTCGGCGGAAATTACTTTATGCTTTTCCCCCTCCTGCAACTCCCCGTCTCACCAAAGTGGTCAATTGACTTCGGTCTTACGGAGGCGGGTTCTCCTCTTCGTTTCGTGTAGGCCTGCTCAACCATAGTTCGGGGAACTGAAGGCCAAGGGTCCGAACCCACTGTTTCTGGCTCTGGCTTGCCTATCCACAGAGGTAACTTCACCGTTACTGTTGTCCTTACGACTACAGGCTTGGACTTTCCCTGGAAAGCCTTAACGTATATTTTTAATACTCAAACATCTATTTCGATGCCTAATTCTCTCGGGCCAGCTTCGGTGAAACAGTATGAGTCATGCTGGAGGATATTTAAAAACAAAAAAAAAATTAAGTCCTTGACTTACATTTCCTCCAGCACACCTCTCACCCTCTTGGCCTGGTGGGCGTTCTCCACCAACACGGCCCCGGCGACTGTGGCAGCTCTTCAAGCTGCAATTTCGGACCCGTTGCACTTTGGTTTCTACATTACTATAGATGCGAGGCCGGTGATCATGCTTAAACATGGTCCTCGTGCCTTTCTACCTCGTCAAAGACAACGGTTCCCCTCATGGTCACCGCACAAGATGTTAAACTACGTGCCTTTTCAGGATATGGAACAACTTTCAGAGGTTCTATTTTTCCTCTCACTAGCTAGTGGTTTTCGAGCATCTCATTTAGCTGCTCTTTTTTCGACACTCGTCATTTACCATTTTTGCTTCAGATATGTCATAGGTTACTAGTACACCCTCTCTGGTTTTTCTAGATAACGACCAATCTGACGAGTTGCCTCGCCCCCCCAACTTTTTGAAAATACTTACTTTCCTGCCTGGGAGCGCTCGCCACCACTTGTGCCCGGGTTCACGCATTGAGAGATTATATGTTAGCTACCCCAGATGCCTTCCTTCATCATTTGTTCTTTAATCTTATGTTGGGGAGGCATCTGGCGACGAGCTCAGTGTTGAGAGCCTTATGCAAGATACATAAGTTATTTGGCTGACCCTGGTCATGTTACCAAAGCCCATTCCTCAGGGGCTTAGCAACTTCTTTAGCATTTAGATCACGTTATCTCATGCATTGTCCTTCCGGACTTCATTCTTCCTCCCCTGGCCCCCTCCCCGCCTACTGCGGTGGTGGCGGGGGGACCCGTTCCTGGTACTGCACTCCCTCTTCCTCTCCCTGCTGCGTCGCCGGCCGAGGCGCCGGGTTCACCCGGGCAGTTTGGGGGGCGTTCCCGTACCTCCACTCTCCCCGAGTCCCCGGCTGGTGCCCTGGCGGAGGAGCTGGCTACCTCCTCCCTTCCTTCTCCTTCTCCTCCTCCGTCTACCTCCCCTACTCTTGGGCCTTCCTTCCTCCTTCCCGGACTCACTCTTCAGAGGGGGGCAGACTGGTTGTGTGGTCTCCTGACACTGCTCAACCAGACGTGTGGGTGAGGAGAGACGACGTCCTGGTAAAGTTGGGAGTGGACACGGCGGGCGAGTCTTCTACAAGGCCCGCCCGATCTCCGCCCCTGTTCCCGCGTCGTCAAGGGTATCCATGGCGGCTACCTTGGATGCGATGGGCTTCCTGGTGGAGAATAGCAATCTTAACTTATCGCAGGCCTGGAAGATTGACCACTCAAACATGGTGAGGACATGTTGGTGTTTCTTTCCTCCTCTCGGGGACTTATTACCCAAACTCAGGCCATAGCCTAGGTTTGGTGGACTATGAGATAAAAAGGGGGGTGGGGGGGGCCTCGACCCCCTACCTCTCCCCTCGAGTCTGACTAAAGACAAACTACTTGAAGTTAAAAAAAAAAAAAAATATTATAATATTTATTATATGTTATAATACTTATATTATTGGTAAAGTAGTAACAGAAAGTTTTGTACGTATATAATGATAATAAATTATATATATGAGTAAAAGAGCTCCCAAAGGGTCAGCCACCCCAAACTCTTTGAAGCTTTTTACATTAGTATTACCTCAATACTCTTTATACAAGTCCCCACTCCGGGCCAGGGGCTTCTTCCCGCTCTTCATATGGGGGGTGAATGCCTCCTCACCTCCCACCGACCGCATCGCATGCATAGCAATCCAGCTGTACTGGTTCCACTTTACCAATAATAGTGCATTTGTCTATTGTATTTATTGGTTGTGGAACCAGCACAGCTTTTACTGTCCCACCCGCCTCCCGATGCGGCAGACATTCTCCTTCAGTTCTCATTTAAGTGATCGAGCGGGACAGCGTGGGGTCGCTACTTCTAGAGCCCACCACCAGGTGGCTCCCATATCAGTTTAGCGCCAGATTTGAATTTATATTTACTTCTGATGATCTTCACGGAATAGACCCTTCTAGCCCAGAATAAGCCTATACGGGGCCTGGGCTGGAGAAGGGGTGTGTTCTATAGCAATCCAGCTGTGCTGGTTCCACAACCAATAAATACAATTTAAGCGGCGACAAATGCACTAATTTACGTACTCGTAACGTTATTAAATGGCAGGTTGATGCTGATCCTCACATCACATCACTGGTACTAAAGGAAAAAAACCCTCAATTGTTGGAAAATGTATCCCAAAGAACAGTTCGTCAATGCCTGCATGATGACATCGGTTACCGCAGGTGCCGTGCACGGACTAAACCCAACCTCACTTGTAACCAGATTAAGAATAGGGTAGCTTTTTGCCATAAATATGTACAGTGCTTGGGATGTGTCTCTTTGGCGAAAGGTGTTATGGAGTGACGAGTCAATGTTTAGTATATCTGGTAACCAAGGTGGAGACATTTACCGGCGTCAAGACAGTGACCCATTAAACCCTAAGTACACAAAAACGTGTGTTAAACATCCAGACAAAATTATGGTGTGGGGATGTTTTGGGTTTCATGGGGTAGGGGAATTAGTTGTATTGCCAAAAAACATAAGTATGAATAAAAACAATTACTTAGAGCTCCTCTGTGATCATCTTCCCAATTCGTTTGAGAGATGCCAGGCTGATTTTTTTATGCAAGATGGTGCACCTTGTCTTACCGCCAAGGATGTTATACAGTGGCTTCGTGACTGTCAAATTAACTTCTTTGATGATTGGCCTGGCAACTCATCAGATTTGAATCCCATTGAAAATTTATGGGCATTGATAAAGCAAGAGTTGCTAGGGAAGGACACATCCTCACTGCCCAAGCTGGAGGCAGCAATACGGGACGTGTGGCAAAACTTTAGGCCTGAATTTCTTCAAAATCTGGCAGAATCTGTGCCAAGGCGTTTAAAAGAGTGCCTAAGGAATAAAAGGATGCCAACAAAGTACAGTAGTACTTCATTGAACATAAAGTTAAATGTACAAAACCAAAGTACTTTGGTGAATAAAAAAGATTGTAAAGCTGAATATAAACAAGTGCTGCTCAAGCATTAATTTACCATTTTTTAAATCAAGTAGCCTAACAGGTTATACAGATGGGCAGATAAACATAAAAAAATTAGACACACACAGACAGACAGATAGATAAATTGATATAGACAGATGTACAATGAAAGACAAACTATCTTTTATGGATTGTCCAAAGATGGATTAAATATGAAGAAGCATTATGAGAATCGACTAGAGATGACATGTTTGTCGATTGGCTCAACTTTTCCCAGACAGTTTCACCAAAATCTTGGAAGGTAGTTTTGTCTTTCATTGTACATATAGAAATATTAGACAGACAGACATACTGTACAGCTAGATAAATAGATATAGGCAGATGTAAGGTTGGCCACAAGAATTCTTACACAGACTATTAGGAAAGAGAAGTCATTATTGTGGAAGTACTGCAATGAATGGTCTATTAAGTGACTTGGTGACTGCATAACAACAAACCTAATAATAAAGTTGTATGGTATTGCAGTTACGTAGTCTGACATTTTCTTTATGTTTCATACCCTCGAAAACAACAGCGTGTGTACGAATTCTTGCTGCCAATAGTACATATAGAAAATTTAGACACATAGACTGACAGACTGCTAGATAAATAGATATAGATAGATATACAGTATAGTGCTTCATTATATTTATGTCAGAGAAAGTGAAGGAAAAAGATGGAGAGAAAAAAATGTATAAACTGGAGTGAAATATGATGGAAATTGATATACATACAGTAATGCAGTACTGTACATTTAAATTATTGTTATACATTCATTAATAAATAGGCTATGCTTATCAGTGAAGGTATAAAGATCAAGAATGTCTAGCTTTATCTTATCAGTGTGATGGAAAGGTTTGTTGATGAGTGATTGTGCAAGTTTAGTTCAGAAAGAAAAAGTTCACCACATGAAAAGTTAATTGCTAATCCTGTATTCAATCTAAATTAATACAGTACATTAAGCTTTCTATATTAAGATGATAAAATTTAGCATATAATTATATCCTTTTAACTCAGATTCAGTAAATCACTTAGTCTGTATGGTAATGAATAACAGAAGCCTGGGAAAACATTCGGTGGTCTTCAATGAGTGAGTGAGTGTGTATTGAAGTAAAGGATACAAGTATTTATTCATTGTATATCAAGGGTCTACACATGTAACATTAACAAACTACATGTATTACTGTAACTGTACTGTATTACCCTTTGCTTGGTCTGTTAGTGGAGGGAGCATCCAGTCAACATTTTAAATTGCCATTACTGTATTAAATGTGTATTATATAGCACTTTGGGATGATGTTTAGGACCCTCTAATGTACTCCGAAAATTGAAGGTGAACGAGTCCTCCAAACACTGCCACGAAGCATGATTGATCCCCCCTCTCATTTCTCGCGAAGTAATTGACACCCTCCTCCCCCCCCCCATTACCCCATGACTAATATCTCCCTCTAACTGATTCCCCTCAAACAAATGCTCTTTCCCCCCTCATATATTATTTTTTCCCCTTCTTATATTTTTTGCTCCCTCGTATATTTTTTCCCCATGTATATTTTTTCCTCATAGTTTGGAGGCCTGACATACCCTCCTCTAATCTGACTGACGACATCACAGACAGACACACACCTCCTTACATGAAGCTGATAACCCAACAATGTGGTGACAATGATGATGATAATGTACGGTACAGTTGCTCTCAAAAATTGTGTCTCACTCACCACCACCTTTCCGTCTGTCAATAAGCTCAGATAACAAGAATTAAGAATGTCTTGAAAAATGTAATGATGTACAGATTCTTTGAAATTTTGTACAGTACTTTATACAGTAGGGCAGGACACAAAACTGATTTTATGTACAGTCACGAGCACTAATAAGTATACAGTTTTAGTTGAAGCTTTAAGCAGGCCCAATTCACCAACGAACTAATTCCAATGGAGATTTATTGTGCATTTATTTACTGTCTCTAGGTATTCGAAGCACACCTGGATACTTATTATTGCTCGTGACTGTACATAACTGTACATCCACACTTCATAATCTTGGGTCATTCAGACTGTCAGTGTGTGTGTGTGTGTTAACACTTGTATGATAGTGTTTTCTTGCATGTGGTATTAGTCTAAGTACAGTACAGTAGGCCCTTGATATAAGGTGATTTGCACTTTCCTTTTAACACAGGTTCAGTTAATCAATTACTGTCATCTGTACTGTATGGTAATGAATAACACAAGGCTGGGAAAACTTTTGTTGGTGGTCTTCAATGAGTGGCTGTGTGTAAAATGTAGTGATGGACACTATTATTTATTCATTGTATATCCAGGGTCTACAGTGCAGTAATGTGACAAGTGTTGAGGAGTTAACTGACACAGGTAAAATTATAAACTCTAAATTCAAAATAAGAGTATATAGTACAGTAATACTGTACTGTACTCAAGTGTGATAAATCAGTATACAGTATAAAGTGAGATGCCACCCAATAATATACAATACTATAGGAGGTTAATATACAATACTATAGGAGGTTATTATAAAATACTATAGGAGGTATGGGAATATATAAACAATAATATTATTGTTGTATAAAGTACTGTACTGTAGACACAAACATTGGCTGCTCCATTCCCCATCTAAAAAGAGTAAAGAAATATGAGTGATGGATTTGGACTGGCCTGGTTACCACTCACCTCGGCTCTACTCATCCCTAGTACCTTCCTCATTACGTAAGTACAGTACTGTGAATTAAAGGGACGTACAGTTTGCAAGAATATTCATGGTGTGTGGTACCGGCATGTTGGCTCTGTTGTCTGTCTGTGGAGTCATCGTATCGGTATCACACCCTTGTCAATACCTCGGATATTCTTGCATATGGCCAGCCCAAAGTATGGTTAGCCCTTAATATTACACTTAGATATTTAACACTTGTCATTTATTTAACACAATCCCAAAATATCACTTATTCTATATGGTAATGAATAACATTAACCTGATTAAAAATTTGGTGGGCTTCAATGAATGACTTTGAGTGTAAAATAAAATGGTGGAAACAAGTATTTATTCATTGTATATCATGGCTGTACAGTATTGACAGTACAGTGATGTTGTTGTTGTTAAAGTTTCTCAAGCTGTCTGGCCGAACAGCCCCGAGCTCCTGAGGAAGGCCATGGCCTGAACCCAGGCTTTCCCACAGTGCCCTCAGAGAGTGTATGTTGTGTTGTTGGTGAGTGTGGTTGTGTGCATTGTAGTCTTCCATAATGTGTTTAATAGAGTCGGGTGCTGAGTTACATCCTGGACAGGCATCTACAATGGCTTCATCCAGCTTCTTCTGATATGTCAGAAGGGCCGGGTGGTGGCCACATCACAGCCTGGCCAGGTGGACTCTGTACTCATGGGGAAGGGAGGATTCTGATGGGTGAATGTCAGGAGGTCGTGCATGCAGCTGAATGTTGATCTTGAGTGTTTGGATGGATTGGTGGGTGATTTGAGTATGGATGTGTTTTTGGAGACTGGTTTGGTGTGGGTAGTGTGTAATAATATATTACTAAGAGATGATAGTATTTGTGTATGGTATCGTGTACTGGGTGTTGTTTTGATGTTTCTTGGCATCTCTGGGCGTTTTGCCATGTAGTGTAGTGGGTGGCGTAGGTTTCTGGAGGCTGCAGCAAGTGTTTGTGTGCCTCTCATGTCAAGGTGGTCCTTAATCTTGAGGATTATGGTTTCATGGTGTAATTGGTCTATAGGTGTGTTAGCTGTGAAGCCTGTGATTATCTTTAGAGCTCTATTTTGTATGGTCTGTAGGGTGTTGAGATGAGTCTCAGTGAGGTTTGAGGCCCAGGCAGGGCTTGCATAATCCATCACTGATCGGATATATTGTTTGTATACTGTGGTTGTGGTTTCTTTGTTGTGTCCAAATGTTGTGCTGGCAAGTAATCTGAAGGCCTTAAGTCTTTGCATGCATTTGTTTTTGATGGTTGTGATATGTTGTATGTTATGCCAAGTATTTTGTGTGTGTGTGTGTGTGTGGTATAGGTGTGTTGTTTATGGTGAGGTGTGGTGTGTAGCGGTGTTCAGTGTTGTGGTTGGTGAGTAGGGTGACAGTTGACTTGGTGGGTGCTATTTTAAGTCTGTTTGTGGTGAACCAGGCATTAAGTGTGTTGAGGTAGGGTTGGAGGATGTGAGTGGCTGTGTCTGCATTTCTGTGTGTACATGTGAGTGTTATGTCGTCTGCATAGGCAGCAATGTGTATTTGTGGTGCCTGGGGTGTTGGTAGGTCGTGCATGTATAAATTGAAAAGGGTGGGTGAGAGAACAGAACCTTTGGGGACACCACTGGTGTAATTTTTAATGTTATATGACTGACCAGCAAATGTAATGATGTATTTTAATATATTGTAGTTATATGTGTGTGTGTGTGTGTGTGTGTGAGCAGTACAGTAATGTATTTTAATGTATTGTAATTGTGTAACAGGTGTGTGTGTGTGTGTGTGTGTGTATGTACAGTACTGTATATATTATAGTTATATTACAGGTATGTATATGTGTGTACAATACTTTTATTATATAGTTATTATATTACAGGTATGTATGGTCAGTTTTAGAGGATCATGTTGAGCCTGACTTCCCTTACATTAGTTCCACCGGTGCCTTCCCTCCTGAGAGCTGCTTCTTTGCCCAGATGCTCAACATTGTAGCCCTCTTGTGTGAGTATAGTAGTAGTAGTAGTTGTATGGGGTGTAGGCAAGAATATCCATGGTGTTGAAGATGGTGTAGTACTGATTCCTTCAAACTATTTCAAGCAACAGGCCACCATTGTTTTGTACATCTGGTCATGTTTGCCGACAGATTTTTGAGAAATTAAGACACTTTAATGTACCAACAAAAGTATATTATATATCCTTTTAATGAGGAGATGATGTCTGTTTGCAGTGCTTGAAAAATGAGTGTCAGTCAGAAAATATAAGGGGGTATTACACTCGTAGTACATTAGAGCACCTCGATTCCTCCAAAGTATAAGAGGAAACAAGGTCGGATTAACCAAAACAATGGTGACTTATTGCCTGGAATACTTTGGAGAAATCAGTTGCTCCAGATTTACTAACACTGTACTACCACCTTATTGAAGAGAGTGTAATGAGAAAGTCAAAGAAAGTAATGAAGAAAGTGTAATGAAGGGTCAGAGAGTGTAATGAAGAGAGTATTAATTTATAAGATATAATTTGTTTACAATGAGTGTGATAGTATGGGTGAGACACAGAGTTGTATACAAGAACACTCGAGGTGTTGACAATGGCATGGTACTGATACCATGACTCCAAAGACAAACAACAAAGTCATTGTATCAGTACCACACCATCGTCAACACCAAGGATGTTCTTGCTTACGATAAACAAACAAATAGATGTCCACTACAGAACAACAGTGTAATGAAGACAGTGTAAAATTAATATGATATATAATATGTTTACAGTAGGTGTTAAGGTGTGGATGAGACATAAGATAGAGGTCCATTACAGTAAGACAGTGTAAAATTAATCTGATATACAATATGTTTACAGTGGGTGTTACGGTGTGGGTGAGACACAAATAGATAGAGGACCACTGCAGTAAGACGGTCACCATTGGTCGTGTGCCTGGTCAGAGTAGAGTGGCTGCCTGGTTGGGTTATTCTGCTGCTGCTGGCATATCAATGGTCGCCAATTTTCAGGTCAGAATATTCATACATACACACACAGGGAATTTTCAGGGGACAATATATATCCATACATTGGGAACTTTTTGGTGAGACTATACAAATATATGTAGAAATGTATATAAATACATACATACACACATTGAAAATTTTTAGGTGAAAATATTTGTACATATAAATATACAGTACATACATACTGTACATAGAAAATATTTTGTTGATGATATACTTACATGCATGATATACATACACTACATACCAATACACTCGCAGTCCAAAATTTATATCCAGGTCTTGTTGAAGTTTAGAATCTTTTGACATATTAGTGAACCAATTGCTTGAGCTCGTTTAATACTCGATCGGGCTTTTCGAAGCAAGCCTGGATTGCGAGTGTACATATTTACAGGACATAACCTATAATCGTTAAGCCAATTACATGCTTCCCTACAATTAAGGGGGTATTACAGTGTTGGTAAATTTGGAGAAACTGATTCCTCCACACTATTCCAGACAACAAATCTGATCTTGTTTCCTGGCACTCCAATGTACCAAAAGGGTATTATTACCCTTTTAATATTTGTGTATTGAATATTTTTGTGTGTAATGTTCATGTCTTTCACTCTACAGTATATTTATATATTGGGCTTTCTTTTATCTGTGTGGTTTACTTGGTTATAATCTTTCTATGGGCCTACTTCTGTGCTTCATGCAACTTTCTTTTCGTTGCCTCATCTATGTTTTCAGTATTATGAGGGCCTGTATAGTAATGCCTAATTTTACACTGTTGGTGTTATGGGTGTGTATTGCATTGTCTGTTTGTAATGAATCTGTGTACACCAAAAAAGTATTGGCACTCATAGGGTAGACAGTTTTGAAATCGTAAGTTTTGGGTCACTCGTGTCTCATGCGTGTTTCAGATCCATTGCTGATTTTTCAAATTGTGTGCCAAAATAAAGAGGGCTGATACTTTATTGAGGTATTGTATATTACACACCCATAAACCCAGTGGTGGATAGTGAGTGTTTATTGTACTGTACACATAATCATAACAACAGTGTAAGACAAGGGGTAACTGTGCCTATATTACTCCACATGAAATGAATGATGTTGGAATTAATATTGATGTTTGCAATGAATAATGATGTTGGAAATGTTGTTTGTCTGTTTCAGTCCATCAACATCATTACTGTGCATATGGTTGGAGCCTCATTGGCCTTTGGAGTGGGTACAGTTTACCTTTGGATTTAGGTGAGTACTGGTACAGTACTTCTATAGCAGGTGTCAGTGTATGCTGTGTTACTAAAGACAAGATCAGTTCGGAGGTCAGAGAGTTACACACAAGTAATATATATACATTTGATAAATTATAACAAATAATCAAAACACATCAAACTGCTACAACCAGCCACAGATATATCCTAGAATAATCGCGTAAGACCCGTAGGTGGTGGTCTATTACCACTCAAACATACACACACACTGACAGGGTTGATAACCACTAGGAGGCAGCTCAGCAAAGTTCCTCTATGAAAAGACACAGGAGAGATCAGTGGAGCTTGGACTGCACACACACAAACACCAGCCAGCCAGCAACAGGTACCCCACTGGACGACCTCACTGGCTGGTCCCACACTAGGTAGGCACATTGGATGATCACACAATTGGGTCCTGTTTCAGGAACATCAATCACTAGTAGAGATACAGTAAAATTTACGCTATCTCTTTAAAACAAAATTGTAACACTTACAATAGATAAAGATTGAAGACATGGTAAAATATTACACAATTACAAAAAGAATTACCAGAAGCAAAACACCAATTATCACCAACACGAAAGAAGTATTTACCTCATCTGGATAAAGGTGAGAGTGGACTGGCAAAAGAGCCATAGTGGCTGTCCGAGGTAAACTCCCTTCACCCAGGTGAGATAATATGATGTTCTAATGATACCAAGTCCAAACCAAGAGAAATCGAAATTCTAAACAAACCCAAAAAATCAACGCCATCTTATGAGTGGCCTATAGAACAACAACGTGTCCCAAATCAGTTTATGAACGAGAATTATTTACAGCAGGAACACACACACACACACACACACACACAGAAAAAATGTGCAGTGGTACCTCGGTTCTCGAAGTTAATCTGTTCCAGAAGACTGTTCGAAAACCGAATCAATTTTTCCCATAAGAAAGATTGTAAATTGGATTAATCCGTTTTAGACCTCCAAAAAGTACGCATTGTGAAGCATTTACGTAAAAAAATATTGCTTATTTATACCTATATAATAATACAGTAAACCCTCGCTAATTCGGATCAATTGGGGGGAAACCCTTGTCAAGTTATCCAAGATATCCAAGGGCTTAATTTTGATGCATTCGACTGACCGCATGCACACCCACCCTCAAAACTACATGTGCTTTCACTCGTATTTCTGGTTCCCATACACAGCTGTTCACACACAAAAACATGACAATTTCACAAAAAAGAATATAATACTACGGAAATATATCTAATACACTATATTTACATGAAATAAAGTATTGTGGTGTGGTGTGATGGTAGGTGAGGAAGTGTGGGAATCAGAGCTGGTATTGGTCAGTTTATCAATCACAGCGCACTTGTTACCACACGGACACATTATTCCCCCAATTTTTGTGATATTTTTATGCTTACTTCTCGTACAGTAATCTCCTTTCAATGACGCTGAAGAGAAAGCTTTCAAGTGATGAAAAGAAAAGACAGATCATCACATTTTGTGAAAAAGTCGATATTGTTAAGAGAAAAGGTGGCAACAATTGATCTAAATAATTGTAGCCACCATAGTTATAGACTGTGTTAACTATGTTAACTATGTTATGGACTATGTTAATCAGTTGGGTTATTTCAGGAGTTTGGGCCACGACAGCTTGGTTCGGGAACCAAGTTTATGTTCGACGACCGAGATATATTTTTCTCAAACAATATGTTCAAGAATCGAATTGTTTGAGAAAGGAGTCATTCAAGAACCGAGGTACAGTCGGCCACAGTTCTGGCTGTTACAGTCAGCACTACAAACTCCTGTTGTCTGACGTTTGTATCCCTGACTTTTCGAATCATGGGCTCGAAGAGTGAGACGGTGCAGGGGGCGGAAGAGAGAGGGAGGGAGAGGGGGTACAGACGAGAGAGAAGGACGGGGGAGGAGAAAAGGGGACAGAAACGGGAGAGAGAGAGAGAGAGAGAGAGAGCCGGGTGGAGGAGAGGGTGGGCTGAAGGAGAGAGAGGGGGAAGGGGGACAGAATGAGTGGAGGGTAAAATAGCATAAGCCAACCAATGTAAGATATTGCTTAATATTCAAAAGATAAATTTTATTTTTATATTACTTCGAGAAAGATAATTTAAACCATATAGCCACGTCGGATGTAAAAGAGTTATAAAATGCAATTATCGTTATCAGTGATACGGAGATATCACATGACATTTGGATAGCAGATATTTTTTCACAGCGCCTTATGTTAACTGAGGTGGGACAGCCAGCATGAAGGAAAAGAGAGACAGGTGAAGATTTAAAAGGAAGCGGCTCAGGTTCAAAGGGTGGCCAAATTCCCTCAAGTATTGCCTACGAAAAAAAAAAAAAAAAAAAATTGTAAGTCATACCTTCTTGCGGGGGTTTCCAGTAACTATACTAGTGATAAACAAAGAAATGTTTCTGTGAAGTAATTTATTCAACAAAGCTTTCATAACATCGTCACGAGACAGACAGACAGACAGAGAGAAAGAGAGTAAACCCACAATTTTCGGTAACACTGATTCTGCTCTTTTTCTCTGACCAATGATAGTATAAGTTTATTACTACCTGGCCAGTGTAATAACGTTACTATAATGTCAGCTTTACCTAATTCGCCGTAATAAAAAAAAAAATCTTTAGTATCAACTATGGAAATTATAAGTACAGTAATCTCTCAATTATCCAGCGTATAGCAGCCGAGACCGCGTCGGATAATGTCGAAAGACGGATAATGCATCACTACCCCCCCCCCCTCCCGCCCGTAGCTCCTTCCGGCTCGCACAATGCTAATAACATTAAGGGGAGCCTCCACTCTCACCCCCATCTGTGCTCCTGTTAATTTTAGAAGCAAAAGCTCTTTGCCATCGTAATCCTCGTTGGTTTTTACATATACTGACCAATTTTCATTGCAATCGAGCAACAAATAATATTTTTCTCAACATTTTTGAAGAAAAAAATGGAAAATACTAACAAAAAAAAATCTATGTTTCAGACCCAACCGGCCTGACCTGACCTTGGGTGAGGTGAGGTGAGGTGACAGACAGACCACACCTCACCCAACCGGCCTGACCTGACCTTGGGTGAGGTGAGGTGAGGTCTGTCTGTCATCAGAACACACCTTGTCCCTCCCTCCCCCTGTCAGCTTAGTCAGCTACTTATTTTCCTTTCATTCAACTCTGTACTGCTGAAGAGGGAGGTAGTTGCCTCCGAAACATCCATATAAAATACTTTCTGTCTATAAAAAGTGGGTTTTTCTTAGCATGGAAAATATCACTTGAAAAAAAATTTAACTTAAAAATTCTCTAGTTAGTGCTCTAAATTTGTAATACCTCCATTTTCTTTATCTTCCCTAAGTTATACAGAGTATGGAGAAGTGGCTGGTGTATGGTAGACTATTGAATTTTGCCGATTTTTTTAATGCTCACATACGGACCTGACTGGAGATAAGGATTTCGTGCGCCGGATAATGTCGCATGACGGATAGCACGACGACGGATAATTGAGAGATTACTGTAATTGGTATAGCCTAGTGTTTGTCATTCCTTGTATGGCGGCATGGGTCTGGCAATATACAGTATAAATCTTAGCCAGAGTTATTTAACCTATACTATAATGTTAATAAATCGAGTACTGTTAATACTAGTAGTATTACACCCCTAATTGTTATAAACAAATTATTTTCAACTTTCGTATGAACAAAATTTGATCGTAGCTCGAGGAGGTTTATCTCTAGGCAACAAGCTTATAACTGCTTGTTTTTATACGCAATAACAAACCGAAACAACAATTGCTGTGACCAAGAATGCCATGAAAGGCAGTATGATGCTTACTTTAACACTCCAGTGTATAATTATAACTATTGTGATCGATATTTATTTAAGTAGCACGATTCACACAGTTTGGTATTGAAATAAGTGGCAACTCTGAGTAATCCTATCATGAGAAATTTTATCGTTTTCAAACTGAAAAACACACCCGTTTCTGTCCCCCTTTCTCCTCCCCCGTCCTTCTCTCTCGTCTGTACCCCCTCTCCCTCCCCCTTCCCTCCCTCTCTCTTCCGCCCCCTGCACCGTCTCACTTCTTCACCCCTGAGACTCTTCGAGCCCATGATTCGAAAAGTCAGGGATACAAACGTCAGACAACTGGAGTTTGTAGTGCTGACTGTAACAGCCAGAACTGTGGCCGACTGTACCTCTGTACAGTAGATTTGAGGGCTGCAAAATTATCACAGATTAATTATCAGTAAAATATTCTTGTAATTTTTCTTAATATGACACAGTATACAACTTTAAGGGGATGGTATACTTTTGGTACATTGGAATGCCTTGATTCCTCCAAAAAATGTATATAGGGACACAGAACCAGATAAAGAATAATAATAGGGAATGTTGCGGTGAATAATTTGGATGAATCCGTTTCTCCAGATTTACCATCACTGTACTTCACTCCGGATAATAACTTTTTCTGGAAATGTCTGCATGTGCTTAATTAAGAGGAGAACCTCTTTTTGGAAAATTGAAATAAATGCAGTTTTATTTATTGTCAGCATCAATGTCTGTGGTGTTGACAATGGTTGGGAAGCAGTACGATGGTTGTGTAGCGTGTGGAGGAAATCATTGTACCAGTACCACAAAAGCCCTTCAATACCATCAGTGTTGTTGCATAAGGCCCTCAGTACAATTCAGTTGAGTGCATCACATCCATAGTTATGAAGGCCATCTCCTTGGTCACTACATCCCTAATTGTTGTTGATAATTTGATAATTTAGTGGATTTTCTACATCTGATGTGGTAAATTTCCTGTGATTACAACATATTTGTGATCAATTAGAAGTTTTTTTTTTTTTTTTTTTTTTTTTTTCTATACCTCAACCTCGGGACTGTAGGCTGTCAGTAGCCCGTAACTCTTGCGAGGCCCCGAGATTATTGGGTGTCGCACCAGATGAGACAGTGGAGCTTCGTGATGATGTTGTTACTGTAGCTTCTCTTCTGCCCCACTAGATGACGACACCTTATTTATACACGTAATATTTATAATTCATTATGCTAGCCATAACTGAACTGTATTGTTTTCCCTTAATTTTCTTAACCCTTTGCCGTCAGACGAGTGTGTCAAAAACCGTTGGCTTATGGCATCTCTTCTCGTAATGGGTGTCTTCGCATATCGATGCCGTCATTTAGCCACTCATAGTTCACTTACTAATGATCATAAGAAGCTGATTTTGGTATTGTTTTACAGTTTGGGAGTTGTACTTTGTCATGGCATGTTTAACAAAGTGATAAACACAAAGTAAATCAATAACAGTGAGTAGCATGTTCGCTGACCATCAAACATTTTACATCCTCCCCCGAAAAAAAAGTATGACAAACAAAGAATAATGAAGATAGAATAACTTTGATTGCTCTATAGCATAGATGAATAAACCTCCTTGCCATCCATATAATTATGATATAGTGCATTCTGCATTGTTATGAATAGAAATTGGTAAAAAATACCAAAATGGAGATCAAATTTTTTTTTTTCCCCACTCTTTTACAAAAATGTACATGTGATTGGTAAATGAGTTGGCAGGAAATTTTACTCATAGTTTAACATAATGATTAAGCAAGAGAGCATTATGGTCAACTAAAGTGTATGTGTGTTAGGGTATATAGGGACCCCCATGGTAGTAAAGAAACTCCCTTCACCAACTGTAACTGAAAACTTTATATTTTGTGTAAATAATCCATAACGACTTTATACTATTGTCTCTATATAGAGCATAACACTGACATCACTGTGTGCAGCATACTGGTCAGTGTTACGGGAATGGAGACGAGAACGTACCAGCTGGAGATTACACATTAGTGCTACCGTGGCAGAGTGGGTTCTTGCTGGAGCATTTGTTGTCTTCCTCTTCACTCTCATACCAGGTCAGTTCTTATTATGTGTGTGTGTGTACTAGTGAATAAACTATATACAGTAATAATATTGTACTGCCATTCTGTAGATACTGTGTAATATTTGAGTAATTTTAATACTGATTTATTGGAAGGAGAACAATGGTGTTGGTGAAGTAACTATAAAGTCATATATATGACCTAACTTGTTGCATTGACATTAATTCTTCATTCCACTCAGTCAAATTTAAGGGGAGATTCTCTTTTTTGTGAATTAGAGCTCCTTGATTCCTTCAAAGTATGCCAGGAAACATGACCAGATGAACAAAAATAATATAAGATGGTCTGATGCCTGAAATAGTTTGGAGGAATCAGTTGCTCCAGATTTACCACCATCATCATCAATACCCCATTTCCTATTCTTCAAGGGATGGGGAGGCTCTAGTGTCAGGGGTAGAAAAGGGAAGCAGAAATACAGAGAGTAAGGACAAGAGTACCCAGTGAAATGGGTCTTGCATTTACGACACAAGTCCCTTCACTTAGCATTGGTGAAAGGAGCCATAACATTGACTTTCAAGTTAAAACTGGGTTGCCAGCCCAAATGTCCACACTTCCTTGTGAAACTTTTCCACTCTTGTCTATAATGCATTAATTCTTTTGCTTCATTCATATTTATTCCACATTTTCCACCATATCATGCCATCTTCTCCTCTCTTTAATATCACTCTCATACACCTTTTTCACCACTCTTGTATCCATACCACATATCCATACCACCTCATAGCACTCTCTTCCACTTACTGATCCAGTCATTTGCTCACACCACACCTTTTCTCACCTTGTCAATTCTATGATGAATTCTACAAACACTTCTCAACACATCTTACTCTTGACTTATCATACTCGTGCCACTCCAAGGTTTCAGAGCCGTATGTCAGAGTGGGCACTAACACTCCTTCATGTAATCCTCTTGCAGCCACTGTACACTCGGATACCATAGTTCTAGCCCACCTGAGTCAAAGCCCAAAATCTGAAGCAAGTAATTTCTGGACCACAGCCCACCCAAACCATCACCAGGCTACACACACACACACAGCTCGCCAAACTGTCATGAGGCTATGCACACTCACACACACACACACAGCTCGCCAAACTACCATGAGGCTACAAACACACACACACAGCTCGCCAAACCACCATTAGGCTACACACACACACACACACACACAGCTCGCCAAACCATCATGAGGCTACACACACACACAACCAACCCAAACCATCACCATTCTACACACATTTCGAACCAATGGAGGCTTTGGGTGGGCTGTCTTCCAGAAACTGTCTGCTTCAGATCTCGGGCTTCGACTCAGGTGGACTAGAGACTTTGGTATCCGAGTGTACTTAACCCTCTATTTCTAATCAGTGACTTCATTGCACCTGCTACCTTTCTCCCTTGTGTTACTCTGTTTTCCACTGCTTTCCCATACTTTCCTCTCTTATCCAACATTACTTCAAAGTACTTAAACTCTTCAACCACCTCAAGATTTTCACCATCCATTTGCACACTACACACTGATTCACCTTCTCTCTCCACTATCATTACCTTGCTCTTATCCACATTCACCTTCAAACAGCATCATTCACATACCTCTGCAAAACTTGCCAATAATCTTCCTAGCTCTCTCTCACTACTAGCCAACAGTGTCGCATCATCTGCATACATCAAGTTCAATAAGGACCATTTTTCTCCACCTTGTAGCATTTCCACACAGTTTTTCAATATTCTTATCTTAACCTCTTTCATCACTCCATCCATATACACATTAAACAACCATGGTGACATCACACATCCTTGCCTCACACCAACGGCAATTGGGAACCAATCACTTAATTCCCCTTCTATTCTCACACAGGCCAAGCTACCATTATAAAAACTCTTCATGTATTCAGCATCCTACCCTCTATACCATATATTTGCATAACTTCCCATAAGCCTTCTCTGTTCATAAGCTGTCACTATATCCATAAATACTAGAAACATTTTCTTATCTATCTCACCAGCTTTCTCCATCAACTGCCTAACAGCAAATACCTGATCAATACATCCTCTATCACCTCGAAAACCTCTCTGTTCATCACTCACCAACTCCTCTGATCTTTCTCTCACCCTTTCAATAACTATTCTACCATATACTTTACCTACAATGCTTTAACAGATTTATACCTCTATAGTTTTTATATTCACTCTAATTCCCTAATAGGCTAATTATAAAGGGGCACAATAACTGCCTTTCTCCAGTCCTCAGGTACATCACCAGACTCCCAAGCCAATTGACACATCCTCCTTACCCACTCCAATGCATAGTCTCCACTATATTCAATCATTTCAGCAGTCACTTCATCCACTCCTGCTGCTTTACCATTCTTTTAGTTGTTTACCATTGTCTTTATCTCTGCCATAGATATATATACATTAAATCTAGGTCTTACCCTTTGAACTTCACCAAAACCAATCATTAGCAACATTTTCTCCATGACTATTCACTAGTTCCGCAAAATATTCCTTCCACTTGCTCTCTTGTCATTGGCATCTGTGAGTAATCTCCCATTCCTATCCTTCACATTTCCAACCTTCTTCCCTGTTACACTCCTACATTACCTGACCTCTTTCCAGAACAGCTTCCGGTTTTTCATTGAAATTTTCATTCATTTTCATTCCCAGTTCCTCATTTGCTTTCCTTTTCTTCACTCTCATTAACCTTTTCACATACAGTACCTCTTACTCTCTGCATACTCTCTTCTCTTCTGCACTGAGTTCCTTTCATTCATCCACATCAACCATTTATGTCACTTTAACTCAAACGCTCTCTTTACCTCAGCATCCCACCACACTACCCTTCCTGCCACTAGGAACTTTGGCACTCCACATATATCTTTTGCATTCATTACCAAGATGTCCTTATAAACTTTCCATAAGCCTTCAATATCCCTTTCCTCCATTCTTTACAACCTCAGCTCATTCTCTACTCTACTTAAGTATTCCTCCTACAAGAATGGTGGGTGATTGGGATGCCCACTCCCCTACCACCAACACTGTAATAATACCTCCATAACGTGATCACTTATACCTCAGAGTTCAAGCGCATAACAGTGGCGACAGTGAGAGTGGAGACGGAGAGGGACAGAAGACAAGTGAGACAGATAGATGACAGCAGAGTCAGCTCCACCGACACAGTACAGGATATCCGGTGACTGGAGGTGTGTTATTACATTATTTACAGTACTGTACTAGGCTATATAACCTTTTTATACACTAGGGGTCTTATGTGTAAAGAATGGGAATGCTGTGTGAAATATAGTATTACGGAGGCAGAACAGCACTGGTAAACCTGGAGTAACTGATTCCTCCAAAATCTTCAAAGCAACAGATCACAATTATTTTTCTTCATCTGGTTCTGTTTCCTGGCGTACACCTCGGTCTCGTATAGAACGTCCAATAGGTCGATAGAAGACGTCGTTCTATGTGAAATCGTTTTATGTGATACATGTAACCTATGGGGAAAATCACATTTGGTCGATCAATCACCAAAATTGTCCCTGAAATTAACATAAAATACTTTTCAAGGTGTTTCTTGCCTTAATCCTACTGTACAGGGATGTATGTAAACTGTATTTTACAATTCGTATTAAGGTTTTGGCAGGTGACTCATGTGACTGAGACAAGTCGGCGGTATCCGTGGTGGTGGAGGTGGTAGGGGGGGAGATAGTGCGTGATCATCGTTTGTTTTCTTTTATTAACCATACGCTGGTGTTTCCTTCTCCTTTCTCTTTCCGAGAAATAACTTCCTTCTTTATATTGAAGGAAATGGCCTTCCGTTTTGTAAATGCACCACCTGGCATGACTGAGTGTTGAAGCTGGTGGCTAACTCGTAATCACTAAAAACGAGCGAGTCAAACACGAAATTTCCCTAACTTCAACTTTAGAATTTCCCTTTATGCCTCAATAATTCCCTGTTTACTCTTGAACATTGACGGTCTTTTTGGTATTTCTTCTGGTAAGACTTTCCCTGTTTACTTTTGAACAATCTTTATATAATTTCCCCGTGTGGATTTCAAAATTCCCTAAAACAGAGAAATTTCCTTGCACCTGGCAACACTGGGTAGTGGGAAGGAGCAGAAGTGGCGTTATCACACTCACCCACACTGTACAGACGCCAGTAATATCATTTCCTGGCACGTTCATTATTATTTCGCTCGTTTTATATAAGAATTCCTTGGATTTGCTTCACTTATTTTCGCCACACATTATATATGGATGCAATCGTTTAGTAAAATAATTTTAAGCTAATATTTTGGTCGCTCGTTCTATACGAGAATCGTTCTATGTAAACACGTTCTATATGAGACCGAGATGTACTTTGGGGGAAATCAAGGATCTCCAATGGTACCAAAAGTATATTACCCCCTTAACAATATCAGCAATACACTATTTCATAAAAATATATGATAGTAATCTCATGAAAGATGGACTTTCATAGAATTAATATAATACAAGTAGTGTTAGTAATCTCATTGGAGATGGACTTTTATTGAATTAATATAATACAAGTATTGTTTGAGTTCAAAAGTTTTCTAATGGAATACCTAATATTTACATGAAATAATAGAAGCTGTGGTTGGTATTATTAAACTACTATTTTGAGGAAAAGGATTTGTCTCTCGGTTCGTATTATAATGCAATACAGATTGAATGACAAAGAGCCTTTTCCTCAAAGAAGTTGTTTAACAATACCAGCCCGAGTCTATTCAGCAACACCTTCATACAATGCTGATTTTTTAATGTTCATTAAGGGGATAGGTTTGATTTACTCACCAGCAATTTTATTTGAACCCCCTCGGTAAGAGAGTAGGGTTTACAATAAAACTTTTGATGTTATTATAATAACTGCATGTGTGTGATTTGTCTCACACACACACACACAGTCTGTTATTACAATACCTGTGTGTGTGTGTATGATTTGTCACACACACACACACAGTATGTTGATGTTATTATAATACCTGTGTGTATGTGTGATTTTTTCATGCATACAAAGTATTATAATAACATTAACACTTTTATTTGAACCCTGCACCCTTACCAGTATAAAATTATCCACATTCAAGGGTGGGAAGATTTTATTACAAAATAACTTTATTTTCCTCTTAATACAGTTTTATACTAATATTTTATTCTCTTCTCTCTCTCTTGAGTGTTCTCCTCTTCTCTCTTATTGACCAAGAGCTTCACTTCATTGTCACAACACACCTGAAAAGCTGAGATTAAGAGTTAATATCTAAGGTAATGACTTCCGTGCTCCTCCAAGTAATAGCTTAAAGGGTATACCTCTTTTTGGTAATCACATCAATGTTACTAATAAGGAATCTGTTTCTTGATATAGTTTGAAGGATTTAGTATCCTTTCAATTCAAATTGAATCAACCTTGGATTCAATCTGGAAATTCAGTGTAGATACAGTACTTTTTGTGGTGAGTGTACCATTTCTTAAAGGGGATAGTACTGTGTTGGTTCCTTCAAACTATTCCAAGTAACATTCTTTTGGTCCTGTTTCCTGACATACTTTGGAGGAATCAAAGCACTCCAATGTATGTACCAAAAGTATATAAACCACCTAACATGAAATAAATCCATAATCATCATTACCCCCATTACCCTTTTTTCAAGGGGAGGGGGAGGCTCTAGCACCAGTGCAGGATCCCTGACAGGCAAAGGGACCAGCTCCGAGGCTTTGGTGAGGTTACTGTTTGAGAGCGGGGTCCCCAACCCTCACTCCTGCCATGTATCATAAGGGATATGAGGCTGACTGCACCATCGCAAGAATGGTGGGCAATTGGGACGCCACTTCTACACCTAGATATACACTAATGGTAAATCCACTTCATTTTAAATGTGCTCAAATATTTACATTACCATAACATTTATAGCTACTCAAGGGGATAGTATACTTGTGGTACAGCTGGCCACACTCCTGTGAGGTCCACCCAAAGTTGTCAATGTTGGCTGAGTTTTTAACCCCGAAACAGTAGTAGTGGGGGTGCCAGTACAAGAGAGGTGAGAAATTCTTCTTTGGGAGATGAGTGGAACCTTTAATAAATATACAAAAATACACCCGGTTATCAATGATTATATATTGACATTCATGTCAATCATTAACATAATTAAAAGTTAGATAAACTTTTTAATATTACGATGTAACACAAGAACCGAGGTAACATTTTTTTTTTATACGAATGTCAATATATAAATGATTGATAACCGGGTTTATTGGTAAAGTGGAACCAGCACAGCTGGATTGCTATAGAATACTCCCCTTCTCCAGCCCAGGCCCCGTATAGGCATATTCTGGGCTAGAGGGGTCTATTCCATGACGATCATCAGAAGTAAATAAAAATTCAAATCTGGCGCTGTACTGATATGGGAGCCACCTGGTGGTGGCCTGTAGAGGTACTGACCCCGCTCTGGAGCAGCGGCCGCTCGTCCACTCTGTCGCGGAACACGTCCTTGTCAACATCTACGCTCCTCGCTGCTCCGCTATGGTATTGTGTTCACGTGTTCCTGCTATCGTTTCTTTTGTGTTCTAGTGGCTTGCCTGCTTTGCAGATGTGTGTGTGTGTGTGTGTGTTATTGGTGCGTAAGGGTTTTAGTGTGGGGATTTGTGTTTCCTTTCCTGGGGGCTGGGTTCGTTTCGTCCCTCCCCTGGAGGTCTGTTGGGGCCCCTTTTCTCGGGGTTTTTCCCCTTCCCTATCCTTTCTCCCTTCCTCCTGCCACTAGTACACTTCAGTTTGTGTTTTTACCTCGGGGTTTTATGGTTTTTTCAGCGAGTGTGTTCTTCCCCACGTGGGGCCCTCGCCTCCCCACGCGGTGCGGGTGAAGGGCTACTTTAGCCCCTTTGGTGCTTCTTCCCCGAGTGTTGTGTAGTGTTAAGTGGTGTTGCGGGTAGCGAGGATTGTGCCCAGGTTCTCGCTTCCGCCTCCCTGCGTGTTTTGTGTGTTTTTTAGTGTTTTTCCCAGTGTGTGTGTTTCCCTGGGGTTTGCCCCTCAGGCTGTCTGTGCCTCCTTTCGGGGCCTGCGGGCCAAGATTTGTTTCCCCGCTCCCGCAGGAGGTTTTTTTTATGGCTTACTGGGTTTTTTCCCTGGTTAGTGCGTGTAGGGGTTTGTTGGTGGGAACTGGGTCTCCCGGGAGCTGAGGGGCGCGCTCCCCTTTCTACCCTTTCCCTGTTTTTATTTAGTGGTTTCCCGTGTTTTTATGCTGTGTACGCGTGGATTCACGTGTTAACCCCTTTTGTGTTTTTCTCCCTCAGTCTACTCGTGCCTTATGTGCTTCTTCGGGGTGTACCGTGCGGGTTTCCCCTGACGGCCACCTGCACTGTTTGCCTCACGCACCCTGCTTCACGCCTAAGGGTTACGACCCTTTGGCGTGTGGTGTGTGCCGCCCCTGGGCTGAGTTGTGTCGGGAGACTCCCGCCTCTGCCCGCCCCAAACTCCCTGCCCTTGCTTCTCTTCGTACCGCTTGGACTAGGGCTAGGAGAATGGCACACAAGCTAGACGGCTCTTCCTTGACGTGGGTGGACCCGATTTTGGGGACTGAACTGGGCTTGTCCAGGACCCGATTTCCTTCAACGTGCCTCTCGGAGTCTCAGGGGATTGAACCCCCTGTGACCTGAAAGGCTACGTCTCCATCCCTAGACGATACTGGGACTCCTTTCCGGGGCTTTACGCCTCAGGAAGCGAGCGAGTTCGTCGCTTTGGTCACCCGACATACCTCACCGGTACAAGGGCCCAGCAGGGATCCTACCGCTTTGTCGCCCCCAAGAGCCGGCTCTTCGGGTCGCTCTCGGGGGCGCAAGCGTTTTGTGAAAAGGGCCCGCCACTCCAAGAAGACCCGGACTCGCCGTCGTTCTCCTTCCTCCTCGTCGTCCTCGTCGGAGGACTCTCCTCCCGTCCGCAAGTCTCGCAAGGATAAGCGGAGGGAGGAGAGCCCTTCGTCGAGGAAGATTGCACGGATTATCCGTACTCTCATCCCTAACGCCCTTCCTGCCTTCCCACCTTCGGGTCCCGCTGTCCTGCCTCCGGTAGCGGCAGCGGTACCCGTTCTTGAACCCGCCCTTATTATCCCACTCCCTGCCTCGTCGCCGGCCGGAGACGCGAGTCCCCCCGGGAATTTTGGAGACATTCCCGTTCCTTCAATGTCTCGAGGGCTCGAGTCCCCGACTGCTATCCTGGCGGAGGAGCTGGCTACCTCCTCTCCTCCTTCCCCGTCGCCCCCTTCTGTGGACGACGGGTACCTTCCCTACTCTTGGGCCTTCCTTCCTCCTTCCTGGACCCATTCGTAGGAGGAGGGCAGACTGGTGGCGTGGTCTCAACACCCCACTCAACCAGACGTCTGGATCAGGAGGGACGACGTCCTCGTGAAGTGGGGAGCGGACAAGAAGGGCGACGCAGTGCCCTTCTATAAAGTTCGCCCAATCTCTGCCCCAGTACCCACGTCCTCGAAGGTCCCCTCTGCGGCTACCTTGGACGCGATGGGCTTTTTGGTGGAGTACAGTCAGTTACAGCTGTCCCAGGCCTGGAAGGTTGACCGCTCCTCCGGGAAAACGGAAGGAGCCACCGGTCCCCTACCAACTAAAGGAGCCCGAGGGTAAGCTAAGACAGGCGGAAACAGCCGCCCGGTTGGAGTTGTCACACATCATCTCCACCGGTAAAGCTGTTTCTCTCCTACTGGACTGTGTAAGCACAATCACCACCACCTTTCACGAGATGTCAGGTTTACAGCTAGCGTGAGTACCGTTACTTCTCGTTTTTGTTATTATTGTGGGATACAGGGTATGGGGACTCTCAGTTAACTCTCGAGTCTCTACCTCGGGTTCGCTCGGTTTTTCTTGTTTATCCCATACAGCGACACTCTCACGTCCATGGTCACCGTTCTGGAAGGCGTCGGGGCCATGACGACGCACAACCTTCAGGAGGCAGCGAGGAACTTCGCCGAGGCGAGGCTGGCGGCCCGCCAGGCAGCCGCAAAATCCGCTCCGGAAATGGCACAGAGGGGCGTGGTGCATGCTGCTCCGCTCTCCCCTGCGCTGTTCAACAAGGCAGCAACGGATGCGGTATTCTCTTCCCTCCCGGCGGTCATCAACCTCCCAAAACCTTCTACCTCCAAGTAAGTTCCATTCGGTTGAATCTTTTACTTTGAGAAATTGTTACACGTATGGGGAAATAGAGGGAAATTCGTGGGTCTGTTCCTAACCAGTCTGTTTGTCCGTAGGCCACGTGCCCCGCAGCCAGCCAGATCGTCGTTCCAACCTCGAAGGCCTTCCCAGCCTTCGAGGCAACCCAGGACGACGTACCCCACTCCTCCACAGCAGCACCCCAGTCCCCAGGTTCCACCACAGGGGCCAGCAGCCGTTTCGTGGGAGAGGGCAGGGCTCCAAGCCCTATTCCAGACCCAAGCCCTCCTTCTCCCACCCCTCCCAGAAAGACCGCCCCACTTGAGGTTCCCGTCCGGGGGTGCCTCACGGGGTGGTCAGCAGCCTGGCCGTCCCATGGTTGGGCAGCAAGGGTGGTTCGCCAGGGCCTGTCTTTGCCCTGGATATCTGTACCGGTGAGTAACTGTTCTTCTAACCCTCCTTGTTTTGACATTTCTGACATATGACATAACCTCCCCACCTTGGGTTCCCGTTAGGGTCAAAATCAGATCTCCCGTTACGGTCAAAATCTCTCCCTCACTACATGTCATCCTTCCCCACCCCCCTCCCCGGGTCCCTCGGGTCCCGGGCTAGGATTAACTGTGTACCCACTGACACCTGTCACTTTCCTTTACAGCCGCTACGTCTACCTCCTGCCTCAACCAAAGTGTCACCTTCGGTCGTCCCGCATGTGATAGAAATGCGGGAAAAAGGGGTAGTGGAGCGGGCGACGGGGAGGGTTTTTCTTTCTCGTTTATTCACGGTCCCCAAAAAGGACCCGGGGAAAACGAGATTGGTGATGGACCTGTGCAACCTAAACAAGTTCTTGAAACCATTACATTTCAAGATGGTTTCGGTTGCTCAGGTCCGCACAGTTTTTCGAAGGGGAGACTGGTTAGCATCCCTGGACCTCCAGGATGCGTACTGGCACGTCCCGATCCACCCCCGGTTTCGCCGATTTCTGGCGTTCCAGGTGGGGACCGAGACGTTTCAGTTTACCAGGCTCCCTTTCGGTCTTTCGCTAGCTCCTCGAGTCTTCACATAGCTCGTGAGGGTGGTGGCATCCCTTCTGGCAGAGGCGGGTGTCCCCACCCTCATGTACCTGGACGATTGGTTGCTTCACGCCCCCTCCAAGGAGCAGGTAGCAAACAACGTCAGGGTAGCAAGGGGGGTGCTAGAGGAAATGGGGTTCCTGTTGAACATCCCCAAGTCCTCTCTCACCCCCACTCGCAGACTGTGTTGGCTGGGAATAGAGTGGGACTCTGTTTCGGCCACCCTCTCGCTCGCTCCAGACAACGCCCGCCGGACCCTCCGCCACGTCCGCCAGGCTTATTTTTCCTGTACTTTCTCTCGCCACCAGTGGGAATCATTGCTCGGGTCACTAAACTTCGTGGCCCCTGCAATGCCCCTGGGACGACTGAAACACAGGAGGCTGACGCGGGAGGTAAACCTCCACCTATCCCCCGGACACAGGGACCTTCCCAGGCAAGTGTCCCACACTCATCACCGTCTCCTTCGCCCCTGGCTACGTCCCGGTGCCCTGCGTCAGCGAGTTCCCTGGGTTTTTCCTCCCCCGGGGATCACGGTGGCAACAGACGCATCGGATGTAGGCTGGGGATACCAGTCTTGCCTGGGACATCAACGGTGCGGTGGATGGAAGAGGAGAGGCTACTACACATCAACGCTCGGGAGTTGATGGTAGCAAGGGAGTGGCTCAACAGACACCCCCAGTTTTCCAGGGTAGGCGTCCGCTTCGATATGGACAATATTGCAGCCGTGCAGTGCCTACAGAGACAAGGCACTTCAGTCGGAAATTCTCCTGTCCCTGTCAAAACAGATTTTCTCAATAGCGGCCAAGAGGGCCATTCACCTCTCGGCCCGCTATGTGCCAGGGCGGGAGAACGATTGGGCGGATGCGCTATCCAGGTTCAAGGGGACGTCAGTCGAGTGGCAACGGGACACCGGAGGTGGACCTGTTCGCCTCCCCATCCACGGCCCTTCTTCCTCTGTTCCTGACCTTCTCAACCAGGACAGAGGCGGGAGACCCGGACGCCTTCACGGAGGACTGGAACAGGTGGGGGTACCTCTATCTTCTCCCACCCCCAGCTACGTCAGTCCTTCTGCAGGCGATCCTCAAGCTGCGTGCATTCAGAGGGAGGGTACTCCTCATAGCCCCCCTCTGGCCAGCGCAGCCGTGGTTCGGAGAACTGTCCCGGTGGTGCCCTCATCCTCTTCAGTTGGGATCGGCGTGCCTCTCCAGCTCTCTGTCCGCACCACTCCAAGCGTCACTGAAACTACACGCTTGGAGTTTCTACGGGGAGTCCTCAGCGAACGGTTCACTAAGGAGACAGTGGGCAAGATGCTGAGGGCTCATCGTCAGTCGTCGGTGCGACAGTACGAATCGTGCTGGAAAAGATTCCAGGACTTCTTGCGACGACACCCCTCCATGGTCATCTCGGAGGACACGGTCCTGGAATTTCTCACGTGGCTCGCTGATTCCACCAACAGGGCCCCAGCGACGGTGCTTGCGCATCACGCAGCCCTGTCTGATCCCCTCCTCCTAGATTTTAATAATAAAGTGTCAGAGAGACCTCTCTCTCTACTGAGGATGGGGATTCGGGCGGGGACCGCACCTCACCGGGCCCAGACTCCTTCCTGGTCCCTTCACCGCGTCCTTACATACCTGACCTTCGAGGGGGTCCCTCTGGAGGTTTGTCACCTCCTCCAGAAAGCTCTCTTTCTGCTCGCCTTAGCTACAGGGTACAGGGCCTCTCAGTTGGCAGCCCTGACCCGTCATCCAGCCTTTTCCTCCGTAAGTCCTAATCTTACTTCTTTAACTGTCTCTCTCTCACCTACTTTCCTAGCTAAGAACGAGCAGGCTGACGACAGGATTGGCCCTCTCGCAGTACCCTCCTTCCTGAGGGATGGAAGTTTCCACCCACTCTGACCAGTCCACGCCTTCACAGCTTACATGGAGGCGACGAGAGAGGCTTCCCCGGACCACCTCTTCTACAACTCCAGGTCCGGTAACCCTCTCTTCCCCAGGTCCATCGCTCGCCTTTTCTGCCAAGTGATCGAGAACGGGAATCTCGGACACGCCCCGAGGGCTCACAGCGTTAGGGGCGTGGCCGCCTCCCTTGCCTTCCTCAGGACTCACTCGGTGGAACGGGTACGGGATCCGGGGGGCTGGACATCCACATCCTTCTTCAGGACGAGGTATCTGTTCCATTCGCTCTCCCCTACCCCCTGTGTGGCTCTGGGGACCCCATCCTCCGTTTCTCAGGGTCCCCGTGGGAGACATAAAAGGTGGAGGGGCTGCCCGAAGGGAAAAGGTCGGGCGACTTAACTCCCATCACCAATTCATCTCATACGTCATCCCCATTCTGTACAGTTTCACACTCATCCACATGTCATTCATGTTGTACATATGGTGCTGGTGGCAAGAAATTACATTGTTATGGAATTTTTTAGTATTTATTTTCCGAAACATACACAATTATTAATACTATGATCGGTGACTGGATATAATAAACACATGATTACACCATCTTGGTGTTTTCTTTCATTCTCTCGGGATATTATTACCCGAACTTGTGCCATAGCCTGGTTTCGGAGGACTTTAACAAAAGGGGTGGGGGGGGGGGTCCTAACCTATACCCCCCAACTCTACCTGACCAATCGAGTCTGACTATAAAGACTTTCAGCTGGTAACACTTTCTGGTTTATAACAGAACAGTTTACGGTATATAATGATAATTAATTATATATAAGTAAAAACACTTCCACCACAGCTATCACCCTAACTCGTGGGAAGCCGTTTTTACTTCGGCTTCACCTCGGTTTTATACTTTATACGAGTCCCCGCTCTTAACCGCTCTTAATTAGGCCCGTGAATGCCTCCTCCTCACCTTCCACCTACCGCATCGCATGCATAGCAATCCAGCTGTGCTGGTTCCACTTTACCAATAATAGTGCATTTGTCGCGGCATTGTATTCATTGGTTGTGGAACCAGCACAGCTTTTACTGTCCCACCCACCTCCCGATGTGGCAGGCATTCACTTTCTTTCTCATTTGAGTGGACGAGCGGCCGCTGCTCCAGAGCGGGGTCAGTACCTCTACAGGCCGCCACCAGGTGGCTCCCATATCAGTACAGCACCAGATTTGAATTTTTATTTACTTCTGATGATCGTCACGGAATAGACCCCTCTAGCCCAGAATATGCCTATACGGGGCCTGGGCTGGAGAAGGGGAGTATTCTATAGCAATCCAGCTGTGCTGGTTCCACAACCAATAAATACAATTTAACTCATCATTCACCTCAAGAACCATTTCTCACCTCTCACTTAAAGACACTCCTTACCCTCCTCGACGCCCCCCTCTCCTTACCTCTCCCTCCTACAGTGATTATTCCGAGCAGAGAGCTCGCTACTAGTGTTTCGGGTTGAATATCTCTGTCAACACTGACAAAGCTGGGTGGGCCTCCCAGGAGTGTGGCCAGCTACTACATTGGAGCACCTTGATACCTCCAAAGTATGCCAGGAAATAGAACCTTATGTCTATCTATCTATCTATCTATAGCTCTGACGCCTCATTCCCTCTGGGAACTTCCCCCAAGGGGGTGGCCACGGCAGAAGTGTCTCCAGTTTTCCCTGTTCCAACACTCCCTCCTTACTTAGTCCATCCCTCCTCTACCCCTCACGTTTCTCTCCCTTACATACTCCTCCACTCTGTTCTGCCATCTAACCAGAGGTCTGCCTCTCACACCTTCTTTACAAACTCCTCACCTTGCATTCTCTCTAAATGTCCAAACCACCTCAGTGTATTACACTTCACTTTCTCAACCACTCAATACCAATTGCCTTCTCACTCTACCACATCTCTCATTACTCTCTCCATCCCACCTACAAACTCCACATGCTCCTCTGAAGTAACTCATTTCCACTGCACCTATTCTAGACTGATGAGCCCTACTCCATGTCCATGTCTCTGACGCATATGTCAATGTTGGCAGGATTATACTACTTCTTAGTCCCCTTTTCACTTCTATACTCACACTTCTACCCTTCATAATCCTCCCCAGTGATCCTATGACCTGTCTACCCCTCATTGCTCTCTCCCTAATTTCTCCTTCCATACTTCCATGTTTACACATGGAAGTACCAAGGTACTGTGGCAGCTAGAATCACGTATCCGCCACAAACGTCAGCCCTCATTGCTGATTGGTAAAAATAGGGTGCTTTTGATCACGCACCACCTTGCCACGCTACAGAATCAAGAGACCTATCACGCCACGGCTTGCTGCTTCCTGATTGGCCAAAATAGGGTGCTCTTGATCACGCACCACCTTGCCACGCTACAGAATCAAGAGACCCATCATACCATGTCTCGCTGCTCTCTGATTGGTTATAATAGGGTGCTCTTGATATTGTAATACCTTTATATGTCCGCATGTCTCACTGAATAAACCAGATTAAAACCTCACCACTAGTCTTCCTCCAAACCTCTCTTAAACCTCCAAGTAAAGAGTACCATTATAGACTGCCTACCACTTTAAGGATTATAGACACACTTAAGAGAGGAACTAATAAGACTAGAGTAGCTGCCGCTACAGTACTTAAACTCCTTCACTTCCTCCATCCTCTCACCCCTTAGTTATCTCACATTTCGTCCCAGTTGGTACTCCCACTCTGTAAGGTGTAGCAAAGTCACTACAGTTTCCTTCGTTTACACACAGACTGAGACTCGTCCACCACTCTCTGTAACTCTCTTTCACTCTTAGCCATGAACAGTGTCATCCGCAAATAAACTTGCCACCAAGGACCAATTTACTTCATTCAGCCTCAACTTCACCCCCAGGCCATTCACTTTGGCCTTCATCTCTCTCATACAACCATCCATATATGTATTGAACAGCCATGGTGACATGACACCCCTGTCTCAGTCCTACACTAATATTAAAACTTTCACTTAGACCACCCTCTACCCGTACACATGCTTTTGCCTCTGCATAAAAGACCTCAATGCCTTTCAGCAAAGACCCCCCCCAACACAATCAATTCTCAACACCTCTGTCATAGCTCTCCTATCAACCCTATCGTATGCCTTTTCCAAGTCCATGAAGGCAGCATACAACCTCCTACCCTTCCCAATATATTTTTCTACTATTGATTTTAATGCAAATATCTGGTCCACATATCCTCTACCTTTTCTGAACCCTCCCTGCTCCTCACTAACTTTGTTCCCTGTTACTTCAATCAGTCTCTCAGTAAGAACCTTCCCATACACCTTCCCCGGTACACTAAGAAGGCTTAGTCCCCTATAGCTACCACATTCATCCCTACTCCCCTTCCCCTTATACAAAGGCACAATTATGGCTCTTCTCCAATCCTCTGGCACCTCTCCCTGCCTCAAAGCCAATGTGCATATAAGCAACATCCACTCCACCACTACCTACCCCCCACATTTTAACATTTCCGCAGTTATCCCATCCACCCCCGGTGCCTTTCCCATCTTCAACTTTCCTATTGCTTTCCTAACCTCTTCCCTTCCTAATTCTTATGAACAAAAATAATTATGACCTGTTGCTGCTTGGAATAGTTTGGAGGAATCAGTAGCTTCAGTTTTATCACCACCAACATTGTAGTACTGTATAAAAAACTCTTAGATGATGAATAGGTTAATTAATTGTGACTACAGAAAGAGATAAAACAATGTAGCTCCATAAATACTCACAGTAACTAGTGATGCTTGTACTGGTGTTGTTGTTGTTGGAAGGAAAGATGGATGAAAACGGTGGACAACAAACAATGAAGGTTCCTAAGGGTAGTATTATCACTAAATTACTTCTTTGAGGAAAAGTTTTCTTCGTCGCTCAGTTCTTATTTTGCAATGCGAATTTAGCGACAAAACGCCTTCTCGTCAAAGAGTAAGTCTTATACAGTAATACCACCCAAGGTCTCTTGCAGAACTGCATTCCACAACTCTGTAACATAATACAACCTAATCAATTTGGGCGATATAAAAATGAGAATGATACGTTAAATATGAGAAGGAATATAATTCACACCCATAACACCAACAGTGCAAAACAAGGGATATCTTTACCAACATAGTAAGCATGGGATACACCTAACTGTAGATTAGGGAGAATAGACTTATATCAGTTGCCATTTGCCACCCCAAAAAAATATTGTCGAAAGAGGTGGAAAGTATGATAAAGGAAGGCATAATTGAACACTCCTATAGTTTTTGTTGGGAAGCCCGATGGTTCATACTGATTGTGTAAAATACAATAAACTCAACAAGGTTACAAAATTTTATTGTTCCCTTTTCAAATATAACCATTATTGTTACTTTATTAAGTGTTCTTATGACTGGTTTGATTTTAATACCTGTATTGTGGAACAGCCTGTAGTATAACTAAAAGATTAAGTATTGTAGACCCTTGATATACAGTGACTAAATACTTGTATCCATAACTTTATTTTACACTCAGTCACTCATTGAAGACCATCAAATGTTTTCCTATTTCCTAGGCTTCTGTTAATCATTACCATGCAGACTAAGTGATTTATTAAATCTGTGTTAAAAGGATAGCGATAAATTTAATAATCTTATATCGTAGGCGTACTGTATTTGTGAATTACATACACACCAGTATACTTGTATAGGAAGCACACACACTCTATGACTGTTGTTATCAAGATGAAAACACACCTCCACTCACCATTATTGTATTGTGAGCCTGTGAGGTAGTAGTGGAAGTGTCCTCTTCTGAAGCTCATGGGTGGTAGTTATGGTAGTGGTAGTACTCATCTGAACCTGAAAAAACATATAGATTAGTACTGTACCAAGACAAGCATTAGTCCATGTGTGTGTCGGTCTATTTATAGCTTTCACAAGCTCGTATGCTCGTGCACACACCTTTTTTGTAAATATAAGTTAGAAAAAAGAAAAAATATGTTATAGATGGAGTAAACAATAAAGGCTGATAACAGTGTTGGATACTTACACTGAGTATTCCTTACAGTTCATGTTACAGCTACATACCATCACCCACGTCATTAATAGTCACAGCATGGCGAGAAACAATAACCACAATAATATTATGAGGAAGTATTGTATTGTACTGTACTTGAGGTGTGCTTTCTGTCTGTATTTCCTCTTTCTTCTTCATGCCATCTGTACAGCATAAATATACAGTACACCATTCAACCCCTCTAAGAGGAAAGCAAGAAAAAGTATATTAGAAATCAATATATGTAGATTTGGGATTCAGGAAATAATCAATGGTAGGCTACATCTCCCCCCAACACTCACTGCTGACTTTGTGTTTCTTTGTCAAAACTAAAATGTTGATAATGAGAATGTACGTAGATAAAATTTCTAACTGATCTAAAGTTAACTGGTCTGCATATCAATCTCCTCTGATAACTCACTCTATTACCGATCTTCAATTATTTGTTTAGTTGATCTCAATATGATACTTCAAACAATCTCAAAATATTCCTTAGTGTACTGTAGTTGTTAGTTAAGACACATTGGTATAAATTTTTTTTTATGTGGAGAGAATGCAAGGCGAGGAATTTGTAAAGAAGGTGTATGGAAGTGAAGTTGTAGGACCTGGTGTGAGAGGCAGACCTCCGGTTAGATGGCAGAACAGAGTGGAAGAGTATGTAAAGGAGAGAAACATGAGGGGCAGAGTAGGGCTTGAACAAGTAAGGAGGGAGTGTTGGAACAGGGAGAACTAGAGACACTTCTGCCGTGGCCACCCCCTTGGGGGGAGTTACCGGAGGAAACGAGGCGTCGGAGCTATAGATAGATAGATAGATAGATACAATGATGCCCTGATATTTGATGCAATACATTAAGAAAATGCCTAGAGATTGTGTATATCCTTGCTACTGCTTCAACCACTGGATACCATGCTTGTCTCAACACACATTTGGCACAAAACGGATACAAAATTAATAATCTTTCTATCAATTACGAAATATTCATATATGTATAATTTTGTATATGAATACCGTACATCCTGTACAAATCCACATTCAAGTAAAATGTTGACATTCTCATCCATTTAATGGACTCTGTGATGTACTGTAGTAACATTTTTTGGAAATAAATGAATTTTTCAAATATTGCCATGAAACACAACCTATATGAAAGGAGTTTGTTTTGTGGCATTGTCAGATGGAATCAGAAGCCTCTAATTATCATACACAACCACAGGGTCCTTAAATGATTATCCTACACATCCTCATTATACCCCAAGTTAAAGGTTAAAGGTCCGCCAATGAGTGGCAGTCAATGGGACAGAGTGTATCACACACTATGTGTATGAAACACAACTATAGCACGCATCACAAGGATGATGAGTGGCCCAAAGACCTCTCCACCCACGTGAGACCCGAGTCAGCTTCAGCTATGGCTGCGTAAGCAGGAAGACCTCAGACAGCTGACTCAAACCCCCCACCCCCTGCTCACAGGGGTGGTAACCTCTGGCATCAGTGAAAGATTTTTATCGTGTCCCGAGCAAGGATCGAACGCTGGGCCGCAGGAATGCAGCCGCAGACTCTAGCACTGTGCTAGCCAGAAGTGCTACAAACATAACCTGACCAGACAATTATGGTTAGTAAAATGAGCAGTGAAAGTTGTCAGAGAGCAGACATTGGTCACTCCTGCTGCCACCCTCCTCACACACTGGTTTTTATTTATATAACAACTTGAAAATTGAGACAACATGCTGGAAAAAATATATATGTATGTACAGCACAGCATTGTGGATCCTACACAAGAAAAGTCATGAACCGAGTGATGATGAAGATTGACTCTCTATAAACTGTAGTGGAGTACTTAGAGAGCCAGTACACTACTCATCACCACCAAGCCAACAATGTTCTAAGAGCATTATATTATCCTAGCAAAAAATGCACTGACTCCTTTGTTACTATTGTAATACTTGATGACCTTAAATTCATTGTTTGTGTACATTTCAGTGCTTATGATTTGCATGTAAGTGGTTAATTGTGTACATTTCGGCTCTTGCACAAATCACCATATTTGTTTTACAGCCCACGACTTTTCTTGCAAACTTTTCCTTAGTCTGGGGAGCTGAGGAATAAAGTATACAGTATATGTATATAACACTAACATTACGCATTGTATACAAACACTTGGTAATTTAAATCCAGAGTGACTCAATAACCTGGCGAGGATACAAGGTTGCAAAGCAATGTGAAAATATTAGCATGTATGTTTACAAACAGATGGTGTTGGGAGGGCAGATAGAATTAGGGATGGTAATCAGTACAGTAAAAAAGAAAATAGGTAGTTGAACTATGTACAGTCATTACCAAAAGTCCTGTTGCCTCTGATCTGTTAGTTATCTCTCATATTCAGACATTGATTAATTGACTGATATTGGGTACTGCAACAGCAAGGTCATATAGCTCCAGAAGAAGGTGGTAGAGAGGAGAGATAGCAAGCAGGAAGGAAATACAAAGAAAGGAGGGACAGTCAAAGAACTAAAAGCTAGTGGCTGGTGCCGAAGGGGCGCCAAAACCCTTAAAGTATTCCCCACATCACTACTGGCAATACCCCCTTATGGAGTATTCAGACATAGTGACTGGAGATGGGCCTCACTTGGATGTAAGTCATGTAACTCAAGAAAACATATGCCTATTTGAAGTGCGTGTATTTTGATATATTATAAAACTGCACATACTGTATAAGTATAATTTCATTAAGTTTGTCCCCTTACAAGATATCAGTGGACGTCTCTGATCTTGAAGAGGACATATATACTTGTCTCTTAAGGCCTGTCTACACGAGCAGGGCTGATCGGCGGGCATGCCTGTCATCGGGCACGTTTAACGGGCAAACCAGCGAAAGGTTCGAACCCGTGTTGAGCGAAATCACCATCTTGTGCCCGGTGGATTGAGGAGCTACAAAGCTGCCAGACGCAAGTTAACATCAGGGAACCATATTCGGCTTGCCTCGCACTTCTCTGTTCGTTTTAGCATGGTTAACATCAATATCTTGTGATGTCTACCCAAGACTCGTACAGTGAGGCACTTAGCATCTGCTGGTCTAAACCACTAACAATTAAGTTGATACAGCTTTATCGTACCGCACTCAACCACCTACTGGCAGCGTTGGGCAGGTCCGTCCCTTCATCAACTCTGCCGTGTGGACAACATTCACAGGCATGACCGGTAGAATTTGCCCATCGACCGCGCTGCCCACCGAACATCCCCGCTTATGTCGGCAGGCCTTTATGTTTGACTATGATACTTTAAGATTCATACACTCCAGATGGGATTTGTGTCCATTACCAGCAACATCATAATTAGCACCATCTAACAGAAAGTGCAGTAGTGACAATAGGACCTATGGTGATGACTGTACAGGTCTGGTGTCAGCACTGGATATAGTTGTCATACTTCCTGGAATAACACAACAGACTGGAGGCTTCACATATTCTACAAGTACATGCTTCTCTTACCAAACAGATGGTGAATAATTCCTCCAAACTGTATAACCTGTATTACCATTACTTGTATTGCCTGCAGGGATGTGAGCAATACATAATTGTTTTGGTGCCCCTTCTCACTCAAGTCTTCAGTTCTCACTCCATTCCTTCTTTTTTCTTTGTGCTTGCTGTCCCTCCTCTCTGTCTCTTCCCTCATGATACCAGGTCTTTCTGGCCTAGCACAGTCTTCTTATTTCACCCTTTAGATCCTTTTTCTCCAATTTATGTACATACTCCAGTTTTCAGCTTAACATTCTACTCTACTGCAACAAATTCCAGCTTTCAAAATATTAATTGTGGTGCACCTTATTACTACACACACCAGTCTGTTGGTACTCAATCCAGGGACCAAGAAGGCTGAATGTTACATGTATGATACACACATGAATGAATACATTCCATGTATCTTCCTGCACTTTACATAACCACCTACTATAATGATCATGTTACTACAGTAATATGAAAGACATAAATTAACAAGTGAAAACAATACAATAATGCAAGGCTAGTACCCAAGGCCATATAGGGCATTTGGTACCAAGATGGTACACAAATAAAAAGAAACAGGTACTGTACATGGAACTAAATCAGAGTATAGTATTACATGACAATTAACCAACTATAATAATCATGTTACTTCAACAAGAAGACAAAATAACCAGTCATAAGATTACCAGATAATGTAGCTCATAACTAGTAATATAACACACCTCACCTCCTTAGTACTGTATTTGTTATGTTTTCATGTTATTACAACAATAATGCCATTGCACAATATCCAATACTGTACATTATACACTTTAACCAGAGGTGCATAGGATAATATGTCTGGTTGGATTGTGGATAAGTTGGATATATCAAAATGTGTCCCAACATACACAGGTAATACTGTAGAGGCATTTACTTTAAAGCAACTCTGTTACTTTATTGTTTGCAGACAAACAGGAAGATTTTTATTTGACAGAACACACACAGGCTAGTCGATAATGAGAATTGGTAGGATGACAACAGCCTTTTTACCCTCTATTCATGTTACTCCAAACATAAGAATGTAGGTAAACCTTTCGTCTCCCAACATATTGGTATCAACTAACCTTTGCCTTTCCTACATGACCCTTGTCTAAACTACTGACATCTATGGTTCTCTCATCCACAATAGGAAAGTTTTTCTCAACTAACGATGATGTGAAGGTGTTTACATTTTAAAAAATATGTTCTGTTGGTTCTGCTAGTTATTCTCATTAAAATGAGCATCGTATAAGGTGAAATGTCAACAAAAGGTTTCCCTTTAAACCCTATTGCAAATGTCATTACTAATTGACAATTTTTTTTATCCATAAGCATAACCATTTTAATCAACAACCTCCCATCTAGTAATCTATCCCTAGCTCTGAAACCCCCCATAACCCCTCCCCCCCCCCCAAGGGTGTAGCCATGACAGAATTGTTTCCAGTTCTCCCTGTTCCAGCACTCCTTCCTCACTTGGTCAAGCCCTCCCCTTCCATACTTCTCCAACCTATTCACCCATCTGGTCTGCCTCTTACACTTTCCCATACACCTACTTTACAAACTATCTTGCATTCACTCCACATGTCCAAACTACTTCAATGTATTACTGTATGCTTTACCCTATCATTCATCCCACACTCAACACCCATTGCCTTCCCTCACCCAACCCACACTTTTAATACACATTTACATTATTTTCCCCATCCTACCACCTCATCATGCTCCTCTCAGGTAACTCATTTCCACAGCATGTACTCTGATCTGCTGTGCCCTTAACATCATCATCATGCTTCTATCAATCAATCTACAATTTTTTTTATTATGTTTTATGCATCTAAAAAAAAAAAAAAAAAAAAAACTATTTTCTTCTCACCCAAAGTCAAGTAAAGTATTATCTTTAGACATTTACAGTAGCTCATTCAACAAATAGCACTGCTGTTACTGTTTGGCTTTGTAATTCACCATTCCTGTCTGCCTGTATAGTACAGTACTGTATTTATATTACTTAACAGACCACTGAACAGAAATGAGATAAACATACACATTTCAGATTCAGTTACAAATCACATTCCAGACATTTCAATGTTACAGAAATTGTATACTAATCAACCTTTGTAACATGGTAATTTCATAAAGAATGAAAGTGTAAAGTATTGAAAATATATATACCACACTGTATATATCATTTCCAAAACATAAAACAAAAGTGCCTTCTACAGGAGATCCTGGGTATTCTGGAATTTTTTTAAAGGAGAATCTCTTGGTGAATTGGAGGGATGCAGACTCCTCCAAACTATGCCAGGAAACAGACAACTTTAATGTTACTAATAGGGATTCCGTTTCATGGCATCATTAAGAGGAATCAGTAGCCCGTCAAAAGAATGTTCCCTTAAGCTTCCCCGTGTGCTGGCAGTCCACACAGCAGTCATAAAAAGAGAAAGAGAAAAATCCTCTGGTTGCAGTACTGTACTCCTCGCACGGATGATAATTTAATCCATGTAGGCTGATCTCATCAATTCCACTAAGAAGCATAGGTGTGCACTATCTCAACTTCTTGCCGTCAACAAAACAACTACACACACACCTCAGCTAGGTAGTGATCATATCCAAACACAATCTTTGGTTTAGCAGTGAAGGGATGACTAGAATTTACAGTGAATGTAGTTTGTCTCATTGGGGATAATTACAGAAAGGTGGTTGTTGTAGTCGTATAGACTCTACAAAAACCATTTTAGCATTATATCTAAAAGCTAGAAACAGGGCAAATATTAAACTCTTGTTGTATATATGGCTTTGGTAAATTAAAAGTGTACAAATTGTTTTTGAGTAAATTAGCCATCATAATTCTGATGTCCTAAAAGGTACAGCAGAATTGCAGTACCATAAAATGAGGTGACATATTATAGCATCATAGAAGTATATATACTTTCATAATACTATACAGGAGAAATATTCCTACAAAATATGTATTATTTCTAACGTTTGACACACTGAAATTATCCAAGAACAAGTTACGGTACAAGTTACCAGAAGTTTCCTGTTCCACATGATAATAATTATAGCCCTATTACAGTATCTCATGTTAAGCTGCACATAATGATTGTTCTGGTAAGTTTGGTCACTTCAGTAATTATACATTCTATATAATGGGCTAACAAGAAAATTTCAAAAGAATACAAATACTATCCTAGATGAGGACTTATAATATAATACACACAACAGTCAACTTATTTTTGCTTAATTTATGTACACACTCACACTGCCAGAAAAGCATATCTTAAAGCTTTCCCAGTTGAAACATTAACCATATCATAAGATACACCCGGTTCTTGGGTCAACACAACTAAGGTTAACAACATCACACACACATTTTCCGCTGTCCTCCATATAATCCAAGGCCTCCTTAGAGGGTTAATACTGTGTTGGTAAATCTGAAACAACTGATTCCTCCAAATTAGATATTCCAAGAAACAGACCACCATTACTTTTGTTAATCTGGTGCCATTTCCTGGCATACTATGGAGGAATCAAGACGTTCTGATGAATTGAAAGTATAGTACCCCCTTAAAATCCTTGTTTTTGGCACTCATAAGAACCCCCAAGAATGGGTAGAAAATCAAAAATAATCACAACATCACCAGACAAGCAAGTGGTCTCTGTACAGTAGCACAGTATAGGGTGAGTGAGGGTTTACCTTAGAAAATATCTTTATAGAAATGTCTGCAAGATAATCAAAACACCTTGAAAGTGATAAAATATTTAAGGGAAGATTCTCTTTTTGGTGAATTGGAGTGCCTTAATTCCTCCAAAGTATGCCAGGAAACAGGACCAGATTAACAAATATAATGGAAGCCTGTTGCTAGTAATAGTTTGAAGGAATAATTTGCTCCAGATTTACCAACAAGTAGTTCTCCCCTTAAAACACCCAATTGAATCATTTACAAGAATTCAGCAATAGCAGACTGTACACTGATGAAAATGTAATTGAATTCGAAATCTTATGTTTAAACCATTTCAAAGGTCAATACTGTATAATAAATACTTCCAAGCCATAATTACCACTTAAGACTTCAACACACTTTTTCAAGTTGCAATAATAATGTAGAGTCAACTGGTGTCAATAATTTCCCACCAAAACTGTCTCTGATTTGTAGATGAGACTGATAAGAGCAGACAAGGAGTCAAGATATTCTAAACAATTTGTCAAGTGATATGGAACTTTCTCAAAATTTGACAAAATGTGCAGGTGAATGTAAATAATCCCTAAGAATTTGTATAGTTCTCTGCATCACCCTCAACACACTAACCCCAGAAACATGACATTTTAGAAGTGATATATCCCTACCTATCATATACGTGTACATCCAAATGGTGATCTTCCCAGACCCATTTAGGCGTCCCCCATCCCCTGCTGAAGTGATCTGAGCAACAGATCGGACTAAATGGAGGTTTTACATGCATTGAATAGTAGTCCTTTTCCAGGCTCTAACATGTGATGTAATACAATACAATGCAAGTTTGTTTTTTTATCCAAAACGATCATGACTAGAAACTCCAAGGTGGAGGGAGGTACCCGCTGGATTACATTAAGTATTTTTTTTTCTTACCGATTGTGGTGTTCTTTTGATCTGGACATAATGAACAACAATTAGGCCTACCATGTGAACTGACAGATATCCACCACAAACATGGGCAAATGAAAATGTAATTTTCGGAATCTCGCTGGAAATATCCAGTGTGTCAGAAAAACATTGTCTTTATCTTTTTATGAAAGCTCATTCTCTCAACAGACAAAAGTTATTAATGAATCAAATGGCATAGTGTACACGTAATATCAAAGTTAGTTCCTTAACCACAATACAAATAAATTTACACCAAGTGCTAGCCTACATTAAATGCGTTAGGAGCTTGTACTGTATAAAAACAAGAATGAGATGTACCATTCTTACTGCTCCATGCACAAGAAAATGAACTAACAAGAAATGGTTGATCATTATAACAAATGACTGAGACATTATTATCATAATAATAACTCAAGTAAAGTGAGTCCTTCATTGTTGTTGGTGTGTACATGAGGTGGCCAAGGAATGGTGGTGGTGCAAGAGGGTTAAGTGTTAGTCAAGGTTTTGATTTTTTTAAATGTTGTTACTTATATAGCAAATAATACACAACAATTCATATTCAATTGTTATCTACTTGTTTTTTTGTTTCTTGCACACATCATCATTCTCTCTCATTTCACTTCCTTACTATTCAATATTTCACATTCTGACTGTTCACCCAACCTATTGATATTAAAACTACATATAAATTCCTAATAGTAAATTTAAACCATCAAAATAAACTAAAAGCCCAATGATACATAATTAGTTTAAGCAACAGACTTAAGTTTACCTTACCATGATATTTATTATGGCAATTTTGATAAGTTTTGCTTAACCCTTAAACTGCAGGTGACAACATAAGTAAACAGCGCAGTTTTCAAATTTGCGCGCCCCCTGACATACTTGATTAGACTCACAACAAAGGGTGTGTTTGCTTAGGAGCTCCGACGAGTCACACCAGTCTTGTCCAGCCAGTGTAGCAATATCTCTCAGCGTGTGAGGATGTATTTTCAGTGTTCTACTTTTGTGCTAATTACCATATACTGTATGTATGTAAAAACAACAGTGACGTTATATTTCATATTGTTGTGTTGAAAAATGTGATTCTGACACGTTTTATGACGAATCCAGAGCGTGAATACATACTTAGAATTGTCAGGAGTGTAAAAGTGTGCTTTGAGTTGTGGTCATTCTGAGCAGGGTACCCATCCTATAGATGTCCATTTAGTCTTTACAAGTACATCAGGAGACAGCTAAAGGTTTGTACTTCATTATTATGTATCATTTATTCATGTGGGTTTAGTAGCTTACGCACTATTAGACGCCAAATGTTTGTTTACGTTTTGCAACAAAAGGCCTGCAGTAGAGGTGGCAGGCGCAAACATGCCCGTGGTTAGAGGGTTAAAAATACCACACTGATAACCAAAGATATCTGACTTACCGGTACTGGTAAGAGAAACTGGATAGTCAATATAAAACTCCTCTGCCATTAAGTCTCAAACTGTTATGGAATAGATTGCCTGGCTTTCAACTGGACCTTCCAACCCAGCCTAAACCCATTAAAGCCTCAAACAATATTAATTATCACTGAATTTGGCACATCAACCGACATGTTGCTGAGCATCACTTGCATCTTGCTACCCAGTCACTTAAAACTTACCATCATCTGCAAAAACATCCTTGGTGATGATGACGGTGTGGTACCAGAATGATGGCTCTGTAGTATGTCTATGGAGTTATCGTACCAGTACCACACCATTGTCAACACCATCAATGTTCTCGCTTATAGCCCTTAGGACTAAACCAGCCAAGTTAATTTAATGACATTTTCAGAACTGGATACATTCATTCTACTTGGCACAGGTAATATATGCTTTGTTTTTACTTGATCACCATAACAATATTAACTTGTTCATCACCATTTCACTACGGTCTATAACCTATTGGTATACACAACAAAAAAACTATTGTTACACCTTCTGCACAGTACAAAATGACACCACGAATTAAGGTTTTTGATACAGATGCGGCCGCAACATACATACGCAGGGATACCAATATGAGAAGGCTGTTATCAAAAACCTTCATTCGTAGTGTCATTTTGTATCGCACAGAAGGTGTAACGATAGTTTTTTTGTTGTGTGTACAGTACTCCTTATATTACTTTAAAATGCATACACAGTACTATACTTTAACTTGAGCTGGACATCCTCAAAATAAAATCGAGAAGGCCAATCACTAATGACACATATATACCCTAAAAGGATAATTCCAGTAATGATTGGCAACATCTGAATTTCTTTTGATTAAAATAAAGAACATTAAATTCCTCACTAACATAATTTATGAAACCGGTACAGAGAATCAAAGTAAATATATAAGACAAACAATGACTGAGTATTGTTTTGCTAAATGAAATGAACAAATAAATAAATGTGTGAGTGAGTGAGTATCAGTTAGCAAGAAATGCCAACACTAACTCACCCACCCTGACCTACCCTACCTGTACTCCCCCCTACTGTACCTGAGGCTCCACTAGAGGTCCTTCTTGCCCTTGTTGTGGTGGAGGGGTGGAGAAGAGGAGGAGGTAGTTGTTGATGAGGATGGAGTTGAGTTGTCATTGGTAGTGGAGGAAGAGGAGGAGGGGGAGGCATTCTTCTTGGAGGTTAATTTGTCCAGTTTGTCCATTTTCTCTTTCCGTTGGATTTGGTACTCCACAATCAGCCGGAAGCTCAGCATGAAGAAAAACACCTGTAATAATTACATCACAAAATCAGTCCTACCGGCATTTCTCTCATTCCATCCATGCAAATATATCAGTGGGAAAATAAAATGTGGAATTAACTGGCAAGAAATATAATCAGAAGTTGATCAGAGAATAGGGAAGAGGCAAAAAATTGTGAGTATCTTTTTAGCTATCATTCCCCATGAAGTTCACAAACAACTTATGTATGGTCAAACCCAATGAAACCATATGTAGCCTATGCTTTTTGTATGGCATTTATCGTGTGATATTTTGGATATTATATTCATCTACACAACAGTCTTGTATTAATTAATGTCACCCATATAATAAAGCTCCTAAAGTGTCTTTACATATATAGTACTCCCTCTCTATCGATGGGGGTTACGTTCTTAAGATGGCCGTCGATAACAAAACCGTCGATACTGCATTACGGTAGGTTAAATAAATGTACAGTGCTCCTCCCATGTAGGCGGTCCTTAACTATACAATTTCCAAGAAGAGTGGAACTGATTTTAAGAGAAAATTACCAAAATTAATGCATACAAACAAAGGAAGGTGTGTGCAAGAATAAAAATTCAATGAGTTTTGGTGATAACTAAACTTACCACCCCACTATCACCCCCACGCGCGGTTGATATACTCGCGATAAGCCTAACCCCTTTATAATGAACAACTTTTTACCCTCCCGCTCGCTTGATACACTGCGATAAGCCTAACCCCTTTATAGTGAACAACTTCTCAAAACGGGCACTTTTCATACTTTTAACACATATCCCGGTACATACATTTGATATGGTGAAAAGTTCAAGTGATTGTAAGAGAAAGTGACAAAGAATAATTAATATAGACTAAGGAAATGTATTTGTATGAGTAGAAACTCATGGATTATTGGTGATAACTGAACTTGTCAACCATCACCCTCACTCTTTACTCAATACACTCGCACTTTTAGGCCTACCCTTTTAGAATAAAAAAACATTCAAAACATACTATTTCCATACTTTTGGCTCAAGTTTAGAATTATTTTTAGTCACAAGAGAATACGGTAGAGAAAATCCGTCGATAATCGAAACCGTCGATAACGAGGGAGCACTGTACAGTATATATCTATGAAACATATGGTTAATGGGTAAAGAGATATAGTTACCCATGAAGGAGCTAGTCTCTCAAACTTGTCACCAATGGTGACCAACCATCCAGTGATTGTATGTAGCAAAGAGAATCATTCCTGCCAACACCAGGTTTGCAGACTGTTTTATCCTCTCTGTAAAACAATACAATGTAAACACAAAGAATGAGGGTGGTATTATTAAACTTGCTCTTTGACATACAGGAGTTTTGTTGCTAATTCGCATTACAAATTAATAATAATAATAGTGACTAAGAGAACTTTTCGTTGAAGGAAAACACCACCCGAAAATATACTGTACAAGGATTAACCTACAGGTATTCTTTTTTACGTTTGGGTAGACTGGGGGATATTCCTGATTTATCCTCTGTAAAATAACACAATATAAATACAAAGAATAAGAAATAGATGGATTACCATATTCTTTTTAAGAATAGGGTCTACAAACATTTAAAAAAAAAATAAAGTTTTAGGATGGAGCAAACCTTCAACTAGCCATAGGATGAAGAAAAATGTGCTCACATGATACCAACTTTACTAAAAAGTCTGATCTTGCACCAGATATATTACAATACACGGTACAAATTTATCAACAGTAATGTAATGTTGATTAAAGTAGCAACTGATATTACAGTATTAGCCTAACATTTATCAGGTATTATAGAAATATTACTCTTTAAATAGAAAATAAACTCTTCAAAAACATGGTTAAACAACATTCCAAAGACTTACTGGAAGGTATAAATGTAAGACATAAACCACAGGCTACCTCCAGTCCCCCTACAGTGCGTCAGTACCATTTGGAAGACACCTTGAAGTCTAATGTCTGTGCCAGGGGGAATACTTTGCTGTACCGTGCAAACTCCTTCCTCTGGTGATGAGTAAACATATATATATATATATATATATATATATATATATGTAAAAGCTCTATTTTTGTCCCCTTACTTTATTCTTTGATTTTTCTATTTTTTTACTCTACTTGTGGAGGGAAACAAAAATCTACTGCCTTTAACAAAACAAAAAAAAACAACCAGTGTATGCTACACTCTATCCTATAGCTGTATCAACCTGGTCTGGAAAAAAAAACAAGATACCGATGAGGAACAGGACTTGCCTTGCGAATACCAAAAATAAATCATACAAAGGACAAGTCCAGCTCCTCTACTGTACTGGGGAAACGCTGCCACCACCAGACCAAAGTCGATCAGAGGAACCAAGTGAGCACACACCGGAAGGGTAGCGTAACGTTACGTTAAGAAGGCTCGCGAGTAAGCAACCCAGACTACAATTTTAACGGGGGTACGATCAGTGTTGTGAAAGGAGAACTAATCTCTATATAGGTACACAGTCTATTTGTTATATCGGTGACGGAAATACTCAGACAATTATAAACCCGTTTATTATATTCACCTATTTGTTACAAGTACAACAAGTTCCCTATAATAATAATTTCTGTCCCCCCCCCCTTTTTCTAATATTACCTACTCCCTTTTCTGTCAACTAGGATAGGAATAATTCCGGGTCTCGCCAGTTGACAGAGCTAACACATAAATCCAAAACAAAAACAAGTATTACTATGAAATATCCCCCCCTCCCTTAATACAGTTCCTACTCCCTTTTCTGTCTACTAGGACAGGAATAATTCCGTGCCTCGCTAGTGACAGATCTAAGTACATATAAAAAAAAATATTACATGAAGTGTCCCCCCTCCCACAATATTTCAAAGAATTCCTAATAATAAATTTTGCACAATAAGGCCGAAATATAGTTAATACTAAAAAAAAATAACATCCTAATCTCAATATTATAAATGAAACTATAAAATTGCCAGCAAATGTAGTTAATTTTCTTAGTACCACGTGGTTCACTAACACCAAGGGAGAATGCTATTTAATGGCTGCCACCAGCAGAGACGAGATCAGAATGAACATGAGAAAAAAAACATACTTTATTTACTATGCCTGAATGTGACCACACAATATTCCTTAGTTATATCCCATCACGGGACTTAGTAAATTCACCACACTATATTCACAATACTATATTTATGATGAGAGAGAGAGAGTTGGAACTCTTACCTGCCACCAGCAGAGACGAGATCAGAATGAGCTAGTAGCAACTCAGGGTACCGCCTTGCCATCTCCCCCACTCTAACTCTCTTAAGCAAAGTAGTGACCAACTCATCTTAATTTCTGGCAAATTCATCAGTTCTACCCTTACTGGTGTATATAATTACATAACCTAATTTAAACATATAAGTGAGCTCAAATATATTGCTTTCTCCCTTGTGTAAAGTTTTACACTACTGTTATTTACATATTCAAGGCATGTATTGTTCCGCCAACCAGAAAATGTACTGTCCCGACTGTAGGCCCTAACTAATCTAATTAATTTTCTAAGCAAGTTACAATTAAATGCCGGTAACAGTATAGGAATGTTAGCTTCGTTATTATATATTATAATTAGAAATGCAGGTTATTCCCTGTCTCCATTAAATTATTTTACATTCCTTTCTTAAATCACCGCCTGGCTACTCCCTACAATTTTACACTAAAAACCTATTCTAATACATATAAATATACAACACCCGTAAATATCCCGAATAATAATACATATAAAATAGGGGTGTTATATATATATATATATATATATATATATATATATATATATATATATATATATATATATATATATATATATATATATATATATATATATATATATATATATATATATATATATATATATATATATATATATATATATATATATATATATTAATATATGCCTGCAACAAACACATCCTTCAACACTTGCTAATTGTAGGCCAAGTTGAAAACACTCCAGTTTATTAATAATAAGATTTAAGTAGTATTACATGTATTACACTTCTTTGAGGAAAAGGCTCTGTGTCATTCAATTCATATTGCAATATAATACCAACGGAGAGACCAAGCCTTTTCCTCAAAATAGTAGTTTAATAATACTAGCCACAGTTTGTATTATTTCATGAATATATTAGGTATTCCATTAGAAAACTTTTGAACCCAAACAATATGTGTATTAATTACAGTAATTCAATGCAAGTCCATCTTTAATGAAAATACAATCATTTTCAATAAATACACCCTGTCCTTTTCTTTCGTAGTGTCTCTTCTACTATCTTCTATCTATCCCTACACACACACCTCTCTCTCTCCATTCTCTTCTCCCATCAGCCTATACTGTACACTCCGAATCATCTTTCACCCGCTTGTCTTTCCTCCTGATTTCCACTTATGCTGTCCTTTTCACCTCCATCCTCCTAACAAAGAATAGTCCCAGCAAGATAAGATAAGATGTGAAGATGAAGAAAAAAGAAATTTGTATATTATGTGTAATGTTGCCAACCCTTGTACAGTACTCCAAAATTTCATTAATCACCACGCAAAAATTCCCTAGAATTCCCCCCAAACATATACATATTTATATTTTGTAGAATATATCAATATATATATGATATTGCAGTACATATTATATACTAGAAGGTTACAAGCCAGCAGACTGATATCAGATACAGTACATTCATGGGTACAGTACAGTATAACAAATTGTCACCTCATTACTCAGAAGGCGTTCCATTCCAATTAATAATACATTATGTCAGTCCTTGCTTTTGTATGCACTTTATATACCGGTATATATACTCAAAGAGAGAGGGATGCTTGGGCCATGAATTCCTACATAATAACTAGATGACTCAGACAAGACAATAGAGGCACAAGGCCAGAGTAAACACATTGGACAAACACCCACCACCTGGCCTGCCTCGCCTGCCTCACACAGGAGTAATCAGTTGCTCCATATATACCAACTAGATCTGTACTACCTTCTTAATTTCTTGTTATAGTTCACTACGCTGAGTTCCAAAATAATGTGTACAGGACTATAGCTATAAATTAATTAAGGGGGTAGTACAGTGTTGGTAAATCTGGAGCAATTGATTCCTCCAAACTATCATCATGCTACCAGGATATCCAACTATATTTATAAAGTAGGAAATAATAAAAACAGTGTAGTTGGTACCATTAATAAAAACAGTCATTCTTGAATATGACACAGATATAAGGGGAGACACTCTTTTAGGTAGTAAATTGGAGGACTAGTTAAGTTATTGAATCCTCCAAACAAACTTATATGCCAGGAAACAAGACAACCTTAATGTTACTATGGGCGTTTTGAGGCATAGTTTGGAGGAAACAGTGGCCCTAACTACAATTTCAAGGAGATTTAAGGGGAGAGTATACTTTTGATACATTGAAGCACCTTGATTCCTCCAAAGTATGCCAGAAAACAGAACCAGAGGAACAAAAATAATGGTGGCCTGTTGCTTGGAATAGTTTGGAGGAATAATGTGCTCCGGATTTACCAACACTGTATCTTCCCCTTAATTAATTAATGGTGTTTCTGAAAGAGGGATGGATTATATATTTGAGGGCTCCATGTTTGTTTCTAGGCCCGTATTCAAGAACATCCGTGGTGGTGAATACGATGGCGTGGTGCTGGTAAAACAACTCCATAGACAAACAAATAATACAGCCATCGTACCGGTACCACGCCATCGTATACACCACCACAAATGTTCTTGAATACGGCCCGTAATTTCAACATTTCTCCCATCACTTTTAACCATAATAGAGGAGAGTTATAATAACCTAATTATTTTCTGGGATAATCTCAAGAATCAATAGCTAGACAGGCCTCGTGGATTTTAATTAATTGAGAATCTGAAAACCATAAAAATAAATGATCCAAAAGCCGACGTGTGTATAAATGTTCAATAATAATAATACTACTAATAATAATAATGTCTTCCCAACCACTTCATTCACAATTATACATGAACAGGAACTTATACTCACCAGGTCTTTGTGCAGTTCTTTGCTTATTTTGGGTGTTAACTTGGTAGTGCCTACGAAAATGAAGAAAATACCGAGTAACACAGAGAGTGACTTGAGGACTATTGACGCCATAAATCACGTGTTATGTAGCAGATAGTTGCGATGCGATGCGGTGCGATGTTCGTCGGGGAAATGTTACCTTTCCAACGGCTTTCCCCTTATAATTCCTGGTTAGTTTTCACTCAGTTTCCTTCGTTTTTCTCTTCTTTTCCAAAATTCATAAAGTGTTTCTTTCGCTTTTTCTAGATTTTCTGTATTGAATAGTAAATTTCCAATGATGTGTTCCTTATTTTCTATGTATGGTTGCTGTAGTTCACATATGTTTTTTCCGATATCTATATATTCTCTGCAAAATAAAACAAAGTGCTCTAATGTTTCATCTTCTTCTTCACATGATATACATTTTGTGTTTCCGTCCCCAAACCTTTTCCTGTCATTTAAGTTCAGCACATTAGTTCTGCATTTATAAAGTATAATTGATTTTGTTGTATTATCATATATATTGTTTTCTGCTTTGATTTCTGTTTTCCATTTCCTGTATATCTGTAAACTGCTCTTTGTGGACATTTCTCTTTTCCATTTGTGTGTGTCCCATGTGTTTAATTTTTCTTTAATGTCTTTCACTTCCATTGTTTTTATATTGTCAAAGTTCAGTTTTATCTCCATTAGTGTCTCATTCACTTCATCCATCCATTTGTACATATTTGTGAACTTCATGTCTTTAATTATTTCATATAATCGGTTGTTTCTTGCTTCAATGTCTTCATTATATTGTAATATTGATTTCAGGTACATAATTTTGCCTTCTTTAATTCTTTTCTCCATGGAGGAAGCCCCCACTTCTCCTCTCAGTGTTGCTGTTGTTGCATATGTTGGGGCTCCCAGTATTTGCCTGAAGACTTTGTTTTCTTGTCTCTGTAGTTTTTCTAGGTCACTTTTTGCTAGGTTCATCACATTTGTACCATATAAGATACTCGGCAGTGCCACTGATTTCCAATAGGTTTTTTCCTATTAGTAATTTGTTGCAACTTTTGTGTATCACTGAGTAAGTTATGTTGGCCAGTTTCTGTGCCTTTTCATGCATAATTATCTTTTGGCTCTTAAAGCAGTTCCTGATGTTGTCCACTACTATGCCCGGTAATTCTGTATAAGTGGTCCACGTGTTTTTTTTGTTTTTCCTGCTTATTTTTACTTGTTCTATTCCTTAGTGACCATAATATTGATCGGAAACCACTTGGTTTATACATATTCCCTAACCCCTTCAATCTTGGGGGAGAGCACTGGGAATCGGGGGTTTTGGGTGGGGCAAAAACACGTAAATGAGCTTATTTTGCCTTGATACTGGTTTCTTGACCTGCATAAATGTCGAAAAATTGAAAATTCGAGCCAAGTTTCGGCAAAAGTTGGCTCGGGTTTTGCAATTTTCCTGAGGGATAAATGTCAAGATTTTGGAAATCCGAGCCAAGTTTCGGCAAAAGTTGGCTCGGGTTTTGCAATTTTCCTGAGGGATAAATGTCAAGATTTTGGAAATCCGAGCCAAGTTTCGGCAAAAGTTGGCTCTGGTTTTGCAATTTTCCTGAGGGATAAATGTCAAGATTTTGGAAATCCGAGGCAAGTTTAGATAATTAACCAAACCTAACCTGACCTAACCTAACCTAACCTGGGCAGACTACCGGAACCTAACCGGGGCACACTACCGGGACCTAACCAGGGCAGACTACCGGAACCTAACCGGGGCAGACTACCGGGACATAACCAGGGCAGGCTACCAGGACCTAACCGGGGCAGACCACGGCACAATATACAGTAGAAACTAGTCAGACCTCACCTGACCTGACCTAACCTAATCTGGACTGGGACGCACTACCGGGACCTAACCGGGGCAGACTACCGGGGCAGACTACCGGGACATAACTGGGGCACACTACCGGGACATAACCTCACGTGACCTAACTGCCCCCCTTTATTATCCTTAGCAGACTACCTGACTGGCCATTACAATTGTTGTACATAATTATTATTGCTCTTTGTTAATAAAATATATTACAAAAAGGTTTTAACTCTTACCAGACTTGCAGGAAAATTGTGCAGACGATTAAATTTTCGAAGAAACCTGGGCAGTGATTTTGTATTCCAGCTGACATATTTGTTACATCGCATAATTTTTTATTATAATCCATAGTAGCCTCCTGTCCACACTTATTTTATGTTTCAAAATTAGCCTATGATCCACACATTAATTAAAAAGTTCTTGTGGCTTAGCAAAATGCGTGAAATAAAAGCCATACCCACTAGAAGCCATGTTGGGAGTGTCAGCTTGTCACGTTGACGTACTACTGACACGTAGGTGACGTAGCAGGGAAAATGGGATGGTGGAAAATAGCGGATGAATACAGAAGGTTGATAGATTGCATTAATAATAATGATTATAATAATATGAGATGAGAAAATAATTTATGAAATTAAGTGAGTAAATAATGAAATTATCTATATATAAATGGTGATGGAATTAAAAGAATATTGAAAGCGTCATTTAATTAAAAAAAATACATGATTTACGAGATGGCAACTTGAAGTAGCACATGAGCATCCCATCAATGATGTGCACTACTTTGTACAGTGTTCAGTGGCTTATTTTAAAGAAGGACCTGGGAGAGAAAGACACCGTGAACGCTGGAGTCTGAACTTGGGTATAGACACCGTAGAATTACTCCTACGCTGGACTTTGTCTCGGAAGCGCTACGCTGGACTTCGTCTCAAAAGCGGTCGCGATTTTTCGAAAGCCTATTCTGCCGAAAGTTAAGTGCAATCGCCCATTATATTCATTACACACGAACACACTACATTGTCCCCTACTTAAATATACATAAATTGTAAATATTTGCCGCGTGGACCACATATACAGATTTTCAAAATTAGTATACTGCTTTTGTCTTTATTGATATTTAATCCGCATTCCAGGCTGGCGTCTATTAGCTTTCTTAAGTTTTCTCTTGCTTCGTCTACTGAATGGCTTAACTCTTACGCTGCCGTATTGTTTGCATTTGCAAACTGGTATATACCGGATTATTAAATATTAAGGATTTATTACCTGAGTATAATGAAAAAATAGTCTGTTGTGTCTGTATTAGAATGCAAGAGTTTATTTGCTATAACTGTGTGGGAATAAGATTTTCATCAGGTGAAATTCAAATTTTGGGCGGGAATTGACGAACGCCTGTAGAGGCCTACTCCTTCCGACCCTCTCCCTCTCCCACAGTGATACCAGCTCAGGTTGGCTTGACGAAATTTCCCTACCATCAACTTTAGAATTTACCTTTTTGCCTCAATTATTCCCTGATTACTCATGAACATTGACTGTCTTTTTTAAATTATTTCGACTGGTAGAAATTTCCCTCTATACCATTGAACAATCTTTATATAATTTTCCTGTGAACTTCAAAATTTTATAAAACAGAGAATGTTCCCTGCACCTGGCAACACTGGTCTCCCTTGCTCGCAGCCCGCAGAGAGATGCAGCAGTATTGCCACTCGTAAATGGCTTACAGTATAATTATTATTTTGTTATCAGCAATAAATACATTTTGCCTATTTTCTTTTCGCTCATATGTGTATATGAATAAATATTCTTGTCCTTGAACTACTAAAATTAAGTAATGACTGATTTATTCAATACTTGGAATGCATTTGCCACCTCAACCTCCCTCCCACTAGAGCCTAATAGTTACGTTCCCACTAAATACTTGTAACTCAGAAAGCATGGCAGTGATAACCACTGCACACATAATAATAATAATAATAATAATAATAATAATAGAGGCGAGATAGATCAGAAAAGATAATGAAAGTAGAATTTCCAAGCAAACATGTTTTGGTAAGTTGTCAAACAGCAGAAACTTATTATCTGCTGGGCAAGCTGAGATGAAGTTGGCAAACAGAAAGTTATTATAATTATAAATAGCATGAGGCCCATAGGAGCTTATGTCACTCATAGGAAAATATATTTGTTATAAAGATGTGTATATATATGGCAAACGGGAAGTATTTGTAGTAGCCTAATTGAAACGGTAAAATATTACATCTATTTAGGATTATCACTAAAGACTTATCAATTGTTATTCTTAGAGGAAGAATGAAAAAAATATCACGTACCACAGGCTAGTGAGGAAGTATGACAAAAACTAAAAATACGTAGCCTATTAGGCCCTATAAGGCTATAAACCATAATAGAAGCCTTGTACAAATATCCATTACTTACATAACACGAATAATAAAATAAATTTCATTGTTGTACAATTTACAATACATGCTTTACTGTACAAATCTATACAGTAATTATTATTTTGTCCTTATAACTGTCTCTGGGTGGATGGGTAAATAATAAGGCCCGAGACACACAGGTTCTTTGTGATGGTTACACAAGGATCAACACACACTTGTCACACAGTAACACCACTGTAGTGGGAACGTGAAGGTGAAGAAAAGTCACAATGGTAGACAAATGATTTATTACCATACAGTTTGGCCTCTTCAGTGGTGAATAGTCAAAGGACGTGTGTGTGGTCCTTGTATGTTCACTACAAAGCGTCCGTGTGTCCTCTGGGCCTAATAGTTCAATAACACAAATTTTTCAAACATATAAATATAGCCTACTGTACACCATATAACTAATGAATGGTAAATACTAATATAAAAAGTTCCAATCATATAATATATTGACGCATTACGACGAAATAACAAAAACCACGGCCGCCGGTCGGTTATAAACCAAAACGAGCTGCCAGAATACTGGCTAGTAGGCTCCAATAAACATAAGTTTACCACCTAATGTTTCATATTATACTCCAACAACTGTCCTGGCTGAGTTTTGTGTTTGGTGCCAAACCATGGTGAGTTGTCAGTAACCACCAAGTACCTAAACCAACCATTCCCACTTTTAAACAATTATTATAAGTGAAAACAGCATATGCTGTCGGTGGCACTGGGGAGTGCTCTGTTGCTAACAGCATATGCTGTCGGCGGCAGTGTAAGGGTTAATTGAAGTCCATCGTCAGCAAAGAATAGCATATTTATTCTGAAAAGTTCATTGGTGAATCCTGTTCTTGTCTCCATTTCCTTTAGTATTTTATATGTTATTAGTTTAAATAAAGTTGTAGATCCTGTACATCCTTGTCTTATTCCACTTGTAATATCTAATTTCATTATTTCTTCGTTTCCTATGTTGATGGTGGTATTGTCGTCTAGGTAGATGGTGGCTACTATGTTTATTAGTTGTTGTTGACGTGATGATGTTGTTGTTGTTGTTCGTCTTGCTTTTACAACGGTGCCTACAAAATGGTCACACCAGCTATAATTTTATTATGTGTTTTGGTCATTTAATATCCTTTTATTTTTGCAATTAATTATGTTTATAGGTAGGTAGGTACCCTGGACTTACCCTATACCCTATATATATATATATATATATATATATATATATATATATATATATATATATATATATATATATATATATATATATATATATATATATATATATATATATATATATATATATATATATATATGGAATAGTTTGGAGGAATCAGTTACTCCAAATTTGCCTGCTGATTCCGATAATACTTTTAGATTTACTTTGTGGTCTCCATACAATTGCCACACTCTCAATACAGTGGATAATGAAGATGAGGTTTTACGGTCATTATAACAGATAGATAAAGTGGATGTGTAGAAGTGAGTGATGATGATGGGACAAAAATTTTTTAACGAGGTAGTTTAATTGTAGGCAAGAAGAGAATGTGTGAAATTTGGCAAATTGGCAGTGCTAATGTGACAAATTATACGTGCCCAGGTAATTGACCGGTGGATATAAGAGAACATGTGCAAAACTTAGTTCCTTCAAGGCTAATTTAAATAAGGGCTAGCACATGGAGGTATAATATAGAGGAGGGGGCATGAGTTGCTTGTCCTGTACACCCACGGTCGTTTGTATACTGTTGTACACCCAAAGTGAAGTCAAGCCAGGGGAGGAGCTTATTACCTGTAGTGAATCAAGCAAGCTTTACACACACTAGGCGCTTCTCGATCGTCACTTGCCCCAGCCGTTTTCCCGCCAAGACACACCTTCAGACAGGTGCTTTCCCAAGCCGCTTCCCGGCTTCCCACTCAGTTCACTCCTGGGCCCAGACACGCGAGTATCGCTCCACTCCCCTCGCTACTCTGAGCCAAACCAACTCACACACCACCTTGCTTGATTCACCACAACCTGTTACCCAAGTGTTACCTACCAATAAACTACCTTGTACTGCACAGTGAGTCTTCAATCATCCTGGGTGATAACGTCCCATAACGTTATAACTGGTGACCCCGGGAAAAATTACATCCAGCCTGAAACGACTCTCCACGTGTGCACTGTGCAGCGACAAATCAAGGTAACTTTATACATCCGTCCTGAACCAAGCTATACAACTACACAACTCCACTCTCTATCTTACGTGTTGCTCCTGGACCACTCTCCTGCTCCAAAACATACACCCCACGTGGACCACCCCAGTTCCACAACACGCGCTCCACCACGCCACTCCACGCCTTTACGCCACTCACGACGTCGCCACCAGTACACGAGGATTAAGTACTTGATATCAACAATTATTTTCCTATCTTTCTCTCAATGAACCCTCCCCAGTGATTCTTCTCCCCATTTTTTTCCATATCTATAGTATTATTGTACCGGCACATTGCCGCATATCCCCAATTTATATGTATTTTCTATTTATATGTATTGTGTGATAGGAAAGCAATCCATTCTTCACCTCCACGCATCACTCATCCCTAACCTCAGCATTACTACAGTTTTCTATCACGGCCCACTCTGACTTAGTCTTCCCCAATTTCCTACCATTTTCTTCACTCTCTTGAGTTCCTACCATTTTCTTTGATTCCTTCTTCCCGGGGGGACTAATATATTTTACCCCCATACCCCATCGTGCTCCCGCTTTCCATCCATCCATCCATCCATCCACTCCACACCACATTGCGTAACTTACATCTCACCAACAATATGGCGCAAACACCTTATTTCCCAACACCACGAATAACACTCATCACACACCCACGTTATCCATTCCATTCACCCCTCCATTCTCTTCTGACACACTCGCGTGGTTGCAACACACAGAGGAAATCTGGAAAGGAGATAATAGTTCCGATGAGGCTAAATATCAGGCACTCATCAGGGCCCTCCCACCAGATATATTCGCCTTAATCTCTCCTTCGCTTCGTACACTTACGCCTGGGTCACAGTATGAGGGTCTGAAAGCCGCTATCACGACGACATGTGGAAATACCGTCCTACAAAACTACAAGGCCCTGGAAAATGTTCAGTTGGATGGGAGGAGCCCATCTGCACTCCTCAGACATATGCAACGGCTCAACCAAGCAGCAGGTAATCCCTTCCCAGACCTCATGCTGAAAACAAGACACACTAATCTGATGCCCCCCCAGTTACGGCTGCACCTCATTGCTCAGCCAAACCTCACACTCCAGGAGTATGGAGAGCGGGCCGACTTTCTCATGGATGCCCACATTGAGCAAGAGGGCTCATGGAGTGGCAACAGATTCCCATTAAATACCACAACAACGGCAGTAAATACCACCTCCACACCACCTCAGCATTCCTCCATGCAACCACAACCTACAGAACCATGCGGCAATACGGCAGAGTTAGTACAATTAACGAGGGAGATACATAAAAACCTAGACACTTTACGACAACAACAATTGACACAACCACGTGAACAATCACGACCACTAGCTCTACCACCACCGCCTCAACATCAACCACCGCCCCAAGTTAGACAACCATGGCGACAGCAACAGATGCAGATGTAACGCTCCTTTTTATTTTTATTCTATGGATCTTTTTGAGTTACCCCTTTTATTTTTTTTCTTGTCCATCCTCGAGTTGAAGTCATGGCCGAAGAAAAAAGAAAACGTGATAGTAGTTATTACTGGAAATGTATAATATTTGTATATATATATATAATATAGACATGTTAGTTATTATAATAGGTAGGAAATTAATTATGTGTATGTATTTTGGGAAAGGGGTTGATCAGGGGAACGTAGTAATAACCTTGATGTAATACGTAACGAGTATTGCATCAGCTTATACGGAATTCGAACGAGTATAGTGTAGTCTTTAAAACAATGTATGTTTTTTCCTGATTAGCATAATGGGTAGTTAACTAACCTCCGAGACCACTTACCTGACTCACCCTATCTCCTATCTTATTTTAAAAACTCACTACAAAAGTAATTAGCAGTCCCAGAGGGTTATTGACGAAGTAATTTAATTGTTCCAATATTTCGTTGAGCGTGGGGGAGAGCTCATTCTCTCTCCAACTCCCTCTTCAACAGGTACAGTTGAAACCAGTCTGTGTTAACTATAATAATTAGTGTACTTAAAGTGCTAATAATGTTCCATAACTAAAGAGTAAGTGTCTAATAAGTGCTTGATGTATTAAAATTAATAATTTGTCCTATGATGACAGTGATAAATTAAGACTGATTCTCTCTCCAACTCCCTCTTCAACAGGTGGTGTCTGGTCCACGAGTCGTTCTAGTCAAAGATATCTGGGAAAGTTAATTCTTAGTGGTAGTTCTCGATATCCATATTACGGTTCGGGGTACATTGCCCGCCGTGAGTGGTTATTTCTCTGTGATTTTCTTTGTCATTCTTTGATTAATTTATTTTCTTGTACATGTGTTCTGGGTAGGATTAAGTTTAATTCTAAGTTTACGGTTCGGGGTACATTACCCGCCGTGAGTGTTTATTTCTCTGTGATTAATTTCTATGTGATTTTCTTTGTCATTCTTTGATTAATTTATTTTCTTGTACATGTGTTCTTGGTAGGATTAAGTCTAATTCTAATTATAGTTCTGATTCTAATTCTAAGTATAGTTCTGATTCTAATTCTAAGTATAGTTCTGATTCTAATTCTAAGTATAATTCTGATTCTAATTCTAAGTATAGTTATAAGGTTGATTCTGGTCATCATTGTTCTTATTTTTATGAGCTAATTCCAAGCTAAGTTCTGCATAATTATCATTTATAGTAGGTTTTCATTAATATCGTGTGTGTGTAATAAATTCATTGGGAAAACTCTATAGACGTATTAGTATATTTGCCCCCATTCCTATATCATTTCTCGATTCTCCTACCGCCTGGCCGGGACGAGGAAAGCTTAAAAAGATCCCAATATATTTTTTTTTTTTGTTAACGCTCGTTAAAAATAAATACATTTTCGAGTCGTTACACTGGTGGCAGCGGTGGGATAAGCTAAGAGTTTTGGCCAGCCGTATTGGAGGAAACAGAGTGTTATAGTGTTGGGAATGTTAACGTGAGTAATGTTCCAAGTGGCAATTGCGGGACATAGCCAGGTACCACGTGGCTTAGATGTGGAAATTGAAAATACAGAAGAGTAAAAAAAAAATTAGTACAGTATGGATCGGGAAGAAAAGCTTATAGTGTTGGAGGATGAAATTAAGTACAGTGGAAATCAGTATGGTGGAGTGGAACATCAGGCAGTTGATAATCAGGTGTTAATAGATACCATGCGAGTTTTAGTGGACAAAGTACAAGGTGTAACAGTTAGGCTAGAGGAAATGGAAAAATTAACCAACCCTGACACTGTTCTTCCTAGGAGTTCACTAGGTGGCAGAGATTCTGTCTCTGGGTGTTCAACAATTTTAGCCCCAAACATGACTAGTACACCAGTAAAAACACCTTCAGAAGTCTTAGTTAAACCTCGTGACATTAAAATTCTGGAGTTAGAAGCATTACATGGGATAGATTCAGCTGCAAGGTTGCAGATGTTTTTCGAACAGGTTGACACCACACAGGAGACACCACACATCTGCCTGGGGACCCACAGGCATACCCCCCCAGGTCATACACCACTGAACCTCACAGCCGCACCCTCCTGTGGGTGGAGGACCTAGCAATGACGGAGCTTTTTCCTGGTTGACTCAGGATCGGAAGTCAGTGTACTTCCTCCCACTTATCGGGAGAAACAGCGACCCTCCAGCATGGCGTACGATCTCCTGGCAGCTAATAAATCACCCATCGCTACGTATGGCACAAGAAGTAAAGGCGTCTCCCTCATCACCGAGGAATGGTTTGTGTGGCCATTTGTGGTGGCTGATGTACAGTACCCAATCCTTGGGCTGGACTTCTTGGCAGCACATGATTTGTTAATTGATACAAAAGGCAGGATGCTGCTACACAAAACGACGGGCCGGCACATACAAACAAATCATGCCGCCAGTCACAACCCACCATCACCCACATCTCCAAGACAAGCGAGTATCACCAGCTGCCCCAGGAGTTCCCTCAATTACTGTCGGCCACCAACGATTGTCAGCCCAAAGATCCGGGAGTACGCCACAACATCGTCACGACCGGTCCACCATGTTTCGCCAGACCCAGAAGGATGCCACCTGAGAGACTGGAAGCAGCAAAGAAAGAATTCCAAGTCATGCTGCAACAAGGGATAGCTCGTCCATCAGACAGTGCATGGGCATCTCCACTCCATATGTTGCCCAAAGGACAGGAAGGCGAATGGAGGGCATGCGGTGACTACCGTGCTCTCAACGCCGTAACGACACCAGACCGTTACCCCATACCCCATGTCCTGGATTTCCACTCCAAGCTCCAGGGGTGTACGGTTTTCTCGAAGATCGACTTAGTCCGCGCCTTCCACCAGATTCCCGTAGCAGAGGAAGATATTAAAAAGACTGCCATTACCACTCCCTTCGTCTTATTCGAATTCCATGCCATGAACTTTGGCCTGAGAAATGCTGCCCAAACCTTCCAGCGGTTCATGGATATGGTAGTCAGGGGCTTGGACTTCGTGGTGGTATACATCGACGACATCCTAGTGGCATCCAGTGACCACGACAATCATGCCCAACACCTTCGACAGCTCTTCAATAAATTACAGGAATATGGACTGAAGATTCACCCATCAAAGTGTGTGCTGTGGGCTGATACAGTAGACTTCCTGGGCCATAGGGTGACGTCACAGGGAATCACGCCACTACCACAGAAGGTCGAGGCCATCAGGGACTTTCCCCCACCCAACACCGCCAGGAAGATGAGAGAGTTCTTAGGGATAGTGAACTACTATCATCGGTTTGTCCCTCACGCTGCAGAAGCACTATCTCCACTACATGACCTAATCAAAGGATTAAAGAAGAGTTCGCAGAAGAAACTGAGTTGGAATGACGAGGCAATGGCAGCATTTATCAGCATCAAGAGCAGGCTCGCCAGCACTACCTTGCTAGCCTACCCCACGCCCCGCGCACCTACCTCCGTTTACACTGATGCATCAGCGGACGCTATTGGGGCAGTATTGCAACGAGACGTCGAGGGGACGTTACGCCCAATAGCGTTCTTCAGCAAGCGTCTCGACCCACCACAGAAGAAATACAGTGCCTTTGACAGGGAGCTCGTGGCAATGTACGAGGCAGTACATCACTTCGGCCACTTCCTTGAGGGACGGCAATTCCACATCAGAACGGATCATAAGCCACTCACAACTGCCATGAAGCAGCTGGGTACAAACTGGTCACCAAGAGTCACCCGTCACTTGGCATACATATCAGAATACACCACCGATATAAGGCACGTAAAGGGTGAGGACAACGCTGTGGCTGACGCATTATCCCGGGCTACACCTCAGACACAGACGGTCATGGCAGTCCACCTAGGCCATCCCTTCGACATCAAACAAATAGCTGCAGCCCAACAAACAGACGAGGAACTACAGCAACTACTGCAAGGCAACACAGGTCTGAAGCTGGAGGAAGTGACAGCAGCCGAGCCCAACGTAAGAGTGTGGTGCGACGTCTCATGTGGCCCTCCTAGACCATACATTCCGGCCCCATTCAGGAGAACCACATTCCTCCACTTCCACAACCTCAACCACCCAGGGGTCGCTGGTTCCCAGAGGTTAATCACGCGTCGTGCAGTCTGGCCAAGCATGAGGAGGCAAATCAAGGAGTGGGTGTCAGAATGTACGGCATGCCAACGCTCCAAAATTGGTAGACACACACGCCCACCGATACATGACTTCCCAACACCCACTTCAAGGTTCCACACGGTACATGTAGACATCGTGGGGCCACTCCCTACATCACGGGGATACAGATACCTACTCACACGCGTCGACCGTACGACAAGATGGTGCACGGCAGCCCCCATGACTGACATCACAGCAGAAGGAACGGCAAGACACTTTCTCCAGGACTGGGTGGCTAACTTCGGCCCTCCGGCGTGCATCGTCACGGACCAGGAGACTCAGTTCGAGTCAAGGGCGTGGCAAGAAATGCTAGAGTTCCTGGGGACATGCAGGAACAGGACCACTGCCTATCACCCCTGCAGCAACGGTATGGTCGAGAGGTTCCTCCGGCTGAAGGAGGCATTCAGGGCGGTACAGCCTGAACAGTGGGTGGATGCACTGCCTCTCATCCTGCTGACCATCAGGTCGACGGTCAAGGAGGACCTGAACCACTCACCTGTGGAATTGACGTTCGGGGAGGATTTGAGGTTGCCCAGCAAAGTGGTAGACCTAACGGCAGACACCTCTAACCTATCTTTTCTCCCAGCTCTGAAGAGGATCATGGCAACACCAACACTTACACCAACAAGACAACAGTCACACCAAACCCCACCTATGAACACCCACTACTCCGCAGGGCAGAACAACTGTTCCTCAGGACGGACGCGCACAGGACCCCCCTGCAGCAGCGGTACACTGGACCACATAGGGTCATCAAGAGGGACGAGGCGACAGTAACGCTATAGATCGGGGGGAAACCATACAGGACTTCCTGGCAACGCGTGAAACCGGCGGTGACACAGTCTGACCAACATCAACAGCAGCAGCAGGACACACGTCCACCACCACCTCACCACGACGTCACGCAGCCAAGGCGCCCTCTGCTGCCAACCCCTACTATGCCTACCCCACTCACGCACACACAGCCTCACATCACAGCGTACCAACAATGGTATAACACACAACATTCCACCACCAACCATCACCACCCATTCCCCAACCACTCAGCCAACACCTGCTCCCCCACACACAGGCATACCCTCACCACCACCATTATCATCATACAACCGACCCAACGCACACAATACTACACCAACACCCCCACCTCCACCCCAACCGGCAAACACTGGTGCACCACACACTCGCACCTTCCCCCCTCCTTCACCATCACGACCCCCCCACATTACTACCCAGGACAACTCCCCACAACCAACACAGGTACAACCACAACCATCAACCTCCACTCACACTCCATCAATCGTAGGGACACCTAAACCCCCCGACCATTATGCAACCGTTATCCATCCTTCACCACCTACACCTCCTAACGTACCTACCCCTCCTACATTACCTGAACCTGCCTCACCTACACCCCCGCTTAATCCCATACCTGAACCTGCCTCACTCAACCCATCCCCCACACCTGCCGACCCTCTACCAAATGACTCTATATGTGTAATCCCTCTTAATCTCCCTCAGGACCAGCCTCCTATTATTCATGTCGTACCTGCCACTCCCCCTCGTCCTGTCAGCCCCCACGGCCGGCCACGGACACCTACACGCCCAGTCACACCACCACCACCACAGATATTGCCACGGGAGAACGAGCCAGACATGGTACCTGTAGGGTTTACTACACGCACAGGACGTACCATAAAGCGACCCCATAAATATATATCCATGCTAGCCAACACAGACATGCACCTACTCGACAACCAGCCTCACACATCTTGCACCTACTATTAATTCACACACTTGCCTTTCTCGCCCATACGACAATCCACACCTCACACCTGTTTATCTGAGAAGCTGATAAACTGGGTCGCTGCCTTCATGGAGACGCAAGCCAAAATATACATAGGCCTACACGAATGTATACATGCAGTCGTGTATACACAAGGAGTTTCTCGTATCTCTCTGCTGTCTACTATACTCCAGGAGAGTCTAGACAGAGAAAATTACACTGAAATACGTTTATTATCATTGAAAACAACTTAGACGCATTGTTTAGGTGTTTAACCCCTTAGGACCGATTGACCGACATATCGGTGATAAAAAAATTAATGGTTCGCTCCGAATCACCAACATGTCGACGTACCTATAAAAAACTGTAGCGAGTAGCTAGCGAGCTGGAGTTGGTAACGATGGAAAGCTAACGTCCTTGAGAAAAGGATTGACTGTGGTAGTAGTGTGTGGCAGCTGCGTATGCCAACAAGGAAATATCTCACCACTACATGGTGTTTTCTTATGTTTCTTGTATCTCTCTGCTGTCTACTATACTCCAGGAGAGTCTAGACAGACAAAATTACACTGAAATACGTTTATTATCATTGAAAACCACTTAAACGCATTATTTAGGTGTTTATATACATGTTTAGAGGTATTCAGAGTGTATGAGGTTTTCGTTCATGCGTTTCAGGGGATACTATTTATTTATTTTCGGACTTTGAAGCTCTGTCATACGCAAACACGTACACCTAGGAGGCTCCCGTTTTCAGTTTCTGGTGTGTAAATTCAAGCTCTTTCATTCTGTAAGAACAAAATTTGCCTACATGAAAGTTGAAAATTTACCCCCAGAAGTCGGCTGGGGGTGAAAAAAAAGAAAAAAAGTCAGTCCTAAGGGGTTAAACCCATTATAATTATGCTCTTATTTTTTCATATTAACTATAATTAGAGCCAGAAAGAGACTTGAATTTGTTCCATGTATATATATGATAACTGCATAAAATGATCTAATTCTGTGTATTATCAAAAGTACTTAAACCCATTAAATACCGCAGTTTCCTAGAGCATTACCTTGTAACGTGTGGTTACGATGTTAGTGAAGATGTTATCTTCAAATAAGTTTGTGTTGGTCTAGTCTAGTCTTTTTTATTTCTTCAGGATTTACATTGCATATAAAGTTTCATAGCTAAACTAGCTGGAATATGATCATGTGACTATATACATAAAGGTTGCCTGCTACAACCTCTTCTCGCAAACTTTTCCTAGGAGGAGTATGAATGCAAGAATGAAGGAATTAATGAATGAATAGTTCATATTATGCAAAAAGTATAGTTTGTAAGAGATGCTTACACACCAACCCACAGACAGTATTATAAGGTTACAGAGAAATAAGAACAAGTACAGTTGCCCATGAAGCTGGTACGCCTCGTTACTTGCTAGATACCTACAACAGGAAGGAAAGTGAGCAAAAGTTATAGTATAGTTTGTTGACAAGCAGATAGTAATAATATTTTACTGTCTGCCTGTCAACAAATTACATCTTTTTTCACTTTCCTTTCATTGTAGCCACCTCACAAGTAACGTCGAGCCATAACTGCTTCATGTGTGGCCAACTGTACAAAAGCAAATAAAATTAATTATATAAAGAGTTCTAGTATGAGACTCTGGAAGGCCTTATGTCACTCTTTAAGTACAGTATATAAATATGATTATATACAGTAAGATGTGTATAGTGAATTGAAGATGTGTATAGTGTAGTGAAGATGTGTGGTATGATGTGAAGATGTGTGATGTGCAGTGAAAATGTAGCCTACATAGTGTAGTGAAGATGTGTATAATGTAGTGAAGATATGTATAGGTTAGTGAAGATTTACATAGTGTAGTGAAGGTGTGGTGTGTTGTGATGATGTGTATAGTGTAGTGAAGATGTGTGATGTGTAGTGTGTTGTGATGTGTATATTATGGTGAAGAGATGTGTAGTGTAACACCCAGAACTGTCATGTAATAGAGTTCACACTCAGGTGTGTTGTCTTGTATCAAACACATTTTACCACTTATAAGCCACAAGGAATCTTACCATGATGGCTGGATGTTACTGCATAAAGTGTGTCATCACTCAGTTCCAGTTCACTCTGATTCACACAAAAACATTAATTTTACTCATCAGTCCCATACAGGCCGTAATTTCACAATTATAAAAACTCTTTTGGCACATTGGCTTTAACTTAGACTACGGTACTATAACTTAGACCTAAATTCTCAAGAACCAAATAGTCTACATAGTAAACACAATTATAAATTAAATATCTTTAAAACATTATGAAATATGCTAAAACATTCATAATACAATCTCAACACTCGAGTTATCCTACAGGCCAACCCCAACTTGGGCACAAGTAGGTCACCCCATGGAGCCAGTTTATCTTTTATAACCCTGTCACTGTCATATATACGTGAGGTTATACATTAACAGTTAATATCACAACACTATAATAGCCTTGGCTTTGCAGTTTTTGTGTGTACAGTATCAATATTCTACAGGACATGGGTGTCACGGTGTGTGAGGCAAGTGATGAATTTCACTTCTTTGATTTGTCCATTTCTGTCGTATATTTTTCTGTATGACTTTCTTAACATACCTATGAAAAGTAGAAGAAAGACTCCTGTCTCTCTGGGTACACCCATATGCTGAACACGCAGGCATTATTAAAAAAATGGCAAAGAATGTTGCAGGCACTTGGTGAAGTTGATGGTCCGACGTGATCAGCTGAGGTTTGTTTTGAGTCAATGTGGGGTAGGGGAGACAGCCGACCAATAGCGAGTTGGCTTCACTTTTGTGATGTCATGCCACCTCCTTTATATTATACCTTCATGGGCTAGCACAGTGGTAGAGTCTGTGGCTGCAGTTTCTGTGGTCCAGCGTTCGGTCCTTGCTCGGGACACGGTAAAAATCTTTCACTGATGCCAGAGGTTACCACCCCTGTGAGCAGAGGGTGGGGGGTTTGAGTCGGCTGTCTGAGGTCTTTCTGCTTACGCAGCCATAGCCGAAGCTGACTCGGGTCTCGTGTGGGTGGAGAGGTCTCTGGGCCACTCATCATCCTTGTGATGTGTGCTATAGTTGTGTTTCATGCAGTCTAGTGTGTCCCATTGACTGCCACTCATTGTTGGACCTTTAACCTTTAACCGTGATGTAGTAAGAAAATTGGAGATTGACGTGTCCTTCAATTACTGCCACGAAACACCATCCGAACTGAAGGAGCTAGTTTCGTGGCAGTCAGGAGGAATCAGAAGCCTCCAATTCTTATACACGATCACAGGGTCCTTAATTAATTAAGGGGATATTCTCTTGTTGGTGAATTGGAAGGTCTTTGATTTCTCCACACTATACATGCCGGGAAACAGACACTCTCAATGGTACTAAAAGGGGATCTGTTTCATGGCATAGTTTGGAGGAATCAGAGAAAACCTCCTTCCCTTAAGGTCATGTTGAGCCCAATGGTCTTACATATTTCCTCGACATTATAATTTTTTTCCTTGAACCATTTATCATTTTATGATCATATAATTGTCATTGACAGAGTAATTGATTGATTGATCGGTATTAGGCGCACAGCAGTGAGGTCATTTAGCACCAGGAGAAAGTGATAGAGAGGTGAGACAGCATATCACTGACAGGCGAAATAAATCAAATTCGTGTTGCGAAAAGTTTAGCAGTATCTCATCATGTATCTTTCATTCATCTTGTTGTTTTAATAAGGGACCCTGTGATCGTGTATGAGACAGGCTGGTGGCTTCTGATTCCTCCTGACTATGCCATGAAACAAGCTCCTTTAAAGTAAGCAGTGTTTTGTGGCAATGTTTGAAGGTCTCGGTAAACTCCAATTTATTGGTATAGTGGAACCAGCACAGCTGGATTGCTATAGAATACACTCCTTCTCCAGCCCAGGCCCCGTATAGGCATAATCTGGGCTAGAAGGGTCTATTCCGTGACGATCATCAGAAGTAAATTAAAAAATTCAAATCTGGCGCTGTACTGATAGTGGAGCCACCTGGTGATCCGCCAGGGCCTGTCTTGGCCCTGGATATCTGTACCAGTGAGTAACTGTTTTTTAACCCTCCGGGTTTGACATTTCTGACATATGACATAACCACCCCAACCTTGTGTTCCCGTTAGGTCAAAATCAGAGTTCCCATTACGGTCAAAATCTCCCCCTCACTACCTGTCATCCTTCCCTACCAACCCTTCCCGGGTCCCTCGGGTCCCGGTCTAGGATTAACTGTATACCCACTGACACCTGTCATTTTCCGTTACAGCCACTACGTCTACCTCCTGCCTCAACCAAAGTGTCACTTTCGGTCGTCCCGCATGTGTTAGAAATGCGGGAAAAAAGGGTAGTGGAGCGGGCGACGGGGAGGGTCTTTCTTTCTCGTTTATTCACGGTTCCCAAAAAGGACCAGGGGAAAACGAGATTGGTGATGGACCTGAGCAAGCTAAACAAATTCGTGAAACCCTTACGTTTCAGGATGGTTTCGGTTGCCCAGGTCCGCACAGATCTACGAAAGGGAGACTGGTTAGCATCCCTGGATCTCAAGGATGCGTACTGGCACGTCCCGATCCACCCCCGGTTTCGCCGTTTTCTGGCCTTCCAGGTGGGGACCGAGACGTTTCAGTTTATCAGGCTCCCTTTCGGTCTCTCTCTAGCTCCTCGAGTCTTCACAAAGCTCGTGAGGGTGGTGGCATCCCGTCTGGCAGAGGCGGGTGTCCCCACCCTCATGTACCTGGATGATTGGTTGCTTCACGCCCCCTCCAAGGAGCAGGTAGCAAACAACGTCAGGATAGCAAGGGGGGTGCTAGAGGAAATGGGGTTCCTGTTGAACATCCCCAAGTCCTCTCTCACCCCCACTCGCAAACTGTGTTGGCTAGGAATAGAGTGGGACTCTCTTTTGGCCACCCTCTCTCTCGCTCCAGACAACGCCCGCCGGACCCTCCGCCACGTCCGCCAGGCTCACTTTTCCCGTACTTTCTCTCGCCGCCAGTGGGAATCATTGCTCGGGCCCCTAAATTTCGCGGCCCCTGCAATGCCCCTGGGACGATTGAAACACAGGAGGCTGACGCGGGAGGTAAACCTCCACCTTTCCCCCGCACACAGGGACCTTCCCAGGCAAGTGTCCCACACTCTCCACCATCTCCTTCGCCCCTGGCTACGTCCCGGTGCCCTGCGTCAGCGAGTTCCCTGGGTGTATCCTTCCCCGGGGATCACGGTGGCGACAGATGCATCGGACGTAGGCTGGGGATACCAGTCTTGCCTGGGACATCAACGGTGTGGGGTATGGAAGGAAGAGGAGAGACTACTACACATCAACGCCCAGGAGTTGATGGTAGCAAGGGAGTGGCTCAACAGACACCCGCAGTTCTCCATGATAGGCGTCCGCTTCGATATGGACAATATTGCGGCCGTGCAGTGCCTACAGAAACAGGGCACCGCATGGTCGGAAATTCTCCTGTCCCTGTCGGAGCAGATTTTCTCAATAGCGGCCAAGAGGTACATTCACCTCTCGGCCCGCTATGTGCCAGGGCGGGAGAACGATTGGGCGGACGCTCTATCCAGGTTCAAGGGGACATCAGTCGAGTGGCAACTGCATCCCCTTGTGTTCGAGTCACTCTGCCTTCGCTACGGGACACCGGAGGTGGACCTGTTCGCCTCCCCATCCACGGCCCTACTTCCTCTGTTCCTAACCTTTTCATCCAGGACAGAGGCGGGAGGCCCGGACGCCTTCACAGAGAACTGGAACAGGTGGGGGTATCTCTACCTCTTCCCACCCCCATCTACGTCAGTCCTCCTGAAGGCGATCCTCAAGCTGCGCGCATTCAGGGGGAGGATACTCCTCATAGCCCACCTCTGGCCAGCGCAGCCTAAACTAGGGTAATTGGACCCTTCCTAGGGTAGTGTTTAGGGTAATGCATAAACTAGGGTAATTCTAGGGTAATCTGCCGTCAGGCTGGTTTTCATTTAATAGTGTCCGATTAATGTACTGTACATATCATCCCCGTGATTTGTATGAGCATGCCCGGGTGCCAGGGATAGAGAGGTAGGGAGGTGGGTACCAACCTACTGGAACTCATGTCACTTTGATCCTTACGTAAATAGTTCGTAAGGATGAATATTGCTTATAATCATGAGGATTTTTCCGCCTTTTCTTTTCCTTCTGAACTGTTCCCGTTCGATATTGTGTGGGTCCAACCAAGAGTCATCCATAAGTAAATATGTCGTACGTACGAATATTCTAAGCATAACCATGAGTGCTTTTACAGCTCTTATATTATCCTCTTTCGTCCCGTACGCGTTCGCTTCTGAAATCTGAGCGTGAAGCTGTTCTCTTGATCTCTTCACAAGTTCACACACACACAGTCAGACACTTGCGAGGACGAGTCCACACAGTACAGCAGCAGCAATAGTGCTCCTATAATATACCAGCTATATTCTACTTGAAGGTGGCCTCCTCCCATATAAGCAGTTAACTTCATATCCATTCTATAAGGTAATTTATTATTGTATATATGCATATTTTGCTTGAACTAAGTTATGTTAACTGCGAATAAGTAAAAGAAAATGAAAATGCTATTAAGGTATATTTAGCCGAAAATAGCTTATGCTATTTAACCCTTACACTGCCGCCGACAGCATATGCTGATCGCTACAGAGCACTCCCCAGTGCCACCGACAGCATATGCTGTTTTCACCTATAATAATTGTTTAAAAGTGGGAATGACATGTTTAGGTACTTGGTGGTTACTGACAACTCACCATGGTTTGGCACCAAACACAAAACTCAGCCAGGACAGTTGTTGGAGTATAATATGAAACATTAGGTGGTAAACTTATGTTTATTGGAGCCTACCAGCCAGTATTCTGGGAGCTCGTTTTGGTTTATAACCGACCGGCGGCCGTGGTTTTTGTTATTTCGTCGTAATGCGTCAATAAATTATATGATTGGAACTTTTTATATTAGTATTTACCATTTATTATTTATATGGTGTACAGTAGGCTATATTTATATGTTTGAAAAATTTGTGTTATTGAACTATTAGGCCCATAGGACACACGGACGCTTTGTAGTGAACATACAAGGACCACACACACGTCCTTTGACTATTCACCACTGAAGAGGCCAAACTGTATGGTAATAAATCATTTGTCTACCATTGTGACTTTTCTTCACCTTCACGTTCCCACTACAGTGGTGTTACTGTGTGACAAGTGTGTGTTGATCCTTGTGTAACCATCACAAAGAACCTGTGTGTCTCGGGCCTTATTATTTACCCATCCACCCAGAGACAGTTATAAGGACAATATAATAATTACTGTATAGATTTGTACAGTAAAGCATGTATTGTAAATTGTACAACAATGAAATTTATTTTATTATTCGTGTTATGTAAGTAATGGATATTTGTACAAGGCTTCTATAATGGTTTATAGGGCCTAATAGGCTACGTATTTTTAGTTTTTGTCATAGTTCCTCACTAGCCTGTGGTACGTGATATTTTGTTCATTCTTCCTCTAAGAATAACAATTGATATGTCTTTAGTTATATTCCTAAATAGATGTAATATTTTACCGTTTCCATTAGGCTACTACAAATACTTCCCGTTTGCCATATATATACACCTCTTTATAACAAATATATTTTCCTATGAGTGACATAAGCTCCTATGGGCCTCATGCTAGTCCTATTTATAATAATAATAACTTTCTGTTTGCCAAGTTCATCTCAGCTTGCCCAGCAGATAATAAGTTTCTGCTGTTTGACAACTTACCAAAACATATGTTTGCTTGGAAATTCTATTTCATTATCTTTTTCTGATCTATCTCGCCTATTATTATTATTATTATTATTATTATTATGTGTGCAGTGGTTATCACTGCCATGCTTTCTGAGTTACAAGTATTCTGTGGGAACATAACTATTAGGCTATAGTGCAGTGGTTCTCAACCTGGGTGCCTGGGACCCCAAGGGGTCCATGACAAGAATTTAGGGGGGGGGGGGGGAATGGCGGGCTGTCACAAATTATACAATTCTTGCCATGGACAAAAAAAAAAAAAAAAAAAACGCATCACTCTGTCCTGGCAGAAGACTTAAATAAAGCAAGTGTTCTCTTCATCAACATTTTGTTTTTATTTTATTTAAACCTTTTTTTTTTGGCGGGGTGGGATTTGGGAAAATATGCAGGGGAGCCACATGAATGTTGAGAATTCATGAAGGGGAGAATGGACTGAAAAAGGTTGAGAACCACTGCTATAGTGGGAGGGAGGTTGAGGTGGCAAAGGCATTCCAAGTATTGAATAAATCAGTCATTACTTAGTTTTAGTAGTTCAAGGACAAGAATATTTATTCATATACACATATGAGCGAAAAGAAAATAGGCAAAATGTATGTATTGCTGATAACAAAATAATAATTATACTGTAAGCCATTTACGAGTGGCAATACTGCTGCATCTCTAGTTCTCTACACGTGTGGTTCTCTACTACGGGCTGCGAGCAAGGGAGGCCAGTGTTGCCAGGTGCAGGGAATATTCTCTGTTTTATAAAATTTTGAAGTTCACAGGAAAATTATATAAAGATTGTTCAAGGGTATACAGGGAAATTTCTACCAGTCGAAAATAATTTAAAAAAGACCGTCAATGTTCATGACGGTTCAGAGGCCTACAATGTTACCCTAATTTATCAGTTGTTATATCCACTCTCCTTTCATTACCTTTTTCAAATGCTGCTGTGGAACGTTTTTTCAGTCAATTAAACATAACAAAAACCTCATTAAGAAGCTCTCTCAAAAATGAAACAATATGTGGTCTCATGCATGGAATTTATTACATGAAACGGCTTAATGTTTCCTCTTACAACCTTGGTTTTGATGACAATATGCTAAAAGCAATGAATAATGTTAAGAGTGATGCTACATGTTCTGAGGCTGCAAATATGTAAGTCCTCTGGAGGTGTTACAGTGTTAGCAGTTAGAGTATACAACTGCATATTTCTAAATAAAATACCCTTTAATTTACGCGGCATTTGTTTTTTTCCTGTGTGGGGGGGGGGCAATATATAAACTTATGTATGATAGTGCATGAATCAACAATTTATGGACAACTTCGACAATCTAGGGTAAAACACTCGAATCTAGGGTAATATCGACAAAAATCTAGGGTAAGATTTCATCAACTCATGGAAGCCCTGGTGCTTCCCTAGTAGTAGTAGTAGCCGAGCTAGTATCAGTAGTACATCCAGGTACACGTGCAAAGGTGATATCAGCTGCCAATTGAGCACTTGCCCATCTCTTGTAGTAGAATAGGACCACTCTCTGAGAATTACTAGTTACTGTCTGTCCGGCCAGGTCAGTATTACAGTACCTGAAAATAACAATAACATTATATAGATGAGAACTAAAAGGTAAGAAGCCTGTACCATAACAACTGTCCCCTAATTAATACAAAAGCCAAAGTGAGAGAGTTCCAATATCATGTCCAATGTTGTTATTGTTTGAGTTGCCTTGACACATTGGGCTGAAGGAAGGGGAAAGAGACTTTCTTGTTGATGAATTTATTGATTCCTCCAAATTATGTCAGGAAATAGACAGTCCAAGTGTAACTAGTAAGTAGGTGATGTGTTTCCTGGTAATGTATGCATGGAGGAAGCAAACATAATGCTATATATCTCTTAATGTATGGTGTTTTAAGGGACCCTGTGTGTGATGTAGTCATGCAGAAAATTGGAGATAAATGCACGAGTCCTTTAAATATTCCCACGAAACACATACACCTATGATATGGAAGGAGCTTGTTTTGTGGCATATTCAGGAGGAATCAGAAGCCTCCACTTTTCATGCACGGTCAGAGGGTCCTTAAGGGGGTGCGGGAGTAGGGGACAGGCTGGGGGGGGGGGGGGGCTGGAGGGGTGCAGGAATAGGGGGACAGGCTTGGGGTGGGTAGAAAGCCTGTCCCCTATTCCCGCACCCCCCTAACCCCCCCTCCCCTCCCAAGCCTGTCTCCCTACTCCCGCACCCCCCCCCCCAAGCCTGTCCCCCTATTCCCGCACCCCCTTAAAGAGAGACAACTACACATGATGGGGTATGTATGATCTTCACTACACATTATAGGCCAGAGGTAAAGGGGGAAGTACAGTGTTGGTAAATCTGGAGTAAATGATTCCTCCAAACTATTCCCAGCAACAGAACACAATTATTTTTGGTTCATCTGGTCCTGTTTCCTGGCATACTTTGGAGGAGTAATCAAGGCACTCCAATGTAACGGAAGTGAGTTACCCCCTTAAGGGACCATAAAAACTTACATATCTGGTGCTGTGTTTGGATAATTTTCCCTCAACTCTAAACTGTCGTGGTAACAACAGGCTTGGTTATTTTCGCAGGTGATTTTTTGGTGCAGTCTGAATTGGGTGAACTTAATAACTGGCGTGTGACATGCGGGAGCTTGTATGTCAACCGTACACCTTAGTGCTGAAAAGAGAAGAAGAAAAGATACATAGAGTTATATATTATTTATAATTAAGGGGAGGATACAGTGGTGGTAAATCCGGAGCAAATTATTCCTCCAAACTATTCCAAGCAACAGGCCACCATTATTTTTGTTCCTCTGGTCCTGTTTTCTGGTATACTTTGGAGGAATGAAGACGCTCCAATGTACCAAAAGTATACTCTCTCCTTAATTAATACCCCAATCTCGGTACTGTAGGGCGTCAGTTGCCTGTGAAAGTCGAAAGGCCCTCAGATTATTGAGTGAAGCTATGATGTGTTGGTTATGCTCTTACCTTACCTATTTCTCCTTACCTATTTGTATCTCTACAGGATTGAGTCAAGCTCGTAATGTCCCGTATTTTAAAACCCAATGATCATATTTTTCTTTAAAGTTATGTTTGTTTTTGGCACACACCACTTCTGGTAATTTATTCCATTCGTCTATTACTCTATTTGGAAAACTATATTTCTGTACATCTTTATCTCCTCTTATTTTAATTAATTTCTTACTGTGTCCTCTCATTGTAGATATTCCTTGTTGACACAAGTTTTATATATCTATCTTTTCTTTTTCTGCGACACATTTGTAAACCATAATCATATCCTCTCTCTTTCATCATAGCTTAGTTCTCTTAGACTTGGTAACCATCTTGTTGCTGCTCTTTGTACTTTTTCTAATTTGGTGATATGTTTCTTTAAATGTGGGTTCCATACTACTGCAGCATATTCCAAGGTAGGTCTTATAAAGGAAGTTATTATTTTCTTGACCATTTCTTCATCTATTTAAGTGAAGGCCACTCTCATATTTGCTAACAATGTATACATGTTTCTCACTTTCTCATTTATATGATCATCTGGTGTCAATTTCTTATTTATCATTACTCCTAAATCTCTTTCTTTCTCTGCTTCATTTAATATTTTGTTTCCACGCTTGTACTGCCAATTTGGTTTTCTCTCACTTCTTCCAAACTTAATAACATGACATTTATCTGCATTAAACTTCATCTGCCATTTATTACTCCAGTCTTAATTTTTAATTGTTCTTTGTACTTTTGCATCATCAGCAAACATATTCATGTAAGTGCCATCTGTAATGTTTCATGTGTGTTGTACTAGGTGAAGTCAAGACAATGGAGCTTCATGGTGTTGTTTATGTTTATGTGTGTGTGTTGTACTAGATGATGTCACCTTATTTCTTCACGTTAATATCAGCTACAGTTGCCTCCAAGAGAGAGAGAGAGAGAGAGAGAGAGAGAGAGAGAGAGTTCCCTATGCATTCGTTCATTCGGACCAGAGAGAGAGAGAAATAGTTCCCTTTGCATTCATTCAGACCAGAGAGAGAGAGAGAGAGAGAGAGAGAGAGAGAGAGAGAGAGAGAGTTCCCTTTGCATTCGCTCATTCATTCATTCGGACCAGAGAGAGAGAGACAGAGAGAGAGTTCCATTTGCATTCGTTGAATTTCGTTCATTCATTCATTCGGACCAGAGAGAGAGAGAGAGAGAGAGAGAGAGAGAGAGAGAGATACTATAACTTACGGTAAGTACTGGGACTGGTGAAGGTTTTCTCTGTGGTAATTGTTTGAGTACATCCATCTTCGGCAACTGTGGTAAATAAATAAATAAATAAATAATATAACACAAACAAATAAAGTAAATGTGTGCATTTTTTCAGACAGACAGACAGAAAGACAGACAAAGTGAATGTGTGTATTTTTTCAGACAGACAGACAGACAAAGTGAATGTGTGTATTTTTTCAGACAGACAGACAGAAAGACAGACAAAGTGAATGTGTGTATTTTTTCAGACAGACAGACAGACAGACAGACAAAGTGAATGTGTGTATTTTTTCAGACAGACAGACAAACAAAGTAAATGTGTGTATTTATATTCTTCGTCGGCAACTGTACATTTTCGTCATTTTCACCAGCAGGAGTCAATTCCATGCAGTGTTAATATTACGTTTACAGGTTGTGGACGTGACCTTGAATCAGTTATAAGAAACTTAAAGAAAGCCTGTGATCGTGTATGAAATTTGGAGGCTTCTGATTCCTCCTGACTATACCACGAAACACGCTCTTTCCAAATAGGTGGTGTTTCGTGGCAATAATTTGAAGGGCTCAGTTATCTCCAATTTTCTGACTACATCACAGGGGTCCTTAATAATAGGTCTCGTGAAATTAAAAGCTATGTGTGATTTTTTCCCAATAATGTATATATATTTTTTTAACTTGTCAATGCAGTGTATGGCTCCTTTACACAAGGCTCAATTATATTATTGATGGTGAGAACTTTTAGGGGAAGGAATGGGGGGGGGGGGGGCTGAGAATGTCATGAACTTGGATAGGGCATTTCATTGTTGTTATTATAAATGATTGTGAATGATTGTGAGTGTGAATAATTTATTGTAGTCCTATTTGTGAATTATTATTATTATTATCTTTATTTTTGTGGAATAAACGTATTAATAAACTGACCAGCGGGGGGAGGAATCTGAGTTTGACAATTGTTTCCCGTTCTATCGGGTGGGCACACACACGAACACGAAGCACCGATGTAGCCTTCACCACCACACGAAGAGCTGCTCTTCCCACAGCTTGACTCCCACGAAGCTGAGGGAGTATATTATATGTAAAAGAAGGTATAGTCACGAGCACTAATAAGTAGTAATCAGGTGTGCTTCGAATACCTAGAGACAGTCAAATAAATTCACATTAATTAAGATTTCCATTGGAATTACTGTACTTCGTTGGTGAATTGGTGGACTGTTCAAAGATTAAATAAACCAAAGCTGTATCCATATTAGTGCTCGTGACTGTACATGAGTTAGTAGTACAAGTATTGAGGTAGTTAGTACACAATGTCAAAAGGCACATAAGTTAGTTAGTTAATAAGGAGAGATTCTTTTGCTGTTGGTGAATTGGAAGGTCTGTGATTCCTCCAAACTATGCCAGGAAACAGATCCCCTGTTAGTAAGTATCAGTGAGGGCGTCTGTTTTTTTGTTTTTTTTCCACCCTGGTGTAGTTATGAGTAACCAGTAACCTTCCAATTTACCAACCTAACCTAACCTAAACAAGTATTGACTAACTTAACGTAACCTAACCAAAACAAGTATAGACTCACCTAACCTAACCTAACCTAACCTAACCAAAACAAGTATAGACTCACCTAACCTAACCTAACCTAACCTAACCAAAACAAGTATAGACTCACCTAACCTAACCCAACCTAACCTAACCTCACCTAACCTAGACAAGTATTGACTAACTTAACCTAACCTAACCAAAACAAGTATAGACTCACCTAACCTAACCAAAACAAGTATAGACTCACCTAACCTAACCTAACCTAAGCTAACGTAAACAAGTATAGACTCACCTAACCTAACCTAACCTAACCAAAACAAGTATAGACTCACCTAACCTAACCCAACCTAACCTAACCTCACCTAACCTAGACAAGTATTGACTAACTTAACCTAACCTAACCAAAACAAGTATAGACTCACCTAACCTAACCAAAACAAGTATAGACTCACCTAACCTAACCAAAACAAGTATAGACTCACCTAACCTAACCAAAACAAGTATAGACTCACCTAACCTAACCAAAACAAGTATAGACTCACATAACCTAACCAAAACAAGTATAGACTCACATAACCTAACCTAACCTAAGCTAACGTAAACAAGTATTGACTCACCTAACCTAACTCAACCTAACCTAAGCTAACGTAAACAAGTATTGACTCACCTACACATCCGTACATGAGGTTGGCAAGGAGAATGTCCCTGAAGGTAAGTCCATCACGGTTACCAATGAGGTAGTTCTTGCTTGGATCAATGGTGGTGATAGTTGGGAACCCATTGTAACTGAAAGCCTGGCCACAGACAATTGCTGGATTTAGATCTTAGAATGTTATAAATTAGTGGGTAAAGAAGGTAAAAAAAACATCGTAATACCAACCGGCAATATAGTAGATATTTACCGTGAGTAGGCTAGCCTCCACAACACAGACAATGCTGGATTTAGATTTAGGTCTCAGAATGTTATAAATTAGTGGGTAAAGAAGGTAAAACAAACATCGTAATACCAACCGGCAATATAGTAGATATTTACCGTGAGTAGGCTAGCCTCCACAACACAGACAATGCTGGATTTAGATTTAGGTCTCAGAATGTTATAAATTAGTGGGTAAAGAAGGTAAAAAACATCGTAATACCAACCGGCAATAAAGTAGATATTTACCGTGAGTAGGCTAGCCTCCACAACACAGACAATGCTGGATTTAGATTTAGGTCTTTGAATGTTATAAATTAGTGGGTAAAGAAGGTAAATTCCACAGCCGTTCGTTGTGGTTTGTTAGCACGCAAACGAAAGAATGTTAGCCGTTTTTTTAAATGACTTCTGGGTGAATTATTTAATTAATTTGGTGAATAAACTATGCAGTGATCATCATTATCTAACTGTTGGATTAATTTTGTGAATGTGGATACTCAGCTTTTTGAAAATAATGAAGTCTTTTACAAGTGTGGTTGGTTGGGAAGCTAACAAACCAATACCACTGTGGAATCAACCCTATGTAAATGACTCCTGAGTGAATTATCTTATGACTCCAATATGAAACTATGGTAATAATGGAACTACCTGACAGATTTTGTGGATATGGATACTGTGATATAATTAAGACTGACAAGTGTGGTTGGTTGGGGAGGATCATAACAAACCAAAGTCACTGTGGAATCGGCTCCTGCTGGTCTCCACATATGGCACATAAATATTACAATTGTATAGATTACAAAATATTAATTTCTCACCTTTATGCAATTTCTGGTATGTAATGGTTCATAGAATATTTATCAAGTATATTTTTAAGTAATTTGAGCCATAAATGTATATGTATATTAATTGGATTAATATTGCTCCGTTAGAGAAAAGTTCTTAGTAAATACAGTAGTTACACATCCAAATTTCTGTTAATTGATTTAATATTATGCTATATTATTATTGATTGTGATGCTGAATAGAATTTATCTTATTTTATTAACATAGATTTAGGTGTGTGTGTGTGTGTGTGTGTGTGTGTGTTATGAGAAGTTTTGAACTAATTATACAGTATATATATATAAATTCTCAAGTCTCTAATATTTACAATTTAGTGTTTCATATGGTTGATCAGGCTCATTTCGCTCGCCACCTCAACCATTTACTAAAACTTAAAATTATTGGGGCTTCCTTAATATACAAACTGTCCATAGGCTTACAGAGGAGTAAATCCAGCACTGGCCACACACACACACACACACACACACAGAGCTTAATGGTGGTGAAAGTTGGAAATCCGATGTAACTGAGAAAACTGCTGGCTGCCACAGAGAGAAAGAGACACCTGATCGGTCTAAAAAGGAATAATTATTAATCATGACGTTATTCATGATTAATGTGTGTGTGTTTATTGAGGAAGGAAGGATGTGAAAATTGCTAAAAACAGTGAAAACCCCAATTATGTGTGTGTGTGTGTGTGTGTGTGTGTGTGTGTGTGTGTAAGTCAAATGAAGGGGAGATTCTCTTGTTGGTAAATTATTGGAAAGGTACTGATTGCTTCTTCCAAACTATATATGCCAGAAAATAGATATACTTAATGGTAGTAATAGGGGGGAGGGGGGGAATCTTCTGTTTCGTGGCATACTTTGGAGGAATCACAGACCATCCATGCAATTCACCAACAAGAAGAAAAAAAAAAAAAAACCTCTCTTAAGGTGGTAATTCTATTTTGGTACATTGGAGTGCCTTGATTCCTCCAAAGTATGCTAGGAAACAGGACCAGAAGAGCAAAAGTAATGAATGGTGTTCTGTCTGTTGCTTGAAATAGTTTGGAGCTGGGATTCAGTTGCTCCAGATTTACCAACACAAAATTTACCCCATAAGTTACCCTAGTTCCGTGTGTGATCGTGTGTGAGACCTGGTGGTGGTGGCTTGTGATTCCTCCTGACTATGCCACGAAACAATTAAGCTCCTTCAAAATAGCTGGTGTTTCGTGGCAATGTTTGAAGGACTCGCTAACCTCCACTTTTCTGACTACATCACAGGGTCCCTTAAGGGGGTGCGGGAATAGGGGGACAGACTTGGGGAGGGGTCTAGGGGGGTGCAGGAATAGGGGGACAGGCTTGGGGTGGGTAGAAAGCCTGTCCCCTGTTCCCGCACCCCTCTAACTCCCCCCCCCTCAAGCCTGTCCCCCCTAGTCCCGCAACCCCCAACCCCCCCCCCCGACCCCCAAACCCCCCGCACCACCCTAAAATCCCCCCAAGCCTGTCCCCCTGTTCCCTCACCCCCTTAACTTAATTACCTTCGATGAGTAGTGCATAATTGATTCGTAGTCATATGGCACAACGTCTATGGTATTAGCTTTTGCGAAATTGTTACTGGCTGAAGGACGGATGTTGTTAGAGTGGATAAGAACGTAGTTATCACGGTCACTCCGACTTTGTTCATGATGGAAACCAATTGCATGACCAATCTCATGAGCCACTACTCCCATCTGAGGAGAGAATAAAAAAAAAAAGGTATAAGAAAATAGTCTTAGAATGGTCTAAATAAGTGGGTAATGATGGTAGAAAAACCGTACGCAATAACAGTAATTCTTTCAATATATATTTACCAAGAAAAAATAAATATATATAATATAAAATAAAACACACATTTCAAAAAACAAACAATTACAAAGAAATACTGATACATATTTTGGATCGCGAGTGTACGGTTGTCCACAAGAATTCTTACACAGGCTACCTATATGGCAAGATAAGGTCATCATTGTGGAAGTACTGCAATGAATGGTCTACCTAGTGACACGGTGATTAGCAAAACAACAAACAAACTAATAATAATGTTGTATTGCAGATACGTAGTCTTACATTTTCTATATGTTGTAAACCCTGTGTGTACAGCTACAATCAAATAACCACCGACACTTTCCTTCCATCGTGCAAATAAATCAGTATCATATCAAAATATAATCATACAACAACACCTTATGTCAACTCAACCCCATCAATTATATATTATTATGAGGTGGTGCGAAATCATACACGTGTTGTTCTTTATTACCAAGATATTTACTACGATGGAAGGAAAGTGTTGGTGGATATTATTATTATTATTATTATTATTATGAGGTGCTGCAAGATCATATATACACGTGTTGTTTTTTTAACACCAATATATTTATTACGATGGAAGGAAGGAAAGTGTTGGTGAATGTTATTATTATTATTATTATTATTATTATTATCATGAGGTGCTGCAAGATCATATATACACGTGTTGTTTTTTATCACCAAGATATTTCCTACTACGATGGAAGGAAGGAAAGTGTCGGTGGATATTTGATTTGTGGCTGTACATGCATAAGAGCCAACCAAGAAGGATGTTCAGATTTTTACTTACAGTTTCACAACCTCTCCCAATTGAAATCCGCTGACCATTTCTCGAATACTGACGTCCTATGTATGACCAACAACCGCTCCCGACGTGAAAACGAATGTGCGGCTGAGCGGTGTTGGTGGTCTTCTCAAACTTAATACACGTGTTGGCCTCCCAGTGTGCAATACCGGCGTTGATTGCATTGGCCGCTGCAATATAAATTAGTTACGAGAATCATTAATGAGGGGCATTTACCACAAATTTTTATATCTATGTTTTTCTCAATTTTGTTTAGTACAAATTTTATATCTATGTTTTTCATAATTTTTTTTTTAGTACTATCCCCTTAAGGTGGTAAGTCTTTTTTGTTACATTGGAGTGCCATGAATCCTTCAATTAAAGTATGCTATAAGGAAACAGGACCAGCAGAAGAGCAAAAATGATAGCCCTATTGTGATTGGCTGAGGGAACGAACTTTTGTGCATCATAGTACTGTACGTTTTCTACACCTAATAAGCTCGAGTACATAAACATTGCGTGCCTCGGTGAAGCAAGTAAGGCGACAGGACTTTTGCCGTCGACTATACTTACGTGTACTACCATGAGTGTACTGTACTTACTTGTACTACCAGCAACAATGGTACTTTCAAAGACGTAAGGCACAAGAGGGTCGCCAGTGGGTCCAGGCTGCCATTTATACAGGTTACCGTAGGTCTGGAATTTCCTCTCTTCCTTCAACATTCGCCACTGTTCATCCGTCAACATAATATCTCCTTCAAACAGCTTCTTGCCATCCACCTCCTCGGGGTTGAGTTCCATAAAGTCCGTGCTCTGTTATTAAGTGGAGGTATAGAAGAACAATTATATTATAGTCCCGGTTAATTAAAGGAGAGGACCTCTTTTGGGTAAATTGGAGTGCTACTGATTCCTCCAAACTATGCCATGAAACAACAGATCCCCAATTACTACCTTTGATGGCGTCTGTTTTCCGACAAAGTTAGGAGGAATCAGTAGCCTTCCAAATTGCCAACAAGAAAACCTCTCCTTAATGAGATGTAAAGTGTATATAAAGTATATATATGGGATGTAAAGTATATATATGTTATTGTCAAGTATCACAATCTCTAGACCACCAGAGTCGATGCCCGAGACCTAAAGCAGGTGGTTTCTGGACGACAGCCCACCTAAATCTTCCATTGGTTCGAAATATGTGTGCGTGTGTGTAATTTATCTGTCTTTTATGGTGTGTGTGTGTGTGTATGTAATTTATCTATCTTTAATGGTGTGTGTGTGTGTGTGTAATTTATCTGTCTTTTATGGTGTGTGTGTGTGTAATTTATCTGTCTTTAATTGTGTGTGTGTGTAATTTATCTGTCTTTTATGGTGTGTGTGTGTGTAATTTATCTGTCTTTTATGGTGTGTGTGTGTATGTAATTTATCTGTCTTTAATTGTGTGTGTGTAATGTATTCACTATTATAGCAATGAATACAAACAGCATCCAGTGGTATATATATATAGGTTTGGTGAGATGTGGCAACACTGTTTGTTTACATAGAGTCCTTACGTCAGCAGGGGTCAATTCTTTTCATTCATTTACTATTGTCAAGGACCCTGTGACGATCGTGCATGAAAACTGGAGGTAAATGAGTCCTTCAAACACTGCCACGAAACACCATCTATAGGGAAGATGCTTGTTTCGTGGCATAGTCAGGAGGAATCAGAAGCCTCCAAATTTTCATACACGATCACAGGGTCCTTAAAAGGGGAGGAGGTTTTCATGTTGGTGAATTGGAAGAAGGTTTCTGATTCCTCCTGACTATGCCACAAAACAGATCCCCTATTTGTAGTAACATTAAAGTCATCTGTTGTTTCCTGACATAGATTTGGAGGAATTAGTATAAAGTCTCTCTCTCTCTCTCTCTCTCTCTCTCTCTCTCTCTCTCTCTCTCTCTCTCTGACCTGACATAGATTTGGAGGAATTAGTAGCCCCTTCAATTTATCATAAAGAGAATCTCTCTCATAACCCTATATATTCTGTTGTTGTATAAGGTCTCTCTCTCTCTCTCTCTCTCTCTCTCTCTCTCTCTCTCTCTCTCTCTCTCTCTCATAACCCTTTATATTATTCTGTTGTGGTATAAAGTCTCTCTCTCTCTCTCTCTCTCTCTCTCTCTCTCATAACCCTTTATATTATTCTGTTGTGGTATAAAGTCTCTCTCTCTCTCTCTCTCTCTCTCTCTCTCTCTCTCTCTCTCTCTCTCTCTCCACAACAACTCACCAGTGAATCATTTACGATGACTTGGCGATGGTCGATAAGCTGTGGAAAAAGATAAAGAAAGTAATATTATAAGAAGCTGTAGAAGAAGATAAAGAGTAGAGTAATATTATAAGAAGATAAAGAAAGTAATATTATGAGAAGATAAAGAGAGTTATTAATATTATGAGAAGATAAAGAGAGTTGTTAATATTATAAGAAGATAAAGAGAGTTATTAATATTATAAGAAGATAAAGAGAGTTATTAATATTATAAGAAGATAAAGAGAGTTATTAATATTATAAGAAGATAAAGAGAGTTATTAATATTATAAAAAGATAAAGAGAGTTATTAATATTATAAGAAGATAAAGAAAGTAATATTATGAGAAGATAAAGAGAGTTATTAATATTATGAGAAGATAAAGAGAGTAGAGTAATATTATAAGAAGATAAAGAAAGTAATATTATGAGAAGATAAAGAGAGTTATTAATATTATAAGAAGATAAAGAGAGTTGTTAATATTATAAAAAGATAAAGAGAGTTATTAATATTATAAGAAGATAAAGAGAGTTATTAATATTATAAGAAGATAAAGAGAGTTAGTAATATTATAAGAAGATAAAGAGAGTTATTAATATTATAAGAAGATAAAGAGAGTTATTAATATTATAAGAAGATAAAGAGAGTTATTAATATTATAAGAAGATAAAGAAAGTAATATTATAAGATGCTTTGATCATAACTATTATTTTGGGTGGTAAATCTGGAGCAAATGATTCCTCCAAACTATTCCAGGCAACAGCAGGATATACCATTATTTTTGTTCATCTGGGTGTGTTTCCTGGCATACTTTGGAGGAATCAAGGCACTCCAATTTATCAAAAAAGTAATTATAATGCACCAGTTTAGCATAACGTTAATTACTATACGAGGGAGTGATCTTTTTAAAGTTGTATAGACAGTTTAAATGAATCAGACAATAACTTTCAACTACTTCTACGTGAAAAAAAAAAAAAAAATGAATAAATAAAAGAATGAATAAATGAATGAATTAATAGAAAAATGAGGATAAAATAAATAAATATATATATATAAATAAATAAATGAATGAATAAAAAAAAAAAAAAAAAAAAAAAAAAAAAAAAAATGAATAAATATATGAATGAATAAATAAACGAATAAATAACTTACACTGTTGAGGGTGACTGTTGGGTCTTGACGTATGTAGACTTCATCATCCTGTAGATAAAAAACATTATATTATTATGTTGGGGTGTCTCTCTCATTTATTTTGTCTCTCTCTCTCTCTCTCTCTCTCTCTCTCTCTCTCTCTCTCTCTCTCTCTCTCTTATTACCCTTTATATTCTGTTGTGGTATAAGTTTCTCTCTCTCTCTCTCTCTCTCTCTCTCTCTCTCTCTCTCTCTCTCTCTCTCATTCCTCCAAACTATGCCATGAAACAGACCCCCAACTTAAACAACTATATAGGGTGTCTGTTTCGTGGTATAGTTTGGAGGAATCACAGACCTCCCATAATGAGAGAGAGAGAGAGAGAGAGAGAGAGAGAGAGAGAGAGAGAGAGAGAGACCTTATACCTAATGAGAGACGACAGGTTTAAAAAACATTGTCATTACTTCACAGGTACGTCAGATGAGATGTGTATAATGTAATGTGTATAATGTTAATATAAGTCAATAAAATTTAATGTGTATAATGTTGATATAAGTCAATAAAATTTAATGTGTATAATGTTGATATAAGTCAATAAAATTTAATGTGTATAATGTTAATATAAGTCAATAAAATTTAATGTGTATAATGTTAATATAAGTCAATAAAACAATGATGTGTATAATGTAATGTGTATGATGTGAAAAGTCAATTAAATATTAGAAGATGATATTTAATCTACTTATTGAAAAAGTTCTCAGCTAACAAACAAATGAAGGGAAGCTCATTATAATTATACGAAAAATCCCAAATGTGGATGATTACTTTTGTGCACGACTGTACACTCGAGCTGGTAAATTCGCGACCACGTCCCCAAATGTTTATTATGTCATCTGAGCTGGTAATACTGACTGATTCCTCCCCAAATAAATAAATGTTACCAGCTCAAAATAATGGCATAAAATATAAACATCTTAGTATGTGGTCGCGAATTTACAAGGTCGGGTGTACAGTCACGAGTACTAATAAGTATCCAGGTGGTGTGCTTCGAATACCTATAGAGACAGTTAATTAATAAATGCACAATAACATCTCCATTGGAATTACTGTACTTTGTTGGTGAATTGGTGGGTGGACTGTTCAAAGCTTCAACCAAAACTGTATACTTATTAGTGCTCGTGACTGTACACTCGCAATCCAAAATATGTATTATCCAGGCTTGCTTCGAATGGCATGGCCTGATCGAGTATTAATTAATTTAGCGAGCTCAAGCAAATATTATGAAACAGGATAAGCGTTGTCATTGCTTCACTAATATGTCAACTGATTCGAAACTTCAACAAGACCTGGATACAAATTTTGGATTGCGACTGTACATTCATTCCTTATTATCATTACTTACCCCTTGACTTAGAGTAGCATCGCCTGTTTCATCATCCTGTTTAGAGGAAGAAACTTTATTGAAGAAGTTGTTTCATCTTTATTAAACGTAGTTATCATTGCATTTTATATATATAGGTAATGATATCTATTGATCTACTTTTTACCCATTTATATAATAATAATAATAGTAATAATGATAATAATAATAATAATAATAATTGATATTATTTTTATTATAATTTTATTATTATTATTATCATCATTATTACTATTTATTTATTTATTTATTTATCTATTTGAGGGAAGAGTGGTTAATGTTCAGTTATTTCAAAGTATTGTTTCATTTACCCAAAAGAAAGTTGTATAAAGCATAATACAGGAATCATAAAAGTTCACAAAATACCATTATAGAAAGGAGTTATACACACTAACCTAGAAAAATATATACAGATTTTACATATATATATATAACTGTTTACCGTTTGCTTAGAGGATAATTTTATATAACTGTTTACCGTTTGCTTAGAGGATAATTTTATATAACTGTTTACCGTTTGCTAAGAGGATAATTTTCATGGACTTATAACGGGAACAAAAAGAGCAGAAAATTGGAGGTTAGTGAGTCCTTCAAACATTGCCACGAAACAACACCACCACCTATATGGAAGGAGCTTGTTTCGTGCATGGGGTAGTCAGGAGGAATCAGCTGAAGCCTCCCATTCTCAAACACGAGCACAGGGACAAACAAACAAACAACTAACAACTAAACAGAGAACCAGCTGAGATACAATGGAATGTAGATAATATTATACGTAAGGAAATAGTATAATGAAGAGAGACTTTCCTAACCTCATAATGTACAGCTGAGCAAGTAGAAAGTGCAAGAAAAAAATATGGTTGTATATGGCAAGCAACATCTTTACCTCTACTCAAAGTTCAGCCAATCACATTCCTCCTTACATTGGCTCTGGGTTACCAGTAATTCATTCATAAAGATACCAAGACATACTACAAGGAACTGCAACATGTTTCCATATACAGCCATATTTTTCTTGCACTATTTACTTGCTCAACTGTACATTCGCAATCCAAAATATGTACCCAGGCCTGCTTCGAATAGCCTGATTGAGTATTAAGCGAGCTCAAGCAAATATGAAACAGGATAAGGGTTGTAATGAATTCACTAGATGTCAAATTATTCCAAAGTTCAATAAGACTTGGATACAAATTTTGGATTGCGAGTGTACAGAGAAAAAGTGTATGTTATATTCTGTTTGCCAGCGAAAAGTGTATATAGAATCCCGTGGAAAAATTACTAACTTGGCATGAGCGAATATATTGACATAATCTTTTGTTGAGGATAAACTGACCACGGGGAAAAGAATTACGCATGTATCCTTTGACATTGTAAGATTTTAAGGCCCCTGTGATGGTGTGCGAGAATTGGAGGCTTCTGATTCCTCCTGACTATGCCACGAAACAAGCTCCTTCCATATTATAGGTGGTGTGTGTTTCGTGGCAATATTTGTAGGACCCATTTATTTTCAAATTTCTGACTACATCACAGGGTCTTTATTGGGAAGTATTGAAACACACCATCAATGACTAACAATTGCAAATAAAGATGATAATGATTCAGTTCAATAATGCAAGACTAAATTAGCACTGTACCATCCCATCTACAGAACATTATTTGGGTGTTGATAATAATAGTGATGATCTTATGTGCTAAATGGAATCAAAGTCAAAGTTCTATGTCCCTCCAATCACTAAAAAATAAAATACAGGTGTTGATAATATTAACAGTGATGATCTTATGTGCTAAATGGAATCAAAGTCAGAGTTCTATGTCCCTCCAATCACTAAAAAATAAAATACAGGTGTTGATAATAATAATAATAGTTATGATCTTATGGGCCTAATGGAATCAAAGTCAGAATTCCACGTCCCACCACCACCAACTCCAATCACTAATAAAATACATGCTATGCTACCTGGAATACGATGGACGAGGTTACAGGAGACAGCAGAGCCACCAGAATTGACAACACTCTCAGAGCCTCCATCTCTCTCTGTGCTGTGACAAGAGATGTCTGATTTCCACCACATACAACCTGGGCTTTTATACTGGAGCGTCTCGCCTCATCAAGCACTTGTATAATTAATTAGTTAGTCACCCTCAATAGTGGGTTAGGCAACGTAGTCACACCTTTTCGTTCTGTATATGAATCTAATTTAAAAGGGTAAATAAAATTGTGCACGTGGCATTTGAGAGTGACTGAAACATTTTGAAAACAAATAATTTCTTTGTGGGGTTGACTTCAAACCTGTACACACTATCATATCCTCACTCATTGGTTTGATTACAAGGTGATGTTATTAATGTGCATAAATACTGTGAACATTGGTTTGTAGGAATGCATCAGTACACTTTATTATAATGTATAGTTACAAGAGAAAAATGTATAGTCACAAGATTAAATGTATAGTCATAAGATAAAATATATAGTGACAAGATAAAATAGTCACAAGAAAAAACTATATCTGTACAGTCACGAGCAATAATAAGTATTCAGGTGTGCTTGGAATACCTTCAGACCGTAAATAAATGCACAATAACTAACATCTCCATTGTAATTAGTTCATTAGTGAATTGGACTGTTCAAAGCTTCAACCTAAACTGTACTGTATACTTATTAGTGCACGTGACTGTACACAGAATACATGATGATGATGAGAGAGAGAGAGAGAGAGAGAGAGAGAGAGAGAGAGAGAGAGAGAGAGAGAGAGAGAGAGAGAGAAGAGGGACAGTAAGAAAAAAGGAAAAAATATAGGGGACAATTGAAAAGAGAGGAAAAGGAATTGGGTCGGGATTGAAGGGGCGCCAAACCCTAAAATATACTGACTATAATTATTCAAGTAAACAATGTCCCTCTATCGCAACCCAGAGGATATAGGTAATTATATATATAGAGTAATATAAATGTTATTTATTTTATATAGTAATAATGGTGGTGTTTTATTCTATATAGCGACTCGAACCATTCCTTGACCTCTCTTATTATTATATAGTGAGTTGACCTCTCTTATTATTATATAGTGAGTTGACCTCTCTTATTATATAGTGAGCTGACCTCTCTTATTATTATATAGTGAGTTGACCTCTCTTGTTATGTAGTGAGTTGACCTCTCTTGTTATAATTATAGTGAGTTGACCTCTCTTATTATTATAGTGAGTTGACCTCTCTTATTATAATTATAGTGAGTGGGTTGTTTTTCTATCCATCCTGGTGAAAATATATCGGTTCTCTGCTAATTAATATGTTCTTATAGAATAGATACACACATTTGTCATACGTTCCAGTGTTTAGAAGAAGTGGCAGCAGATAAAGAAAGTAGTTGGTGTCATTTGTCTTGCATTGCATTTCATTTACCGAAAAAGCCATGCATGCTAAAATATTTAAGGACCCTGTGAACGTGTATGAGACCTGGTGGCTTCTGATTCCTCCTGACTATGCCACGAAACAAATTCCTTCAATGTAGGTGTTTGTGTGTGTGTGTTTGTGTGTGTGTTTCGTATCAATGTTTGAAGGACTGTCTAACCTCCAATTTTCTTTCTTAATTAATCACAGGATCCCTTAAGGGGGTGCGGGAGTAGGGGAAAGGCTTGGGGGGGGGGGTGTTTGGGGGGTGCGGGAGTCGGGAGACAGGCTTGGGGGTGTTTTGGGGGGTTGCGGGAGTAGTGGGACAGGCTTGGGGTGGGTAGAAAGCCTCTCCCCTATTCCCGCACCCCCCCTAACTCTCCCCCCAAGCCTGTCCCCCTACTCCCGCACCCCCCTAACCTGTCCCCCTATTCCCGTACCCCCTTAATGGTGGAGAGCTTACATTTTCACCATGTTAAAATAAAAGAAGTATAGTTTACTGTGTTGTTTACATGTGTGACAGATCTCATTTTTCATTAAGGGTATAATATTATATAGTACAGTGTTGGTTAATCTGTAGTAAATGATTCCTCCAAACTATTCCAAGCAAAAGGCCATCATTATTTTTGCTGAGCTGGTATGTATACTTTGGAGGAATCAAGGATCTCCAATGTACCAAAAGTATGCTATCCCCTTAAGGGAGGAATTTTTTTGTTGGTAAATCTGGAGCAAATGATTCTTCCAAACTATTCCAAGCAACAGAACACCATTATTTTTGTTCATCTGGCCCTATTTCCTGGCATACTTTGGAGGAATCAAGATACTCCAATGTACCAAAAAAGAATTACCACCTTAAGGGACCCCAAGTTATAGTCAGAAAATTGGAGGTTAATAAGTCCTTCAAATGTTATCACCAAACACCATCTTGAGTCTCGCTCCAGAACAGGTGGAGTGTGGACGTACTCGTGGCGCTCTGCCTCCATTCTCGTTTGTGTTGTTGTTTGTGTTGTTTTGGAGCTCTTGTTTGTGTTTTTTGTTTTGTTTGTGAGTTCTTGTTTGTGTGTTGCTGTTTCTGTGGTGTTGCTGGTGTTGTTTGTCTGTTGTGGTTCTGTGTATAGTTTTGTTGTGATTGTCTGTGTGTGTGTGGGTGTGTGTGTGTGTGTCCCTGGCTGATTGAGTGTTTAGTTGTTTGTGTTGTTGTTTGCTTTCCATCTAGGCCTTGCCTGGCCTGATGGAGAGTGCGGATTCCTGCTTGGAGGCCGACTTGGCAATGTCGGAGGAAGACGAGTCTCCAATTGAGGATCACTGGCCTGAGCTGCCTTCTCGCAACCCTCCCCCCCTCTCCTCGGTCACTCCGCAGCACAGGTTGCAGCCGTCCACCTCCTCAACCTCTACCAAGCGACCTGTTGATGCCTCGTCCGACTCCTTGCAGGATTCCGATGGTGTGGACTGTTTGCCTCCGGCTGCCAAGACTGCCAAGGGTGCTTCAGCTGTGCACGACGTACCTTCTCTGCCTCACCCTGGTGTTTCTTCTTTGTATACCAACTCCTTGCCCTCGTCCAACCTTCCTGCTTTTGCCCCGAGAGATGCCTATGTCAAACTCTCCTTCTCTGGAAACCCATCTACGGACACAAAGCTGCGTTGGTTGTCTGATGTCAACAGGGCCTTCCAGTTGCAGCGTGAACTGGCTGAAGTCAAGATGGCTGCTGTCACCTCCCGGTTTGTCTACATCTCTAGGAAGCGTCAGGACATCATTGATAGAGTGAAGGCTGGTGAATTTTTATCTCTGCCTCTCATTCTTGAAGACTCACCTGAGAGGCCTCGTAAGTTCCCCAGCTACATCCTCACCCGTTTTCCTATTGATGTTGACCCGAAACTTGCTAAAGGATACCCTGGTGTGTACTTTGCCCGTCGTTTTTTCCAAGATGGTTCCCCCATTAGCCGTATTGTTGTTGTCTGGAGTCAACCCGATCCACCTCCAAATGAGATTTCCTTTGATTTCCTCCCTTGTCTTCCACTGTGTGAGGTGAGGAAACTTCATAATGACCAGCCTTGGTGCTACAGGTGCTGGGGAGTTGGGCATATCTCCCAGTACTGTTCTGTCAGGCCGAAGTGTGCATGGTGTGCGGCCGACCATGATTCCAAGACGTGTCCTGTTAGGGGTGAACCATCGCGTCCTGCTGCCTCCTCCTCTGAGCCTTCATCTCCTGAAGATACGTCTTGATGGAAGTGTCCACGATGCCTTCAGCCAGGGGTTAACGTGTGGCATAGATGTACTCGACGTAAGGTCCAGGCTCGTGTCTCTACTATTGCTCCGCCTCCACCACCACCACCACCACCACCACCTCCCCAGTCTGCTGCTCCTACCAGCCCTGCCTCACCTCCAGACCTGGCCCTCTGCAAGTCTGTTGCTACCCTCATGGCACGATGTACGGCTCTTGAAAACCGCTTTTCTGCTCTTGAAGCCAGGATTGATGGGCTGGTTGCCGCTCAGGCTGCCAATGACTCCAAACTCTCCACCTTGGTCGAGGCTCAGCAGGCCATCATCTCAACTGTCACTACCTTTACCGAAAAGATGGATACTGTTGCATCTCGCCTTGAAAAGCTTTTCGAGTCAGTCCCTTCTCCTGGTCCATCTTCTTCTCCAGGTCGCTCATCTGCCCCCACTCACCGGACTTCTACCTCCAAATACAGAGTTCGCTAGTGATTGCCGGCTGGATGTCATCTCCTGGAATGTATGTGGTATCACCAGTTATGCTAAGCTCACTCAACTCAAGGCCTATGTTTTTCGTCATCATCCCAGTGTTATTTTTCTCCAGGAAGCATTTCCAGGACGGCCGCTTGCTGCTGGGCAAGCTCCTCCCCTCTCAGGTTATGTGCCATATGTTCATCTGGTAAGGAATGGTCTCCTGACTTACATACATAGCTCCTTGCCACATCGCCTTCTCTGTACCTCCACTGATCCTGACATGACCTTTCAGCTATTTGAGGTTCTACCTGGGAATGGAGTACTCCAACTATGTAATGTCTATTCTGCCCCAGCTAGACTCACTCTTGAGGCTCTTCCTTCTCCAACAGTGCGTGGTATGGTGTATATGGGAGATTTTAATGCTCGGCATTCTGATTTGGGTGATGGTACTGGCTCTATTAATCGTAATGGTGTTCGTCTCCTTTCATACATCCGCAAGCATCATCTGACACACTGGGACACTGGCGGTGCCACTCATTGCCGGGGAGGTACTCTGGATTACATCCTCTCGTCTGGCCTGATAGCATCTCAGGTCCAGTGCTTCTCCGTGCCAGACTTATTCTCTGATCACATTGCTCTTCGCTTTCATTATTCTCTAACTGCTGGGTCAGGTGATTCAGTCACTTGTTTGCGTATTGCTGTGCCCCCTAAATATTGCCCGACTTACATCTTATTTATGGCCCATGTATTCCCTACATTTGACATATCATCAGCAGAACAGTTGTACTCTGATCTTGTATCTGCTACTCATGACTTTTATAGGCTATACGTCTCCCGGCCACACCTCCAGCATCGCCATACGGCCCACTCCTGGACGCTGGATGCACGTATACAGGAGGCAAAGGAGGAGGCTGAACGTGATGGCCTATTGTTTCAAGCCAACCCAACCCCTGACCTACTCCATCGTTACCAGATGTCTAGGGACGCTTTAGTTGCCCTGCAGGATTGTGCTCACACTGAGTCTTGGCAGCGGTTCACGGACAGCATCAACCAGCAAACAAGTGTGGCTTCTATGTGGCACCTCATCCGTCGGGTTGTTAAAAAGACACCGGCCACTGCTCGTCATCACACTCCTGCCGACTATGCCAAACAACTTGTCGATGCCTGGTCAGAACAATCTACCCCAGCCAGTCTACCCATCCACATACAAGATGCACTCGCTTCCCGTGCTGCTGTCCATCGGCTACATCTAATGTCTGCTCTGTTACAAGATGATGAAGATGATGCAGAGGAGATAACTGAGGAGGAGTTGCGCCGTGCTCTCTCTCGGGGTAGAGCTTCTTCCCCTGGTGATGATGGTATTACTTATGCTGTGCTGCGCCTACTTCAACAAGTTCCTGGGAACCCTCTACTTCGACTGTACAATCTTTGTCTTCGTGACGGTTGTGTACCACGAGCCTGGACCAGCAGCACAATAATACCCATCCCTAAGCCCGGCACTGCAAAGTTCAGGCCTATTTCCCTTACTTCCTGTTTCTGTAAGGTTATGGAGAGAATCTTACTCAATCGTCTCATGTACAGACTGCAGGATTGCCTTTCTCCATGGCTGTTTGGTTTCCTTCCCCAGCAGAGCACACATCACTGCCTAGTCGACCTGTACTCTCGCCTTTCCAGGGACAGTGTGGTGGCCTTCATTGACCTTCGAAGTGCCTTCGATGTTGCTAATAGAGACGTCATTTTGGATCAACTGGTTGACTTTGGGATAAAGGGTAATCTACTATGGTGGATTCGGGGCTACCTGAGTAACAGGACCTCCCGTGTGTTTTTCAGTGGTGCACTCAGTCCTTTGCGCAGTTTTCATCTTGGTACGCCTCAAGGTGGTGTTCTCAGCCCATTGTTATTTAATATTCTGATGCATCGGTTGCTCACTTCTCTCCCTGATATTCCTGGAACTACAATTACGTGCTATGCTGATGATATCTGTGTTCATTCTACCTCACCAAGGGATCTCCAGCGGTTTCTTGACTCCTTCTCTGTGGCATCCTCTCACTGTGGCATTATTGTCTCCCCAGATAAGAGCAGAATATTCACCTGCCGCCTTCCTCAAGCTCAGCCAGTGTTCACCATTGGAGGGACTGTCATTCCCATGTGTTCCCAGTACTGCTACCTGGGTGCGCCAGTCAATATTTGGCCGATTGTCCCTGCCAGACCTCAAGACCATCCCATTGTCCAGGACTTATTGGGTCGTCTCCAGCGCCGACTTACACCACTTCAATGGCTATCTAACAACTCCTCGGGCATCTCCATCCCAGTAGCCAGGACCATCTATATTGCTTTTATCCGTTCAGTTGTTGATTAACTTTCCCCTGCTTTGATTCAACTTCCTAGGGCTACTCTGGAAACTTTAGAAAAATTTCAAAATAGAGCAATGAGAATTATTCTCGGCTGTCCAATGTCGACCAGGATAGTGAACATGCAGCGTGAGTTGCGTCTTCCCCCATTAGTGGAGAGAATTTATTCTAATGTTACTTGCTTCACTGTCAAGTGCCTCCATTTCCCACATCTTTCACCCCATTACTCTCAGTTAGTCAGGACTTCTCTTAGACCAAACTACCCGGTCCCTCCCATACTGCCTGCTGGACGTACTCTTATAAGGTCTGTTTCCTCTGTGCTCCGTGGTCTTAATATAGATATAATGGTTGCAGACGTCCCCCCAGGGCCCCCTCCATGGATGCTACCAACACCTGATGTGAGCTTTACACCTACTTCCAAGTCGGAGCTGCCTTCTCTACAGCGGCAGTTGGCTCTGGAACACATAGAAACAGTGACTTCCTCCATCACAGATCCATACTGCCTCTACACTGATGGCTCATTGCAGGTGGATGGTGCAGCAGGTTGTGCTGTTTTCTCGCCTGACCTGGAGTCACCTCCAGGGGGCTGGGTTGGCCGTCGTCTCTGTAACCACTCTAGCTCAACATTGTGTGAACTGTATGCCATTCTGGATGCTGTTAGTGTTGTTTGTCAATGTGGAGTGAATGTTGCCATTTTTTGTGACTCCAAACCTGCCCTTCATTCCCTCTCTAGTGTTCAGCCCACACACTCTACTGTTATTCAGCAGATTTTATCGTTTTTGGCCTTATTGCGTCACCGTAACTTGACTGTCAAATTTTTATGGGTGCCATCCCATGTAGGTTTACGTCACAATGGTACAGTTGACAGACTCGCAAAGGAAGCCTGCCATCTGCCTCCTCGTGGTGCTGGACGTCCTCTCTCCCTGACATGTTACCTCTCTAAAGTCCGCTCCGCCGCTCTCCTCCCTGTACGGCGACGCAGGGATGCAGAGAGGCCCTTCAGCATCTCCATCACCCATTACGAGTCTGTCTGCCATCACAAATATTCCTACCATCTTCGAGGCCTCATGGTTCGGAGGCACAATGTAGTCTCTGCTCGTTTGAGGCTTGGCTACCGGCCACCGTGGCAGGTTGCTGGGATGCAGGGTGAGCCTCCCTTCACTGAGTGTCGCTTGTGTCGAGCGCCTCGTGCTAACACTATAGAGCACTATTGCCTAGCCTGCCCCACTGTCCGACACTTGCTGCCCCAGGGCCTGCCACTTGATGTGGTTTGTCGACACCTGCTGAACCATCAGGTTCTGGAGGAACTTCTGGTGCGCCACCCTCGTTTTGGTGGATTTAAGTAGATCATGATATAAATATTTGTCTGTATGCTTGTGCTTTATTCTGTTATGTTTTCGTGATGTGAGTGTGTGTGCGCATGTGTGTGTGCTTGTGTGTGTATGTGGTCATTGGGTTCTCGTGAGTCCCGCTTACCCTTGTGTACTGTTGTCTGCCTATTGACTGACGCTACGGCGCAATGAATTAAAAAAAAAAAAAAAAAAAAAAAAAAAACACCATCTTTATGGAAGGAGCTTGTTTTCGTGACATAGTAAAATTTTTAAGGAAGAATCAGCAGGGCCCGTATTCACAAACGCAAAGTTCACTCTTAACTTAAAATTTTGTTCGTAAGTGTTTGTTCATGGCAAGAAGTAGGATCCGGCACTGCTTCGAAATTATAATATAAGCTCATACAAGGAGAACAACAAAACCATTCACTGCTTCGAAATCATAATATAAGTTCATATAAAGAGAACAACAAAACCATTCACTGCTTCGAAATCATAATATAAGCTCATACAAAGAGAACAACAAAACCATTCACTGCTTCGAAATCATAATATAAGCTCATACAAAGAAAACAACAAAACCATTCACTGCTTCGAAATCATAATATAAGCTCATACAAAGAGAGAGAGAGAGAAAAAAAAAAACATTCACTGCTTCGAAATTAGCCTCAAACGCATATATGGTGAGGTGAGTATTACAAACATACAAACAAGTCCAAACTCTAAGATGTTTTGTGAATACCGACACCAGCAAAAGTCAACTAAAAGTCTCATACACAATCACAGGGTCCTGATGGGAATTGCTAAGCCAAAAACACCTTGGTAGTCAAAAGAGAACAACAAGACAGAGAGGAGAGGCAACAATTAAGTTATCAGATTTTAGCAGAGATCAACAACAGGTATCTGAGGGTCCAGAAATTAATTTACCTAACATTGTTAGGTGGTAATTCTCTTTTGTTACATTGGAGTGCCTTGATTCCTCCAAAGTATGCTAGGAAACAGGACCAGAAGAGCATAAAAATAATGGTGTTATGTTGCTTGGAATAGTTTGGAGGATTCAGTTGCTCCAGATCTACCAACACAAAACTTCCCCCTTAAGGACCCTGCATGTGATTGTGTATGAATAGAGAGGAGGCTTCAGATTCCTCCTGACTATGCCACGAAACAAGTTACTTCCATAGTGGTGGTGTTTTGTGGCAATATTTAAAGGACTAATTTATTTTCAATTTTCTGACTACATCACAGGGTCTCTTAATAATTAGGATGAAATGATGTGGTCTCTGTACAGTCACGAGCACTAATAAGTATACAGCTTTGGTTGAAGCTTTGAACAGTCCACCAACCAATTCACCAACGAACTCATTCCAATGGTGATCTTATTGTGCATTTATTTACTGTCTCTTGGTATTCGAAGCACACTTGTATACTTATAAGTGCTCCTGACTGTACATAGGCTTGCTCAGCTTTAGGAGAGATTGCATTTTTTTTTTTTTAACACTCGTTTATGAATAAATGAACACAGTGGTTAACATTGGAAAAATCCTATGGGTTGTATTATTTAAATATTTCTTGGAGTAAAAGGTTCTTCATCAATCATATCAGATTATTTTACAATGGGAACTTAACGACATTGAGCTTTTTCGTTAAGGGGATGGTATACCTTGGGGGGGTTTAGGGGGGTGCGGGGGTTTTGGGGGGTGCAGGAGTAGGGGGACAGGCTTGGAGGAGGGGGGAGGGTTAGGGGGGTGCGAGAATAGGGGACAGACAGGCTTTCTACCCACCCCAAGCCTGTCCCCCTATATATTCCCGCACCCCCCAAACCCCCCCAAGCCTGCCCCTTACTCCCGCACCCCCTTAATTAATAGACTGTAGCGCCTTGATTCCTCCAAAGTATGCCAGGAAACAAACAGACCCACATGAAGAAAAATAATGGTATCCTGTTGTCTGGAATAGTTTGGAGGAATCATTTGCTCCAGAATTACCACCCAAAACAATGTGCTATATATCCTCTTAATTAAGGTGGTAATTCGTTTTTGGTACATTGGAGTGCCTTGATTCCTCCAAAGTATGCTAGGAAACAGGACCAGAAAAGCAAAAAAATTAATGGTGTTTGTTCTGTTGCTTGGAATAATTTGAAGGATTTAGTTACTCCAGATTTACCAACATATAATTTCCCCCTTAAGGAAGTAGTATAATAATTACCTTCCTATACTTTATATATTTGAACAACGGATGAAATTTTAGTTGGAGTAGAGAAGGAATGAGGATACGTTTACATTTACATTAATATTTACATAATCTTTTATATAAATGAAGGTACAGTCATTGAAGGTGGCGGCACACTGGGCAATTCTGGCTAGCATGCTACTTGCTTTTGCTACTCGCTTTGCTAGCAAAAACTTGCTATCCGTCACACTTGCTAGCGACTTTGGCTAGCAGCTAGCGCCAGCAGCCAGCGAGAATGACAACAAAACATCCCGTGTCCCACCAATCTTGCCAACTTTACAAAGAATATTGAAGTAAAAATAATGTAAACAAACAAATTTACTTCTATATCCAATTCTATCAAAGACATTAAAAATTGATTATAACTCCAGTAGAAAATACAGTACCGAAAATACACTGGAATAAAATCACTCCTATGTGAGAGTACTAAATTTATACTGTACATACAGTATTATTTGTAACGTTGTATTTCTTTGTATTGTTTTTATTATATCTAACCTAATATGCTATGTCATGTGAAAATACTAGTGTCTAGTGAAAATTTTGAGGTAAATTTACATTAGTACTGTGTTCACTTTATTGTATATTTTAGTATCATTACCCACTATTTTGGACCATCCTAATACACTTTTCATGGTATTAGTATAGAAGTACTTCATTCACTATATTGTATATTTTAGTATCATTACCCACTATTTTGGACCATTCTGTAATAATACCAATTTTGCAATTATATTATGTGCTTTTTAAAGTTAATGTAATTTGAGTCATGTAAATATATATTTCTAGATGTTTATTTATTGCATTTGATAGTATTATTTTGCTCGAGTACAGAATTTTGAGGCCATATTAGCTGTGAAAATTAGTATTCATAAAAACGACTATACTGTAGGTATAGGCTCCCCTATTTTTCATAATTTATTAATTTCTCAACACTAAATTTTCCCTGAACATGACTATTCTCCCCTCACCTCTCTCTCTCTGTATATATATATAAGTAATAGAACAAATAAAAATTTTGCGAGACAAAAAATTTGGGAAAACATAGCTCTGATAAAGACATACCGAAAAGGCCACTGGTACAGTATGTGCATTTTGCTTAAGTGGAATACAATGTGACTCTATTCCTTATTATTTGGAAAATATATAATAAATTCTCAAACAGCCTTTCACCTCCATCAATAGATGTTTGTGTGTCAAACTCCCAATTATAATTCCATTCTCCTAGGTTGAAATGTACATGTTTCATCACAAACCTATTAATTGTTCTGTTTCATAAAATGCATTTTGGTCCATGTCTTCAACTTACAGAATTAAAATATGAGCATACTATATACATTATTGTTGTGCCTTGGTTAGATACAATACAAAATTTTATTTTGCCTTGGTTTGAATTTTCTTAACTTCTATTATCTAATAAAGTATAATTGTGCTAGGTGAAATTTTTTAAATACAGAATACATGGTTAAGGAAAGTACAGAAAAGTTTTGAAAATACTGTTTAATATATAGTATCACAAGTGTTGTACTATTTAATAAATATCACAGCAAATGAATCACATGTGCCTGCCTATCAGAGGTAGGTTAAATCATGTATTGGGAATTGCTAATCTGAGGCGTCTTTTGGTTTTCCATTGGATATGAAGATTGCTTGGATGAAACCAAGATTTGGTGCGTAGTACTGTTTTTGTCGGCCAAAGGGATACGAAGATGATCCATGCGTACAGCCGCTGAAACCAAGACCGTCTTCGTATCCAAGCAAGCAAGGTCCAGAGCAGTGATTGGGGCAGCTTGCCTGTTCTTGGAAAATGTAAATAATGCAAATGGCGAATCACAAGAACATGAAGACAGTGAACATATATGAATTTTAAGTGCAACAAGCTGTAAAATAAAGCCAGTTCAGCACAAAGAAGGCTGACATCAAACTAATTGCAATTTAATAGGAAGTTTAAAGTACATGGTCAAAAGTCCTGCATGCAACCTGGGTGAATAAAAGCGAGCCATTTGAGTGAATCTTATGAACCAATATTGCACAGACCAACAGCTAGAGTTTCGGATAATTTTTCGAAGCCATCTTATTGGAAGGTGTTGCAGGAGGACTATTAACCGTGACTGTACAGTTGGCGGCAAAAGTCGTGTCGCCTCACTTGCTTCACTGAGGCACGCGGTGGTCATAGACTCGAGATTGTTAGGTGTATGTACAGTCGTGGTCAAAAATATATAATCATCCATATAGGGGTAACTCACGAAAGATTTTGAGAGCTTCCCTTTGTTCCTTAGCTGAAAAACTTTCCAATAAATAGGTTAATTAAGTACCATCGTTTAATTTACTACAAGCAGCTACAAACTACTTAATTAAATCAATAAAATTATATGTGAACATGAAAACATTAAACAGCAAATTGTTAAAGTTACCCATATGTGGATGATTATTATTATTAACCACGACTGTAAATACACCTAACAATCTCGAGTCTATGACCATTGGGTGAAGTAGGTGAGTGTGTACCGTATACGATATCACCTGAGTGTATAGCAAAAGGCAAGAGCACCTCTTTGATAACTCCTCATGACTTACATTACCATACTAAAAGAATATATAAGTATATATTTCTGGGTTGAAATGGATTAATCGGAAAATACCCTTTGAAAACTGGCATATATTAATAACTTCCATTTACCTCACTGACACGCCATCACATCACGAGTAAAGATATCATTTCATTCACCAGCACTAATAAATATTAAAGTGTGGTTGGAATATCTATAGAGACAGTAAATAAATATAAAATAAAATCTGCATTTGAATTAGTTCTTTTTTGGTGAATTTGACTGTTTAAGGAGGTGCGGGAGTAGGGGGGACAGGCTTGGGGGGGTGCGGGAATAGGGGGACAGGCTTGGGGTGGGTAGAAAGCCTGTAACCTATTCCCGCACCCCCCTAACCCCCCCCACCCCCCAAGCCTGTCCCCATACTCCCGCACCCCCCAAACCCCCCTCCCAAGCCTGTCCCCATACTCCTGCACCCCCCAAACCTCCCCCCCGACCCACCCCAAAAAACCCGCACCCCATAACCCCCCCCCCCAAGCCTGTCCCCCTATTCCCTTAAAGCTTCAACCAAACCTGTATACTTATTAGTGATCATGACTGTACATTGCATCCAAAAATGTCCTTATAGATATTGTTAAAAATAAATGTGTAAAGTGGTTGGTAATGTCTATTGAGTTTATTTGACGTTGAGAAGGTACTGTACTTGTTAATCTTCACACATCTGTCATTTACGTTTGTTACACCTGCCTACACACACACACACACACACTTTTACGTTTGTTACACCTGCCTACACACACACACACACTTTTACGTTTGTTACACCTGCCTACACACACACACACACACCTTTACGTTTGTCACACCTGCCTCCACACACACACCTTTACGTTCGTCACACCTGCCTACACACACACACACACACTTTTACGTTTGTTACACCTGCCTATACACACACACACACACACACTTTTACGTTTGTCACACCTGCCTACACACACACACACCTTTACGTTTGTCACACCTGCCTCCACACACACACCTTTACGTTTGTCACACCTGCCTACACACACACACACACACACACCTATACGTTATAATTATACTGTACTAACATCCACAACTATTTGTAGGGATCATAAGTATGTAACGCAAATGAAAATGTAGGTTTCCTTCAGAATTACACATTTATTATTTCTACACACATGTGACATTAATAAACTTAAGGGGAGATTCTCTTGTTGGTAAATTGGAAGGTCTCTGATTCTTCCTAACTATGACACGAACCAACAGATCCCCTATTAGTATCAGTTTTATGGTATAGTCAGGAGGAATCAGTAGCCTTCCAATTTACACACACTGTGATGTAGTCAGAAAATTGGGGATAAATGAGTCCTTCAAATATTGCCACGAAACAAACACTACCTATATGGAAGGAGTTTGTTTCGTGGCATGGTTAGGGGGAATCAGCAGAAGCCTCCAATTTTCATACACGATCACAGGGACCTTAAAGTACACTCCACCAAACGTTGTCGCAATTCATACTTTGCCAGCTGTACACTATCATAGTATATAGTCCATTAACACACACAGATAAACATACATGCACATTCGTTATACAAATATTTAATATCACACAGAAATGATGCAAGTGAGCCTAGGAGTGTAACTAGACTTTTATTAATAATGTTATATTTATTGCAAAGGATTTTTAATGTGACACCATACGAATTTCTATTTACATTTCTATACATCCAACAGGCTCATAATTTATTTTTATTTTTTTATATAGATATGGCCTGATGCAGTGATGGTGGTATGTGATATATATTGGTCATTAAGGATCACATTAGTTAAACCTTCATATTAGAAATGAAATACCAAGGTAAACTTTAGGCAAGCCAAAGTTTAATTTTTTTTTTTTTAACCCTGTCGAAAATAAATGCATCGATTCCATCCTTAATAATATGACCCTAGTTAGGTAAACTTTCAATCCCTAATCTGTGAACCACCTCAGAGGAAGGGAGTAACAGACTCATAACTAAAGCAAAGTTCACAAAGGTCGGATGGGTGGTAGTACAGTGTTGGTAGATCTGGAGCAAATGATTCCTCGTGTTTCTTTGCATACTTTGGAGGAATCAAGGCACTCCAATATACCAAAAGTGTGTTACCCCCTTAACTTAAAATTTTATTCGTAAGCATTCATTCATGGCGAGGACTAGTACCCAAAACTGCTTCGAATTCATAACAACAGCTCATACAAATAGAATAGCAGAGCAGAACCATTCCCTGGTTCGAAAATGAACCTGAAACAATATGGTGAGGTCAGAAATACAAACATATGAACAATTCCAAACTCTAAGATGTTTTGTGAATACCGGTCCAGGGGTCTTTCTAAATGACAATTCAAGTGAGGCAACGTACAGTTACGAACACTAATAAGTATACAGGTGTGCTTCGAATACCTGGAGACAGTAATTAAATGCACAATAAGATCTCCATTGTATAGTCACGAGCACTAATAAGTATACAGGTGTGCTTCGATTACCTGGAGACAGAAAATAAATGCACAATAAGATCTCCATTGGAAATACTTCGTTGGTGAAATTGAACTGTTTGAAGCATCAACCAAACTTGTATACTTATTAGTACTCGTGACTGTACACTCGCCATCCAAAATTTGGTAAAGTTTGGAATCATTTGACATAGTAGTGAACCAATTACAACGCTTATCCTGTTTCATATTTGCTTGAGCTCGCTTAATTAATACTCGATCAGGGTATTCGAACCAAGCCTGGATACATATATTGGTTTGCAAGTATTCTGAGCAGGAAAGGTTCAAACACCCTTGATTCAATAGGTGGGTAAGAAATAATGAATTCATTCTATTTCTACTCCGATGGAATGCAATGCTAAATGTGAAGCAATTACTAAAATGTCTTAAGTGGGAAGTTTTGTGTTGGTAAATCTGGATCAACTGAATCCTCCAAACTATCCCAAGCAACAGAACAAACACCATGGTCCTGTTTCCTGGCATATTTTGGAGGAATCAATGCACTCCAATGTACCAACAAATAATTACCACCTTAAGGAACCCTGTGATGTTGTGAGAATTTTGGAGATAAGCGAGTCCTTCAAACATTGCCACGAAACACACATACCTACTGTATAATGACAGGAGCATGTTTCGTGGCATGGTCAGGAGGAATCAGAAGCCTCCAATTTTCTTATTACACAATCACAGGGTCCTTAATTAATGTTACTGCTCAATTATAGAATCTCAGTACGTTCATTTATGGCAACAGTTGTTACCCTGGTGTTTACAAAGATAATTATGTAGGTTAAGTTATCCTTCTTCTATTTATTGGCCTTTTATAGACAATGATAGTTTTCGTAGTTATGATGATAATTTTTTAGAGCTGTAATGGCATGATTTTATAACATATATGTAATGTTATTCACGGTTCATAAATGCTGCCACAAAATCATAGTCGAATCAGCAAAGTTGTCTGCTATTTATTGCTTGCTGACCAACCTTACCAAAGTAGTACAAGTTATCCATAACTTATTTATTCGCTTTTCACATCCTCTCTCCCTGACATGTTACCTCTCTAGAGTCCGCTCCGCTGCTCTCCTCCCTGTACAGCGACGCAGGGATACGTCTCCATCTCCATCACCCATTATGAGTCTGTCTGCCGTCACAAATATTCCTACTGTCGTCGAGGCCTCATGGTCTGGAGGCACAATGTAGTCTCTGCCCATTTGAGGCTTGGCTACCGGCCACCGTGGCAGGTTGCTGGGATGCAGGGTGAGCCTCCCTTCACTGAATGTCGCTTGTGTCGAGCGCCTCGTGCTAACACTATAGAGCACTATTGCCTGGCATGCCCCACTGTCCGACACTTGCTGCCCCGGGGCCTGCCGCTTGATGTGGTTTGTCGACACCTGCTGAACCATCAGGTTTTGGAGGAACTTCTGGTACGTCACTCTCGTTTTGGTCGATTTAAGTAGGTCATAATGTATATATTTGTCTGTATTCTTGTGCTTCATTCTGTTATGTTTTTGTGATGTGTGTGTGCTTGTGTGTATGTGTAGTTGTAGTCATTGGATTCTCATTGGATTCTCATGGGTCCCGCCTACCCTTGAGTATTGTTGTCTGCCTGTTGATTGACGCCACGGCGCAATGAATTAAAAAAAAAAAAAAATCACAACGGAACCTCTCTCCTTCCCCCTCCCCCCTTCCAGTGAACCATGTAACCATGACCTGTATGGTATGAACTGTATATAGTAAGTGCTTCATTTCTATGTCACGGGTTCATAATTCACAGTGAAGTTGGCAAGGCGTCAATATCTTTGTCTGTGGGTGTACAGTCAGCGGCAAAAGTTGTGTCACCTCACTCCATTCTTCTTGAAGGATAACATAAATGATAATCATCAAACAAACATATTCACCATACAGAATTACAATATCCAGGGGGCAAATTAATAAACTGCTCTGGATTTTCATTTTACGAGCACTAATAAGTTGTTGTTGTTGTTGTTGTTGTCCCGGGGCAGAATGGTCTCCTGCCCAACAGACCCCCGGTACACTCTGGTCGCAGTGAAAAAACAAATTAGAAGAAAGGAGGAGCTGCATGGCCCTATATGCCTGGGCTACCGAAGCACATCCCAGGAAGATGGGACCAGAGCTTACTGGACCAGGGAGCCTGGAAGCCTCCAACCACCAGGGAGATTGGGGGGAAGGTCTTTGATCCCACAGCCAGTGCTGTGGGCCCAAGTCCACGTTACCACAAGAGCTACAAGTGGGGCTGCACCTTCCATGAGACCAGTCCTGAAAGAACCATAATGGGGAGGGAGTTTAGACTGCTGCATACAAAGAGATTATGCACCCCCGTGACAAATAAGTATTCATGCGAGCTTTAAGTATATAGAGACAGTAAATAAATGCACAATAACATCTCCATTGGAATTAGTTCGTTGGTGAAATGGTGGACTGTTCATAGGTTCAACCAAAGCTGTATACCTATTAGTGCTCGTGACTGTACATATGGTCAAAGAGAAAATGTGTGTGTGGTTATTTCACTCATTAAGGACCCTATGATCGTGTATAAGAATAATTATTGGAGGCTTCTGATTTCTCCTTACTATGTCACGAAACACGCTCCTTCCCTATAGGTGTGTGTGTTTAGTGGCAATGTTTGAAGGACTCATTTACCTCCAATTTGTTTACTGTATCAATGGATTCCTTAACCACTCCCGACCCGTAACCTTTGGGATATTCCATGATTAAAAGGAAGAAAGATATTTATAGCACCATTAACTCCATCATTAAAATCTAAAAGGCAATAAATCTTTTTCCATTCAAAAGAGCACCACTTCTGCCTGTCCTTGGTCCAGTTTTTATTATTATTATTATTATTTTTTTTTTTTCGTCACACATAATTTCTCCCCTTCGTCCATACTTTTTTTCATACACCATTTCTGCATTTGGTCCATTATTACTATTATTTTTTTTTTTCACACACCATTCCTGCATTTGGTCCAATTTTCTTTTTCTTTCTTTCTTTTTTTCACACACCATTCATGCCTTTCTTTTTTTTCACACACCATTTCTACATTTGGTCCATTTTTTTTTTCACACACCATTCCTACCTTTGTTTTTTTTTTCACACCAGGTTAATTTTCTCAAGGTTAGTTTATTTTCACACACCATTCCTTTTTTTTTTTTGTCCTACACCACTTCTACCTCTGGTTCTAATTTAGTTGAATTTGCTCAATATTAATAAAATTTAGAAATGATGCATAAAAGGTACGTTTTATTTATCTCAGGGGATAGATATTAGATCTCGAAATGTACGATATTTCTTTAATAACAGTACCATTATTTTGTCATGAAAACAATAATTTTGAGGTCCCTGTACGATAATATTGTGTTCAGAATCTGGCAACCCTGGAGTACATTTGAAGAGTGTAAAGTAGGGTCAAGGTGCAAGGTATAGGTTGGGTATGTGGGTTAGGTTAGGTTGGGAGTGGGGGAGAATGATGGAGGTAGAGGTTGGGACTGGAGAAAAGGATGGCTGTTAGTGTCAAGATGGGTTGACTCGTGTTTTCTGGCCTCTTCTTTTGTAGTTTTGATTTTCATAATATCTTAAATACGTATATATGTACTTACATTATGGTATGTGGTGTAGATATAATAGTTTATAGCAGACACCAGTAAGCCTTTTGTCAATGTACAGAATATTCCCTACTAACATGTTATTTGTATGATACAGTTTTCTATTTTATGTAGCCTATATCTATTTCCGTATGTAGGAAACCATTATTATATTTCATGTAGGGAACCAATATTTTATTTGTTAATTATTGAAAGAATTACCGTTTTGTAGCAGTGTTGCCAGATCTGGCTACGTCCCTAGATTTTGCCCCAGTTATTTCCTGTACTTTACCACGGTAATTTCCCGGTAGTCTGCTGTGGTCTAGGTTAGGTTATGTAAGGTCAGGCTAATTTCAAAATGCCCCATTTGAAATGCCATAGAAGAAAATAGTATTAGAATAGTCTAAATAAGTGGGTAATGAAGGTATAAAAACCGTACACAATAACGGTAATTCTTTCAATATTTACCTTTTATTTTATGTAGGGAACCATTATTTTATGTTTTGTGTATTTCCTATGTATTGAACCATTATTTTATATTATGTGTATATCCTATGTAGGAAACCATTATTTTATACTATGTGTATTTCTAATGTAGGGAACCATTACTTTATTTTGTCTGACATTACAGTACAGTACTGTATTTCCATATGTAGGGGTCTATTATAATTTTCATGTAACATTACAGTATTTTGTGTGACAAAACAGTACTTCATTTCCATGTCATAATTATGTACCGTATGTAACCATTATTATTTCCCTGTATTGGGTACTGTTGACATCAGACAACCAACGCAACTTTGTGTCCGTAGATGGGTTCCCAGAGAAGGAGAGCTTGACATAGGCATTTCTTGGGGCAAAAGCAGGAAGGTTGGACGAGGGCAAGGAGTTGGTATACAAGGAAGAAACACCACGTTGAGGCAGAGAAGGTACGTCATGCACAGCTGAAGCACCCTTGGCAGTCTTGGCAGCCGGAGGCAAACAGTCCACACCATCGGAATCCTGCAAGGAGTCGGACGAGGCATCAACGGTCGCTTGGTAGAGGTTGAGGAGGTGGAAGGCTGCAACCTGAGCTGCGGAGTGACCGAGGAGAGGGGAGGAGGGTTGCGAGAAGGCAGCTCAGGCCAGTGATCCTCGATAGGAGACTCATCCTCCTTCAACATGGCCAAATCGGCCTCCAGGCAGGAAGCCACATCCGAATCCGCGCTCTCCATCAGGCCAGGCAAGGCCTAGATGGGAAGCGAATAACTGAACACACACGAACACACGAACATACACACACAGAACCACAATAAAACAAATTAACCACAAACAACAATACCACAAACAGCAAAACCACAAAAAAAAACGAGATAGAAAATATAAACAACCCCTATAACACCACAGACACAACAACACACAAACAAGAACGTTGAAACAAGACAAACATCATCACAGGCAGAGCGCCAGGAACACGTATTCACTCCAGGAAGGTTGGGGTGAGACTGACCCCTTGCTTGCTTGCAGAGTTACCAACTCAAAGTCACGAAACAGCGCTAGATTGCTGCCTAAAATGCGCTAAATGTCCTTGAAAAACCACCAAAAATTGTGCTAAAAACGTTTCTACACATATTTTGTTGATTCCGACCTAAACACACATTTTAAATATATTTTTACACTCACCAGCCAGTACTGTAATTGGGTTACTGTAGATCTGCTAGATCCCACTCGATTATCTCTCCGGGATCTCCCTCGGTGGGTGATTGAATAGAGGTTGATGGTTGAGATGACTCAGATGAGGTTTGATATGCTTCCAAAGACCCAATTTTTCTCAACACACTCTCAGGTAGCTTGTAATCATGACAGGATTTCCCATGACTTCTCAGTCCATACTTGATTGTCAAACCAGCGTTTAAGCTCGTGATGGCTAACCGGTTACGCAATTTCGATTTGACAATACCCATTTGGCTAAAAACTCGTTCCACATCTGCATTGGAATGAGGTAAACTGAGTAAAGTTATAGCCAGATCAGACAGTTCTTTGAAAGGATTTCCTCCAGTCGCATCCCTATAGGAAGCTATTTCTGCCCACAGTCCAATAGTATCAGGAGTCAGTTAGCCACTGAACTCTGAAGTGTTGAGTGTATTTTTTGCTAATGGCACTCATGATATTGACAATCAGAAATAATATCAAGGAAGAAATTTGTTAGGTACGACCAACGTTCACACCGAGGATTTACGCTCTACTGAACACGAACATCGAAAATTCTAGAGGCCTGCTGCAGGGATGGAACTCACTCGTCCTAGAGTCTAGACATCTTCCAGTTTTGCTCCAAACGGTAAATAAGACAAACAACGCGATTCATCATCGAGTAAAAAATGTAGAGCTATTTTACTGATACCTTAATGTGTTCCAGGAAAACCTAACAATCATAAATTTGGAATGTTGGTAAAATCGCTAAATCTGTAGTTAAATTGGGTAAAAACGCGCCAAATAGCGCCATGGCGCTGTTTTCGCAATTATCGCGCTATCTTCAGAATGCGCTAAATCTAGCGCGTTTCGCGCCAAATTGCCAACTCTGCTTGCTTGGATACGAAGACGGTCTTGGTTTCAACGGCTGTACGCATGGATCATCTTCGTATCCCTTTGGCCGACAAAAACAGTACTACGCACCAAATCTTGGTTTCATCCAAGCAATCTTCATATCCAATGGAAAACCAAAAGACGCCTCAGATTAGCAATTCCCAATACATGATTTAACCTACCTCTGATAGGCAGGCACATGTGATTCATTTGCTGTGATATTTATTAAATAGTACAACACTTGTGATACTATATATTAAACAGTATTTTCAAAACTTTTCTGTACTTTCCTTAACCATGTATTCTGTATTTAAGAAATTTCACCTAGCACAATTATACTTTATTAGATAATAGAAGTTAAGAAAATTCAAACCAAGGCAAAATAAAATTTTGTATTGTATCTAACCAAGGCACAACAATAATGTATATAGTATGCTCATATTTTAATTCTGTAAGTTGAAGACATGGACCAAAATGCATTTTATGAAACAGAACAATTAATAGGTTTGTGATGAAACATGTACATTTCAACCTAGGAGAATGGAATTATAATTGGGAGTTTGACACACAAACATCTATTGATGGAGGTGAAAGGCTGTTTGAGAATTTATTATATATTTTCCAAATAATAAGGAATAGAGTCACATTGTATTCCACTTAAGCAAAATGCACATACTGTACCAGTGGCCTTTTCGGTATGTCTTTATCAGAGATATGTTTTCCCAAATTTTTTGTCTCGCAAAATTTTTATTTGTTCTATTACTTATATATATATACAGAGAGAGAGAGAGAGAGGTGAGGGGAGAATAGTCATGTTCAGGGAAAATTTAGTGTTGAGAAATTAATAAATTATGAAAAATAGGGGAGCCTATACCTACAGTATAGTCGTTTTTATGAATACTAATTTTCACAGCTAATATGGCCTCAAAATTCTGTACTCGAGCAAAATAATACTATCAAATGCAATAAATAAACATCTAGAAATATATATTTACATGACTCAAATTACATTAACTTTAAAAAGCACATAATATAATTGCAAAATTGGTATTATTACAGAATGGTCCAAAATAGTGGGTAATGATACTAAAATATACAATATAGTGAATGAAGTACTTCTATACTAATACCATGAAAAGTGTATTAGGATGGTCCAAAATAGTGGGTAATGATACTAAAATATACAATAAAGTGAACACAGTACTAATGTAAATTTACCTCAAAATTTTCACTAGACACTAGTATTTTCACATGACATAGCATATTAGGTTAGATATAATAAAAACAATACAAAGAAATACAACGTTACAAATAATACTGTATGTACAGTATAAATTTAGTACTCTCACATAGGAGTGATTTTATTCCAGTGTATTTTCGGTACTGTATTTTCTACTGGAGTTATAATCAATTTTTAATGTCTTTGATAGAATTGGATATAGAAGTAAATTTGTTTGTTTACATTATTTTTACTTCAATATTCTTTGTAAAGTTGGCAAGATTGGTGGGACACGGGATGTTTTGTTGTCATTCTCGCTGGCTGCTGGCGCTAGCTGCTAGCCAAAGTCGCTAGCAAGTGTGACGGATAGCAAGTTTTTGCTAGCAAAGCGAGTAGCAAAAGCAAGTAGCATGCTAGCCAGAATTGCCCAGTGTGCCGCCACCTTCAATGACTGTACCTTCATTTATATAAAAGATTATGTAAATATTAATGTAAATGTAAACGTATCCTCATTCCTTCTCTACTCCAACTAAAATTTCATCCGTTGTTCAAATATATAAAGTATAGGAAGGTAATTATTATACTACTTCCTTAAGGGGGAAATTATATGTTGGTAAATCTGGAGTAACTAAATCCTTCAAATTATTCCAAGCAACAGAACAAACACCATTAATTTTTTTGCTTTTCTGGTCCTGTTTCCTAGCATACTTTGGAGGAATCAAGGCACTCCAATGTACCAAAAACGAATTACCACCTTAATTAAGAGGATATATAGCACATTGTTTTGGGTGGTAATTCTGGAGCAAATGATTCCTCCAAACTATTCCAGACAACAGGATACCATTATTTTTCTTCATGTGGGTCTGTTTGTTTCCTGGCATACTTTGGAGGAATCAAGGCGCTACAGTCTATTAATTAAGGGGGTGCGGGAGTAAGGGGCAGGCTTGGGGGGGTTTGGGGGGTGCGGGAATATATAGGGGGACAGGCTTGGGGTGGGTAGAAAGCCTGTCTGTCCCCTATTCTCGCACCCCCCTAACCCTCCCCCCTCCTCCAAGCCTGTCCCCCTACTCCTGCACCCCCCAAAACCCCCGCACCCCCCTAAACCCCCCCAAGGTATACCATCCCCTTAACGAAAAAGCTCAATGTCGTTAAGTTCCCATTGTAAAATAATCTGATATGATTGATGAAGAACCTTTTACTCCAAGAAATATTTAAATAATACAACCCATAGGATTTTTCCAATGTTAACCACTGTGTTCATTTATTCATAAACGAGTGTTAAAAAAAAAAATGCAATCTCTCCTAAAGCTGAGCAAGCCTATGTACAGTCAGGAGCACTTATAAGTATACAAGTGTGCTTCGAATACCAAGAGACAGTAAATAAATGCACAATAAGATCACCATTGGAATGAGTTCGTTGGTGAATTGGTTGGTGGACTGTTCAAAGCTTCAACCAAAGCTGTATACTTATTAGTGCTCGTGACTGTACAGAGACCACATCATTTCATCCTAATTATTAAGAGACCCTGTGATGTAGTCAGAAAATTGAAAATAAATTAGTCCTTTAAATATTGCCACAAAACACCACCACTATGGAAGTAACTTGTTTCGTGGCATAGTCAGGAGGAATCTGAAGCCTCCTCTCTATTCATACACAATCACATGCAGGGTCCTTAAGGGGGAAGTTTTGTGTTGGTAGATCTGGAGCAACTGAATCCTCCAAACTATTCCAAGCAACATAACACCATTATTTTTGTGCTCTTCTGGTCCTGTTTCCTAGCATACTTTGGAGGAATCAAAGCACTCCAATGTAACAAAAGAGAATTACCACCTTAACAATGTTAGGTAAATTAAATTCTGGACCCTCAGATACCTGTTGTTGATCTCTGCTAAAATCTGATAACTTAATTGTTGCCTCTCCTCTCTGTCTTGTTGTTCTCTTTTGACTACCAAGGTGTTTTTGGCTTAGCAATTCCCATCAGGACCCTGTGATCGTGTATAAGACTTTTTGTTGACTTTTGCTTGTGTCGGTATTCACAAAACATCTTAGAGTTTGGACTTGTTTGTATGTTTGTAATACTCACCTCACCATATATGCGTTTGAGGCTAATTTCGAAGCAGCGAATGTTTTTTTTTTCTCTCTCTCTTTGTATGAGCTCATATTATGATTTCGAAGCAGTGAATGGTTTTGTTGTTCTCTTTATATGAACTTATATTATGATTTCGAAGCAGTGAATGGTTTTGTTGTTTTCTTTGTATGAGCTTATATTATAATTTCGAAGCAGTGAATGGTTTTGTTGTTCTCTTTGTATGAGCTTATATTATAATTTCGAAGCAGTGCCGGATCATACTTCTTACCATGAACAAACACTTACGAACAAAATTTTAAGTTAAGAGTGAACTTTGCGTTTGTGAATACGGGCCCTGCTGATTCTTTCTTAAAAATTTTACTATGTCACGAAAACAAGCTCCTTCCATAAAGATGGTGTTTTTTTTTTTTTTTTATAATCCATTGCGCCGTAGCGTCAGTCAATAGTTAGACAACAGTACACAAGGGTAGGCGGGACTCACGAGAACCCAATGACGACACACACACACACAGGCACACACACATGTGCACACACACACACACATCACGAAAACATAACAGAATGAAGCACAAATATACAGACAAATATTTACATCATGACCTACTTAAATCCACCAAAACGAGGGTGGCGCACCAGAAGTTCCTCCAGAACCTGATGGTTCAGCAGGTGTCGACAAACCACATCAAGTGGCAGGCCCTGGGGCAGCAAGTGTCGGACAGTGGGGTAGGCTAGGCAATAGTGCTCTATAGTGTTAGCACGAGGCGCTCGACACAAGCGACACTCAGTGAAGGGAGGCTCACCCTGCATCCCAGCAACCTGCCACGGTGGCCGGTAGCCAAGCCTCAAACGAGCAGAGACTACATTGTGCCTCCGAACCATGAGGCCTCGAAGATGGTAGGAATATTTGTGACGGCATACAGACTCGTAATGGGTGATGGAGATGCTGAAGGGCCTCTCTGCATCCCTGCGTCGCCGTACAGGGAGGAAAGCGGCGGAGCGGACTTTAGAGAGGTAACATGTCAGGGAGAGAGGACGTCCAGCACCACGAGGAGGCAGATGGCAGGCTTCCTTTGCGAGTCTGTCAACTGTACCATTGTGACGTAAACCTACATGGGATGGCACCCATAAAAATTTGACAGTGAATTTACGATGACGCAATAAGGCCAAAAACGATAAAATCTGCTGAATAACAGTAGAGTGTGTGGGCTGAACACTATAGAGGGAATGAAGGGCAGGTTTGGAGTCACAAAAAATGGCAGCATTCACTCCACGTTGACAAACAACACTAACAGCATCCAGAATGGCATACAGTTCACACAATGTTGAGCTAGAGTGGTTACAGAGACGACAGCCAACCCAGCCCCCTGGAGGTGACTCCAGGTCAGGCGAGAAAACAGCTCAACCTGCTGCACCATCCACCTGCAATGAGCCATCAGTGTAGAGGCAGTATGGATCTGTGATGGAGGAAGTCACTGTTTCTATGTGTTCCAGAGCCAACTGCAAGTGAACACTGGCTGAGCTTGAGGAAGGCGGCAGGTGAATATTCTGCTCTTATCTGGGGAGACAATAATGCCACAGTGAGAGGAGACCACAGAGAAGAGTCAAGAAACCGCTGGAGATCCCTTGGTGAGGTAGAATGAACACAGATATCATCAGCATAGCATGTAATTGTAGTTCCAGGAATATCAGGGAGAGAAGTGAGCAACCGATGCATCAGAATATTAAATAACAATGGGCTGAGAACACCACCTTGAGGCGTACCAAGATGAAAACTGCGCAAAGGACTGAGTGCACCACTGAAAAACACACGGGAGGTCCTGTTACTCAGGTAGCCCAGAATCCACCGTAGTAGATTACCCTTTATCCCAAAGTCAACCAGTTGATCCAAAATGACGTCTCTATTAGCAACATCGAAGGCACTTCGAAGGTCAATGAAGGCCACCACACTGTCCCTGGAAAGGCGAGAGTACAGGTCGACTAGGCAGTGATGTGTGCTCCGCTGGGGAAGGAAACCAAACAGCCATGGAGAAAGGCGATCCTGCAGTCTGTACATGAGACGATTGAGTAAGATTTTCTCCCTAACCTTACAGAAACAGGAAGTAAGGGAAATAGGCCTGAACTTCGCAGTGCCGGGTGTAGGGATGGGTATTATTGTGCTGCTGGTCCAGGCTCGTGGTACACAACCGTCACGAAGACAAAGATTGTACAGTCGAAGTAGAGGGTTCCCAGGAACTTGTTGAAGTAGGCGCAGCACAGCATAAGTAATACCATCATCACCAGGGGAAGAAGCTCTACCCCGAGAGAGAGCACGGCGCAACTCCTCCTCAGTTATCTCCTCTGCATCATCGTCATCATCTTGTAACAGAGCAGACATTAGACGTAGCCGATGGACAGCAGCACGGGAAGCGAGTGCATCTTGTATGTGGATGGGTAGACTGGCTGGGGTAGATTGTTCTGACCAGGCATCGACAAGTTGTTTGGCATAGTCGGCAGGAGTGTGATGATGAGCAGTGGCCGGTGTCTTTTTAACAACCCGATGGATGAGGTGCCACATAGAAGCCACACTTGTTTGCTGGTTGATGCTGTCCGTGAACCGCTGCCAAGACTCAGTGTGAGCACAATCCTGCAGGGCAACTAAAGCGTCCCTAGACATCTGGTAACGATGGAGTAGGTCAGGGGTTGGGTTGGCTTGAAACAATAGGCCATCACGTTCAGCCTCCTCCTTTGCCTCCTGTATACGTGCATCCAGCGTCCAGGAGTGGGCCGTATGGCGATGCTGGAGGTGTGGCCGGGAGACGTATAGCCTATAAAAGTCATGAGTAGCAGATACAAGATCAGAGTACAACTGTTCAGCTGATGATATGTCAAATGTAGGGAATACATGGGCCATAAATAAGATGTAAGTCGGGCAATATTTAGGGGGCACAGCAATACGCAAACGAGTGGCTGAATCACCTGACCCAGCAGTTAGAGAATAATGAAAGCGAAGAGCAATGTGATCAGAGAATAAGTCTGGCACTGAGGAGCACTGGACCTGAGATGCTATCAGGCCAGACGAGAGGATGTAATCCAGAGTACCTCCCCGGCAATGAGTGGCACCGCAGTGTCCCAGTGTGTCAGATGATGCTTGCGGATGTATGAAAGGAGACGAACACCATTACGATTAATAGAGCCAGTACCATCACCCAAATCAGAATGCCGAGCATTAAAATCTCCCATATACACCATACCACACACTGTTGGAGAAGGAAGAGCCTCAAGAGTGAGTCTAGCTGGGGCAGAATAGACATTACATAGTTGGAGTACTCCATTCCCAGGTAGAACCTCAAATAGCTGAAAGGTCATGTCAGGATCAGTGGAGGTACGGAGAAGGCGATGTGGCAAGGAGCTATGTATGTAAGTCAGGAGACCATTCCTTACCAGATGAACATATGGCACATAACCTGAGAGGGGAGGAGCTTGCCCAGCAGCAAGCGGCAGTCCTGGAAATGCTTCCTGGAGAAAAATAACACTGGGATGATGACGAAAAACATAGGCCTTGAGTTGAGTGAGCTTAGCATAACTGGTGATACCACATACATTCCAGGAGATGACATCCAGCCGGCAATCACTATCGAACTCTGTATTTGGAGGTAGAAGTCCGGTGAGTGGGGGCAGATGAGCGACCTGGAGAAGAAGATGGACCAGGAGAAGGGACTGACTCGAAAAGCTTTTCAAGGCGAGATGCAACAGTATCCATCTTTTCGGTAAGGGTAGTGACAGTTGAGATGATGGCCTGCTGAGCCTCGACCAAGGTGGAGAGTTTGGAGTCATTGGCAGCCTGAGCGGCAACCAGCCCATCAATCCTGGCTTCAAGGGCAGAAAAGCCGTTTTCGAGATCCGTACATCGTGCCATGAGGGTAGCAACAGACTTGCAGAGGGCCAGGTCTGGAGGTGAGGCAGGGCTGGTAGGAGCAGCAGACTGGGGAGGTGGTGGTGGTGGTGGTGGTGGTGGAGGCGGAGCAATAGTAGAGACACGAGCCTGGACCTTACGTCAAGTACATCTATGTCACAAGTTAACCCCTGGCTGAATGCATCGTGGACACTTCCATCGAGACGTATCTTCAGGAGATGAAGGCTCAGAGGTGGAGGCAGCAGGACGCGATGGTTCACCCCTGACAGGACACGTCTTGGAATCATGGTCGGCCGCACACCATGCACACTTCGGCCTGACAGAACAGTACCGGGAGATATGCCCAACTCCCCAGCACCTGTAGCACCAAGGCTGGTCATTATGAAGTTTCCTCACCTCACACAGTGGTAGACAAGGGAGGAAATCAAAGGAAATCTCATTTGGAGGTGGATCGGGTTGACTCCAGACAACAACAATACGGCTAATGGGGGAACCATCTTGGAAAAAACGACGGGCAAAGTACACACCAGGGTATCCTTTGGCAAGTTTCGGGTCAACATCAATAGGAAAACGGGTGAGGATGTAGCTGGGGAACTTACGAGGCCTCTCAGGTGAGTCTTCAAGAATGAGAGGCAGAGATAAAAATTCACCAGCCTTCACTCTATCAATGATGTCCTGATGCTTCCTAGAGATGTAGACAAACCGGGAGGTGACAGCAGCCATCTTGACTTCAGCCAGTTCACGCTGCAACTGGAAGGCCCTGTTGACATCAGACAACCAACACAGCTTTGTGTCCGTAGATGGGTTTCCAGAGAAGGAGAGTTTGACATAGGCATCTCTCGGGGCAAAAGCAGGAAGGTTGGACGAGGGCAAGGAGTTGGTATACAAAGAAGAAACACCAGGGTGAGGCAGAGAAGGTACGTCGTGCACAGCTGAAGCACCCTTGGCAGTCTTGGCAGCTGGAGGCAAACAGTCCACACCATCGGAATCCTGCGAGGAGTCGGACGAGGCATCAACAGGTCGCTTGGTAGAGGTTGAGGAGGTGGACGGCTGCAACCTGAGCTGCGGAGTGATCAAGGAGAGGGGGGGAGGGTTGCGAGAAGGCAGCTCAGGCCAGTGATCCTCAATTGGAGACTCGTCTTCCTCCGACATTGCCAAGTCGGCCTCCAAGCAGGAATCCGCACTCTCCATCAGGCCAGGCAAGGCCTAGATGGAAAGCAAACAACTAAACACTCAATCAGCCAGGGACACACACACACACACACAGACAATCACAACAAAACTATACACAGAACCACAACAGACAAACAACACCAGCAACACCACAGAAACAACAACACACAAACAAGAACTCACAAACAACACAAAAAACACAAACAAGAGCTCCAAAACAACACAAACAACAACACAAACGAGAATGGAGGCAGAGCGCCACGAGTACGTCCACACTCCACCTGTTCTGGAGCGAGACTCAAGATGGTGTTTGGTGATAACATTTGAAGGACTTATTAACCTCCAATTTTCTGACTATAACTTGGGGTCCCTTAAGGTGGTAATTCTTTTTTGGTACATTGGAGTATCTTGATTCCTCCAAAGTATGCCAGGAAATAGGGCCAGATGAACAAAAATAATGGTGTTCTGTTGCTTGGAATAGTTTGGAAGAATCATTTGCTCCAGATTTACCAACAAAAAAATTCCTCCCTTAAGGGGATAGCATACTTTTGGTACATTGGAGATCCTTGATTCCTCCAAAGTATACATACCAGCTCAGCAAAAATAATGATGGCCTTTTGCTTGGAATAGTTTGGAGGAATCATTTACTACAGATTAACCAACACTGTACTATATAATATTATACCCTTAATGAAAAATGAGATCTGTCACACATGTAAACAACACAGTAAACTATACTTCTTTTATTTTAACATGGTGAAAATGTAAGCTCTCCACCATTAAGGGGGTACGGGAATAGGGGGACAGGTTAGGGGGGTGCGGGAGTAGGGGGACAGGCTTGGAGGGGGGAGTTAGGGGGGGTGCGGGAATAGGGGACAAGCTTTCTACCCACCCCAAGCCTGTCCCACTACTCCCGCAACTCCCCCCCCCCAGCCTGTCCCCCTACTCCCGCACCCCCCAAACACCCCCCCCTCCAAGCCTGTTACCTACTCCCGCACCCCCTTAAGGGATCCTGTGATTAATTAAGAAAGAAAATTGGAGGTTAGACAGTCCTTCAAACATTGATACGAAACACACACACAAACACACACACACAAACACCTACATTGAAGGAATTTGTTTCGTGGCATAGTCAGGAGGAATCAGAAGCCACCAGGTCTCATACACGTTCACAGGGTCCTTAAATATTTTAGCATGCATGGCTTTTTCGGTAAATGAAATGCAATGCAAGACAAATGACACCAACTACTTTCTTTATCTGCTGCCACTTCTTCTAAACACTGTAACGTATGACAAATGTGTGTATCTATTCTGTAAGAACATATTAATTAGCAGAGAACCGATATATTTTCACCAGGATGGATAGAAAAACAACCCACTCACTATAATTATAATAAGAGAGGTCAACTCACTATAATAATAAGAGAGGTCAACTCACTATAATCATAACAAGATAGGTCAACTCACTACATAACAAGAGAGGTCAACTCACTATATAATAAGAGAGGTCAACTCACTATATAATAAGAGAGGTCAATTCACTGTATAATAATAAGAGAGGTCAACTCACTATGATAATAAGAGAGGTCAACTCACTTTAATCATAACAAGAGAGGTCAACTCACTACATAACAAGAGAGGTCAACTCACTATATAATAAGAGAGGTCAACTCACTATATAATAATAAGAGAGGTCAATTCACTATACATTAAGAGAGGTCAACTCACTATATAATAAGAGAGGTCAACTCACTATACAATAAGAGAGGTCAACTCACTATATAATAATAAGAGAGGTCAACTCACTACATAACAAGAGAGGTCAACTCACTATATAATAATAAGAGAGGTCAGCTCACTATATAATAAGAGAGGTCAACTCACTATATAATAATAAGAGAGGTCAACTCACTATATAATAATAAGAGAGGTCAAGGAATGGTTCGAGTCGCTATATAGAGTAAAACACCACCATTATTACCATATAAAATAAATAGCATTTATATTACTCTATATATATAATTATCTATATCCTCTGGGTTGCGATAGAGGGACATTGTTTACTTGAATAATTATAGTCAGTATATTTTAGGGTTTGGCGCCCCTTCAATCCCGACCCAATTCCTTTTCCTCTCTTTTCAATTGTTCCCTATATTTTTTCCTTTTTTCTTACTGTCCCTCTTCTCTCTCTCTCTCTCTCTCTCTCTCTCTCTCTCTCTCTCTCTCTCTCTCTCTCTCATCATCATCATCATGTATTCTGTGTACAGTCACGTGCACTAATAAGTATACAGTACAGTTTAGGTTGAAGCTTTGAACAGTCCAATTCACTAATGAACTAATTACATTGGAGATGTAAGTTATTGTGCATTTATTTACGGTCTGAAGGTATTCCAAGCACACCTGAATACTTATTATTGCTCGTGACTGTACAGATATAGTTTTTTCTTGTGACTATTTTATCTTGTCACTATACATTTTATCTTATGACTATACATTTAATCTTGTGACTATACATTTTTCTCTTGTAACTATACATTATAATAAAGTGTACTGATGCATTCCTACAAACCAATGTTCACAGTATTTATGCACATTAATAACATCACCTTGTAATCAAACCAATGAGTGAGGATATGATAGTGTGTACAGGTGTGAAGTCAACCCCACAAAGAAATTATTTGTTTTCAAAATGTTTCAGTCACTCTCAAATGCCACGTGCACAATTTTATTTACCCTTTAAATTAAATTCATATACAGAACGAAAAGGTGACTACGTTGCGTAACCCACTATTGAGGGTGACTAACTAATTAACTATACAAGTGTTTGATGAGGCGAGACGCTCCAGTATAAAAGCCCAGGTTGTATGTGGTGGAAATCAGACATCTCTTGTCACAGCACAGAGAGAGATGGAGGCTCTGAGAGTGTTGTCAATTCTGGTGGCTCTGCTGTCTCCTGTAACCTCGTCCATCGTATTCCAGGTAGCATAGCATGTATTTTATTAGTGATTGGAGTTGGTGGTGGTGGGACGTGGAATTCTGACTTTGATTCCATTTAGCACATAAGATCATCACTGTTAATATTATCAACACCCGTATTTTATTTTTTAGTGATTGGTGGGACATAGAACTCTGACTTTGATTCCATTTAGCACAGAAGATCATCACTATTATTATCAACACCCAAATAATGTTCTATAGATGGGATGGTACTGTGCTAATTTAGTCTTGCATTATTGAACTGAATCATTATCATCTTTATTTGCAATTGTTAGTCATTGATGGTGTGTTTCAATACTTCCCAATAAAGACCCTGTGATGTAGTCAGAAATTTGAAAATAAATGGGTCCTACAAATATTGCCACGAAACACACACCACCTATAATATGGAAGGAGCTTGTTTCGTGGCATAGTCAGGAGGAATCAGAAGCCTCCAATTCTCGCACACCATCACAGGGGCCTTAAAATCTTACAATGTCAAAGGATACATGCGTAATTCTTTTCCCCGTGGTCAGTTTATCCTCAACAAAAGATTATGTCAATATATTCGCTCATGCCAAGTTAGTAATTTTTCCACGGGATTCTATATACACTTTTCGCTGGCAAACAGAATATAACATAAACTTTTTCTCTGTACACTCGCAATCCAAAATTTGTATCCAAGTCTTATTGAACTTTGGAATAATTTGACATCTAGTGAATTCATTACAACCCTTATCCTGTTTCATATTTGCTTGAGCTCGCTTAATACTCAATCAGGCTATTCGAAGCAGGCCTGGGTACATATTTTGGATTGCGAATGTACAGTTGAGCAAGTAAATAGTGCAAGAAAAATATGGCTGTATATGGAAACATGTTGCAGTTCCTTGTAGTATGTCTTGGTATCTTTATGAATGAATTACTGGTAACCCAGAGCCAATGTAAGGAGGAATGTGATTGGCTGAACTTTGAGTAGAGGTAAAGATGTTGCTTGCCATATACAACCATATTTTTTTCTTGCACTTTCTACTTGCTCAGCTGTACATTATGAGGTTAGGAAAGTCTCTCTTCATTATACTATTTCCTTACGTATAATATTATCTACATTCCATTGTATCTCAGCTGGTTCTCTGTTTAGTTGTCAGTTGTTTGTTTGTTTGTCCCTGTGCTCGTGTTTGAGAATGGGAGGCTTCAGCTGATTCCTCCTGACTACCCCATGCACGAAACAAGCTCCTTCCATATAGGTGGTGGTGTTGTTTCGTGGCAATGTTTGAAGGACTCACTAACCTTCAATTTTCTGCCCTGTTTGTTCCCGTTATAAGTCCATGAATATTATCCTCTTAGCAAACGGTAAACAGTTATATAAAATTATCCTCTAAGCAAACGGTAAACAGTTATATAAAATTATCCTCTAAGCAAACGGTAAACAGTTATATAAAATTATCCTCTTAGCAAACGGTAAACAGTTATATAAAATTACCCTCTAAGCAAACGGTAAACAGTTATATAAAATTATCCTCTAAGCAAACGGTAAACAGTTATATAAAATTATCCTCTAAGCAAACGGTAAACAGTTATATAAAATTATCCTCTAAGCAAACGGTAAACAGTTATATAAAATTATCCTCTTAGCAAACGGTAAACAGTTATATAAAATTATCCTCTTAGCAAACGGTAAACAGTTATATATATATATGTAAAATCTGTATATATTTTTCTAGGTTAGTGTGTATAACTCCTTTCTATAATGATATTTTGTGAACTTTTATGATTCCTGTATTATGCTTTATACAACTTTCTTTTGGGTAAATGAAACAATACTTTGAAATAACTGAACATTAACCACTCTTCCCTCAAATAGATAAATAAATAAATAAATAGTAATAATAATGATAATAATAATAATAAAATGATAATAAAAATAATAATATCAATTATTATTATTATTATTATTATTATTATCATTATTACTATTATTATTATTATTATATAAATGGGTAAAAAGTAGATCAATAGATATCATTACCTATATATATAAAATGCAATGATAACTACGTTTAATAAAGATGAAACAACTTCTTCAATAAAGTTTCTTCCTCTAAACAGGATGATGAAACAGGCGATGCTACTCTAAGTCAAGGGGTAAGTAATGATAATAAGGAATGAATGTACAGTCGCAATCCAAAATTTGTATCCAGGTCTTGTTGAAGTTTCGAATCAGTTGAGATACTAGTGAAGCAATGACAACGCTTATCCTGTTTCATAATATTTGCTTGAGCTCGCTAAATTAATTAATACTCGATCAGGCCATGCCATTCGAAGCAAGCCTGGATAATACATATTTTGGATTGCGAGTGTACAGTCACGAGCACTAATAAGTATACAGTTTTGGTTGAAGCTTTGAACAGTCCACCCACCAATTCACCAACAAAGTACAGTAATTCCAATGGAGATGTTATTGTGCATTTATTAATTAACTGTCTCTATAGGTATTCGAAGCACACCACCTGGATACTTATTAGTACTCGTGACTGTACACCCGACCTTGTAAATTCGCGACCACGTACTAAGATGTTTATATATTATGCCATTATTTTGAGCTGGTAACATTTATTTATTTGGGGAGGAATCAGTCAGTATTACCAGCTCAGATGACATAATAAACATTTGGGGACGTGGTCGCGAATTTACCAGCTCGAGTCGTGCACAAAAGTAATCATCCACATTTGGGATTTTTCGTATAATTATAATGAGCTTCCCTTCATTTGTTTGTTAGCTGAGAAAATTTTCAATAAGTAGATTAAATATCATCTTCTAATATTTAATTGACTTTTCACATTATACACATTACATTATACACATCATTGTTTTATTGACTTATATTAACATTATACACATCATTGTTTTATTGACTTATATTAATATTATACACATTATTATTTTATTAACTGACTTATATTAACATTATACACATCATTGTTTTATTGACTTATATTAACATTATACACATTATTATTTTATTGATCGACTTATATTAACACTATACACATTAAATTTTATTGACTTATATCAACATTATACACATTACATTATACACATCTCATCTGACGTACCTGTGAAGTAATGACAATGTTTTTTAAACCTGTCGTCTCTCATTAGGTATAAGGTCTCTCTCTCTCTCTCTCTCTCTCTCTCTCTCTCTCTCTCTCATTATGGGAGGTCTGTGATTCCTCCAAACTATACCACGAAACAGACACCCTATATAGTTGTTTAAGTTGGGGGTCTGTTTCATGGCATAGTTTGGAGGAATGAGAGAGAGAGAGAGAGAGAGAGAGAGAGAGAGAGAGAGAGAGAGAGAGAGAGAGAGAGAGAGAGAGAAACTTATACCACAACAGAATATAAAGGGTAATAAGAGAGAGAGAGAGAGAGAGAGAGAGAGAGAGAGAGAGAGAGAGAGAGAGAGAGAGAGAGAGAGAGAGAGAACTTATATCCCAACAGAATATAAAGGGTTATGAGAGAGAGAGACAGAGAGAGAGAGAGAGAGACAAAATAAATGAGAGAGAGAGAAACCCCAACATAATAATATAATGTTTTTTATCTACAGGATGATGAAGTCTACATACGTCAAGACCCAACAGTCACCCTCAACAGTGTAAGTTATTTATTCATTTATTCATATATTTATTCATTTATTTATTTTCTCATTTATTTATTTTTTTATTTATTTTTTTATTTTATTGTTATTTTTTTATTCATTCATTCATTCATTTATTCATTTATTTATCAATTTATTTATTTTATTCTCATTTTTCTATTAATTCATTCATTTATTTATTTATTTATTTTATTTATTTTTATTTTATTCATTCATTCATTTATTTATTCATTCATTCATTTATCTATTCATTTATTATTATTTTTTTTTTTCATGTAGAAGTAGTTGAAAGTTATTGTCTGATTCATTTAAACTGTCTATACAACTTTAAAAAGATCACTCCCTCGTATAGTAATTAACGTTATGCTAAACTGGTGCATTATAATTACTTTTTTGATAAATTGGAGTGCCTTGATTCCTCCAAAGTATGCCAGGAAACACACCCAGATGAACAAAAATAATGGTATATCCTGCTGTTGCCTGGAATAGTTTGGAGGAATCATTTGCTCCAGATTTACCACCCAAAATAATAGTTATGATCAAAGCATCTTATAATATTACTTTCTTTATCTTCTTATAATATTAATAACTCTCTTTATCTTCTTATAATATTAATAACTCTCTTTATCTTCTTATAATATTAATAACTCTCTTTATCTTCTTATAATATTACTAACTCTCTTTATCTTCTTATAATATTAATAACTCTCTTTATCTTTTTATAATATTAACAACTCTCTTTATCTTCTCATAATATTAATAACTCTCTTTATCTTCTCATAATATTACTTTCTTTATCTTCTTATAATATTACTCTACTCTTTATCTTCTTCTACAGCTTCTTATAATATTACTTTCTTTATCTTTTTCCACAGCTTATCGACCATCGCCAAGTCATCGTAAATGATTCACTGGTGAGTTGTTGTGGAGAGAGAGAGAGAGAGAGAGAGAGAGAGAGAGAGAGAGAGAGAGCGAGAGAGAGAGACTTTATACCACAACAGAATAATATAAAGGGTTATGAGAGAGAGAGAGAGAGAGAGAGAGAGAGAGAGAGAGAGAGAGAGAGAGAGAGAGAGAGAGAGACCTTATACAACAGAATATATAGGGTTATGAGAGAGAGAGAGAGAGAGAGAGAGAGAGAGAGAGAGAAAGAGAGAGAGAGAGAGAGAGATTCTCTTTATGATAAATTGAAGGGGCTACTAATTCCTCCAAATCTATGTCAGGTCAGAGAGAGAGAGAGAGAGAGAGAGAGAGAGAGAGAGAGAGAGAGAGAGAGAGAGAGAGAGAGACTTTATACTAATTCCTCCAAATCTATGTCAGGAAACAACAGATGACTTTAATGTTACTACAAATAGGGGATCTGTTTTGTGGCATAGTCAGGAGGAATAAAAAACCTTCTTCCAATTCACCAACATGAAAACCTCCTCCCCTTTTAAGGACCCTGTGATCGTGTATGAAAATTTGGAGGCTTCTGATTCCTCCTGACTATGCCACGAAACAAGCATCTTCCCTATAGATGGTGTTTCGTGGCAGTGTTTGAAGGACTCATTTACCTCCAGTTTTCATGCACGATCGTCACAGGGTCCTTGACAATAGTAAATGAATGAAAAGAATTGACCCCTGCTGACGTAAGGACTCTATGTAAACAAACAATGTTGCCACATCTCACCAAACCTATATATATATACCACTGGATGCTGTTTGTATTCATTGCTATAATAGTGAATACATTACACACACACACAATTAAAGACAGATAAATGACACACACACACACACACCATTAAAGACAGATAAATTACACACACACACACACACCATTAAAGATAGATAAATTACACACACACACACCATTAAAGATAGATAAATTACATACACACACACACACACCATTAAAGAGAGATATATTACACACACACACACACACACCATTCAAGACAGATCAATTACACACACACACACACACCATTAAAGAGAGATATATTACACACACACACACACACACACCATTAAAGACAGATATATTACACACGCACACATATTTCGAACCAATGGAAGATTTAGGTGGGCTGTCGTCCAGAAACCACCTGCTTTAGGTCTCGGGCATCGACTCTGGTGGTCTAGAGATTGTGATACTTGACAATAACATATATATACTTTACATCCCATATATATACTTTATATACACTTTACATCTCATTAAGGAGAGGTTTTCTTGTTGGCAATTTGGAAGGCTACTGATTCCTCCTAACTTTGTCGGAAAACAGACGCCATCAAAGGTAGTAATTGGGGATCTGTTGTTTCATGGCATAGTTTGGAGGAATCAGTAGCACTCCAATTTACCCAAAAGAGGTCCTCTCCTTTAATTAACCGGGACTATAATATAATTGTTCTTCTATACCTCCACTTAATAACAGAGCACAGACTTTATGGAACTCAACCCCGAGGAGGTGGATGGCAAGAAGCTGTTTGAAGGAGATATTATGTTGACGGATGAACAGTGGCGAATGTTGAAGGAAGAGAGGAAATTCCAGACCTACGGTAACCTGTATAAATGGCAGCAAGGACCCTCTGGCGACCCTCTTGTGCCTTACGTCTTTGAAAGTACCATTGTTGCTGGTAGTACAAGTAAGTACAGTACACTCATGGTAGTACACGTAAGTATAGTCGGCGGTAAAAGTCCTGTCGCCTTACTTGCTTCACCGAGGCACGCAATGTTTATACACTCGAGCTTATTAGGTGTAGAAAACGTACAGTACTATGATGCACAAAAGTTCGTTCCCTCAGCCAATCACAATAGGGCTATCATTTTTGCTCTTCTGCTGGTCCTGTTTCCTTATAGCATACTTTAATTGAAGGATTCATGGCACTCCAATGTAACAAAAAAGACTTACCACCTTAAGGGGATAGTACTAAAAAAAAAATTATGAAAAACATAGATATAAAATTTGTACTAAACAAAATTGAGAAAAACATAGATATAAAAATTTGTGGTAAATGCCCCTCATTAATGATTCTCGTAACTAATTTATATTGCAGCGGCCAATGCAATCAACGCCGGTATTGCACACTGGGAGGCCAACACGTGTATTAAGTTTGAGAAGACCACCAACACCGCTCAGCCGCACATTCGTTTTCACGTCGGGAGCGGTTGTTGGTCATACATAGGACGTCTGTATTCGTACTTCCCTAATGGTCAGCGGATTTCAATTGGGAGTGGTTGTGAAACTGTAAGTAAAAATCTGAACATCCTTCTTGGTTGGCTCTTATGCATGTACAGCCACAAATCAAATATCCACCGACACTTTCCTTCCTTCCATCGTAGTAGGAAATATCTTGGTGATAAAAAACAACACGTGTATATATGATCTTGCAGCACCTCATGATAATAATAATAATAATAATAATAATAACATTCACCAACACTTTCCTTCCTTCCATCGTAATAAATATATTGGTGATAAAAAAACAACACGTGTATATATGATCTTGCAGCACCTCATAATAATAATAATAATAATAATAATATCCACCAACACTTTCCTTCCACCGTAGTAAATATCTTGGTAATAAAGAACAACACGTGTATGATTTCGCACCACCTCATAATAATATATAATTGATGGGGTTGAGTTGACATAAGGTGTTGTTGTATGATTATATTTTGATATGATACTGATTTATTTGCACGATTGAAGGAAAGTGTCGGTGGTTATTTGATTGTAGCTGTACACACAGGGTTTACAACATATAGAAAATGTAAGACTACGTATCTGCAATACAACATTATTATTAGTTTGTTTGTTGTTTTGCTAATCACCGTGTCACTAGGTAGACCATTCATTGCAGTACTTCCACAATGATGACCTTATCTTGCCATATAGGTAGCCTGTGTAAGAATTCTTGTGGACAACCGTACACTCGCGATCCAAAATATGTATCACTATTTCTTTGTAATTGTTTGTTTTTTGAAATGTGTGTTTTATTTTATATTATATATATTTATTTTTTCTTGGTAAATATATATTGAAAGAATTACCGTTATTGCGTACGGTTTTTCTACCATCATTACCCACTTATTTAGACCATTCTAAGACTATTTTCTTATACCTTTTTTTTTTTATTCTCTCCTCAGATGGGAATAGTGGCTCATGAGATTGGTCATGCAATTGGTTTCCATCATGAACAAAGTCGGAGTGACCGTGATAACTACGTTCTTATCCACTCTAACAACATCCGTCCTTCAGCCAGTAACAATTTCGCAAAAGCTAATACCATAGACGTTGTGCCATATGACTACGAATCAATTATGCACTACTCATCGAAGGTAATTAAGTTAAGGGGGTGCGGGAACAGGGGGACAGGCTTGGGGGGAATTTAGGGTGGTGCGGGGGGTTTGGGGGTCGGGGGGGGGGTTGGGGGTTGCGGGACTAGTGGGACAGGCTTGGGGGGGGGGGGAGTTAGAGGGGTGCGGGAACAGGGGACAGGCTTTCTACCCACCCCAAGCCTGTCCCCCTATTCCTGCACCCCCCTAGTCCCCCCCCAAGTCTGTCCCCCTATTCCCGCACCCCCTTAAGGGACCCTGTGATGTAGTCAGAAAAGTGGAGGTTAGCGAGTCCTTCAAACATTGCCACGAAACACCAGCTATTTTGAAGGAGCTTAATTGTTTCGTGGCATAGTCAGGAGGAATCACAAGCCACCACCACCAGGTCTCACACACGATCACACACGGAACTAGGGTAACTTATGGGGTAAATTTTGTGTTGGTAAATCTGGAGCAACTGAATCCCAGCTCCAAACTATTTCAAGCAACAGACAGAACACCATTCATTACTTTTGCTCTTCTGGTCCTGTTTCCTAGCATACTTTGGAGGAATCAAGGCACTCCAATGTACCAAAATAGAATTACCACCTTAAGGGAGGTTTTTTTTTTTTTTTTTTTTTCTTGGTGAATTGCATGGATGGTCTGTGATTCCTCCAAAGTATGCCACGAAACAGAAGATTCCCCCCCTCCCCCCTATTACTACCATTAAGTATATCTATTTTCTGGCATATATAGTTTGGAAGAAGCAATCAGTACCTTTCCAATAATTTACCAACAAGAGAATCTCCCCTTCATTTGACTTACACACACACACACACACATACACACACACACACACACACACACACACACATAATTGGGGTTTTCACTGTTTTTAGCAATTTTCACATCCTTCCTTCCTCAATAAACACACACACATTAATCATGAATAACGTCATGATTAATAATTATTCCTTTTTAGACCGATCAGGTGTCTCTTTCTCTCTGTGGCAGCCAGCAGTTTTCTCAGTTACATCGGATTTCCAACTTTCACCACCATTAAGCTCTGTGTGTGTGTGTGTGTGTGTGTGGCCAGTGCTGGATTTACTCCTGTGTAAGCCTATGGACAGTTTGTATATTAAGGAAGCCCCAATAATTTTAAGTTTTAGTAAATGGTTGAGGTGGCGAGCGAAATGAGCCTGATCAACCATATGAAACACTAAATTGTAAATATTAGAGACTTGAGAATTTATATATATATACTGTATAATTAGTTCAAAACTTCTCATAACACACACACACACACACACACACCTAAATCTATGTTAATAAAATAAGATAAATTCTATTCAGCATCACAATCAATAATAATATAGCATAATATTAAATCAATTAACAGAAATTTGGATGTGTAACTACTGTATTTACTAAGAACTTTTCTCTAACGGAGCAATATTAATCCAATTAATATACATATACATTTATGGCTCAAATTACTTAAAAATATACTTGATAAATATTCTATGAACCATTACATACCAGAAATTGCATAAAGGTGAGAAATTAATATTTTGTAATCTATACAATTGTAATTTTATGTGCCATATGTGGAGACCAGCAGGAGCCGATTCCACAGTGACTTTGGTTTGTTATGATCCTCCCCAACCAACCACACTTGTCAGTCTTAATTATATCAACTTCGCAAACTCAGTATCCATATCCACAAAATCTGTCAGGTAGTTCCATTATTACCATAATTTCATAGTGGAGTCATAAGATAATTCACTCAGGAGTCATTTACATATCTTTACCCACTAATTTATAACATTCTGAGACCTAAATCTAAATCCAGCATTGTCTGTGTTGTGGAGGCTAGCCTACTCACGGTAAATATCTACTATATTGCCGGTTGGTATAACGATGTTTTTTTACCTTCTTTACCCACTAATTTATAACATTCTAAGATCTAAATCCAGCAATTGTCTGTGGCCAGGCTTTCAGTTACAATGGGTTCCCAACTATCACCACCATTGATCCAAGCAAGAACTACCTCATTGGTAACCGTGATGGACTTACCTTCAGGGACATTCTCCTTGCCAACCTCATGTACGGATGTGTAGGTGAGTCAATACTTGTTTACGTTAGCTTAGGTTAGGTTGGGTTAGGTTAGGTGAGTCAATATTTGTTTACGTTAGCTTAGGTTAGGTTAATACTTGGGTATTTATTGAAAGAATTACCGTTTTTTAGCAGTGTTGCCAGATCCGGCTAGGTCCCAGTACTTTGGCCCGGTCATTTTCTGTACTTTACCAAGGTTATTTCCAGGTAGTTTGCCCAGGTTTGGTCCCGGTAGTCTGCCCAGGTTAGGTCCCGGTAGTCTGATGCGGTCTAGGTTAGGTTAGGTCAGGTCAGGTAAGGTCAGGCTAATTTCAAAATGCCCCATTTGAATATGCCCTATCTTGGAAATGGGGCATTTGTGGAGAAAATGCCATAGAAGAAAATAGTCTTAGAATGGTCTAAAATAGTGGGTAATGAAGGTAGAAAAACCGTACCCAATAACGGTAATTCATTCAATATTTACCAATACTTGTTTAGGTTAGGTTATGTGAGTCTATACTTGTTTTGGTTAGGTTATGTGAGTCTATACTTGTTTTGGTTAGGTTAGGTGAGTCTATACTTGTTTTGGTTAGGTTAGGTGAGTCTACTTGTTTTGGTTAGGTTAGGTGAGTCTATACTTGTTTTGGTTAGGTTAGGTGAGTCTACTTGTTTTGGTTAGGTTAGGTTAAGTTAGTCAATACATGTCTAGGTTAGGTGAGGTTAGGTTAGGTTGGGTTAGGTTAGGTGAGGTTAGGTTAGGTTGGGTTAGGTTAGGTGAGTCTATACTTGTTTTGGTTAGGTTACGTTAAGTTAGTCAATACTTGTTTAGGTTAGGTTAGGTTGGTAAATTGGAAGGTTACTGGTTACTCCTAACTACACCAGGGTGGAAAAAAAAAAAAAAAACAGACGCCCTCACTGATACTTACTAACAGGGGATCTGTTTCCTGGCATAGTTTGGAGGAATCACAGACCTTCCAATTCACCAACAGCAAAAGAATCTCTCCTTATTAACTAACTAACTTATGTGCCTTTTGACATTGTGTACTAACTACCTCAATACTTGTACTACTAACTCATGTACAGTCACGAGCACTAATATGGATACAGCTTTGGTTTATTTAATCTTTGAACAGTCCACCAATTCACCTACGAAGTACAGTAATTCCAATGGAGATCTTAATTAATGTGAATTTATTTGACTGTCTCTAGGTATTCGAAGCACACCTGATTACTACTTATTAGTGCTCGTGACTATACCTTCCTTTACATATAATATACTCCCTCAGCTTCGTGGGAGTCAAGCTGTGGGAAGAGCAGCTCTTCGTGTGGTGGTGAAGGCTACATCGGTGCTTCGTGTTCGTGTGTGTGCCCACCCGATAGAACGGGAAACAATTGTCAAACTCAGATTCCTCCCCCCGCTGGTCAGTTTATTAATACGTTTATTCCACAAAAATAAAGATAATCATAATAATAATAATAATTCACAAATAGGACTACAATAAATTATTCACACTCACAATCATTCACAATCATTTATAATAACAACAATGAAATGCCCTATCCAAGTTCATGACATTCTCAGCCCCCCCCCCCATTCCTTCCCCTAAAAGTTCTCACCATCAATAATATAATTTAGCCTTGTGTAAAGGAGCCATACACTGCATTGACAAGTTAAAAAAATATATATACATTATTGGGAAAAAATCACACATAGCTTTTAATTTCACGAGACCTATTATTAAGGACCCCTGTGATGTAGTCAGAAAATTGGAGATAACTGAGCCCTTCAAATTATTGCCACGAAACACCACCTATTTGGAAAGAGCGTGTTTCGTGGTATGGTCAGGAGGAATCAGAAGCCTCCAAATTTCATACACGATCACAGGCTTTCTTTAAGTTTCTTATAACTGATTCAAGGTCACGTCCACAACCTGTAAACGTAATATTAACACTGCATGGAATTGACTCCTGCTGGTGAAAATGACGAAAATGTACAGTTGCCGACGAAGAATATAAATACACACATTTACTTTGTTTGTCTGTCTGTCTGAAAAAATACACACATTCACTTTGTCTGTCTGTCTGTCTGTCTGTCTGAAAAAATACACACATTCACTTTGTCTGTCTGTCTGTCTGTCTGTCTGAAAAAATACACACATTCACTTTGTCTGTCTTTCTGTCTGTCTGTCTGAAAAAATACACACATTCACTTTGTCTGTCTGTCTGTCTGAAAAAATACACACATTCACTTTGTCTGTCTTTCTGTCTGTCTGTCTGAAAAAATGCACACATTTACTTTATTTGTTTGTGTTATATTATTTATTTATTTATTTATTTACCACAGTTGCCGAAGATGGATGTACTCAAACAATTACCACAGAGAAAACCTTCACCAGTCCCAGTACTTACCGTAAGTTATAGTATCTCTCTCTCTCTCTCTCTCTCTCTCTCTCTCTGGTCCGAATGAATGAATGAACGAAATTCAACGAATGCAAATGGAACTCTCTCTCTCTCTCTCTCTCTCTCTCTCTCTCTCTCTCTCTCTCTCTCTCTCTCTCTCTCTCTCTCTCTCTCTCTCTCTGGTCCGAATGAATGAATGAACGAATGCATAGGGAACTCTCTCTCTCTCTCTCTCTCTTGGAGGCAACTGTAGCTGATATTAACGTGAAGAAATAAGGTGACATCATCTAGTACAACACACACACACACACACACATAAACATAAACAACACCATGAAGCTCCATTGTCTTGACTTCACCTAGTACAACACACATGAAACATTACAGATGGCACTTACATGAATATGTTTGCTGATGATGCAAAAGTACAAAGAACAATTAAAAATTAAGACTGGAGTAATAAATGGCAGATGAAGTTTAATGCAGATAAATGTCATGTTATTAAGTTTGGAAGAAGTGAGAGAAAACCAAATTGGCAGTACAAGCGTGGAAACAAAATATTAAATGAAGCAGAGAAAGAAAGAGATTTAGGAGTAATGATAAATAAGAAATTGACACCAGATGATCATATAAATGAGAAAGTGAGAAACATGTATACATTGTTAGCAAATATGAGAGTGGCCTTCACTTAAATAGATGAAGAAATGGTCAAGAAAATAATAACATCCTTTATAAGACCTACCTTGGAATATGCTGCAGTAGTATGGAACCCACATTTAAAGAAACATAATATGTTTCTTTAAATGTGGGTTCCATACTACTGCAGCATATTCCAAGGTAGGTCTTATAAAGGATGTTATTATTTTGGTGATTTTATCATCAAATTAGAAAAAGTACAAAAAGCAGCAACAAGATGGCTACCAAGTCTAAGAGAACTAAGCTATGATGAAAGACTAGAGAAACTAAAATTACCTAAACTGAAAGAAAGACGAAAGAGAGAGGATATGATTATGGTTTACAAATGTGTCACAGAAAAAGAAAAGATAGATATATAAAACTTGTGTCAACAAGGAATATCTACAATGAGAGGACACAGTAAGAAATTAATTAAAAGAAGAGGAGATAAAGATGTACAGAAATATAGTTTTCCAAATAGAGTAATAGACGAATGGAATAAATTACCAAAAGAAGTGGTGTGTGCCAAAAACATACATAACTATAAAGAAAAATATGATCATTGGGTTTTAAAATACGGGACATTACGAGCTTGACTCAATCCTGTAGAGATACAAATAGGTAAGAAGAAATAGGTAAGGTAAGAGCATAACCAACACATCATAGCTTCACTCAATAATCTGAGGGCCTTTCGACTTTCACAGGCAACTGACGCCCTACAGTACCGAGATTGAGGTATTAATTAAGGAGAGAGTATACTTTTGGTACATTGGAGCGTCTTCATTCCTCCAAAGTATACCAGAAAACAGGACCAGAGGAACAAAAATAATGGTGGCCTGTTGCTTGGAATAGTTTGGAGGAATAATTTGCTCCGGATTTACCACCACTGTATCCTCCCCTTAATTATAAATAATATATAACTCTATGTATCTTTTCTTCTTCTCTTTTCAGCACTAAGGTGTACGGTTGACATACAAGCTCCCGCATGTCACACGCCAGTTATTAAGTTCACCCAATTCAGACTGTACCAAAAAATCACCTGCGAAAATAACCAAGCCTGTTGTTACCACGACAGTTTAGAGTTGAGGGAAAATTATCCAAACACAGCACCAGATATGTAAGTTTTTATGGTCCCTTAAGGGGGTAACTCACTTCCGTTACATTGGAGTGCCTTGATTACTCCTCCAAAGTATGCCAGGAAACAGGACCAGATGAACCAAAAATAATTGTGTTCTGTTGCTGGGAATAGTTTGGAGGAATCATTTACTCCAGATTTACCAACACTGTACTTCCCCCTTTACCTCTGGCCTATAATGTGTAGTGAAGATCATACATACCCCATCATGTGTAGTTGTCTCTCTTTAAGGGGGTGCGGGAATAGGGGGACAGGCTTGGGGGGGGGGGTGCAGGAGTAGGGGGACAAGCTTGGGAGGGAGGGGGGTGCGGGAATAGGGGACAGGCTTTCTACCAACCCCAAGCCTGTCCCCCTATTCCTGCACCCCTCCAGCCCCCCACCCAAGCCTGTCCCCTACTCCCGCACCCCCTTAAGGACCCTCTGACCGTGCATGAAAAGTGGAGGCTTCTGATTCCTCCTGAATATGCCACAAAACAAGCTCCTTCCATATCATAGGTGTATGTGTTTCGTGGGAATATTTGAAGGAATCGTGCATTTATCTCCAATTTTCTGCATGACTACATCACACACAGGGTCCCTTAAAACACCATAAATTAAGAGATATATAGCATTATGTTTGCTTCCTCCATGCATACATTACCAGGAAACACATCACCTACTTACTAGTTACACTTGGACTGTCTATTTCCTGACATAGTTTGGAGGAATCAATAAATTCATCAACAAGAAAGTCTCCTTCCCCTTCCTTCAGCCCAATGTGTCAAGGCAACTCAAACAATAACAACATTGGACATGATATTGGAACTCTCTCACTTTGGCTTTTGTATTAATTAGGGGACAGTTGTTATGGTACAGGCTTCTTACCTTTTAGTTCTCATCTATATAATGTTATTGTTATTTTCAGGTACTGTAATACTGACCTGGCCGGACAGACAGTAACTAGTAATTCTCAGAGAGTGGTCCTATTCTACCACAAGAGATGGGCAAGTGCTCAATTGGCAGCTGATATCACCTTTGCACCTGTACCTGGATGTACTGATGCTAGCTCGACTACTTCTACTACTAGCACTACTTCTACTACTAGCACTACTTCTACTTCTACTAGCACTTCTTCTTCTACTACTGATATTAGTACTACTACTACTGCACCTCCACCACCACCAAGATGCACCATTGAAGTTCATAATGGAGTTTTCTATTGGATTTCTCCCTTATTTGACGATAATTACCCCGACGGTGGAAGATGTCGGGTTTACGGAGGATCGGTAAGTACTGTATATATATATATATATATATATTTTTTATATTATTATTATTTTTATTATTATTATTTATTTATTTATTGTTAGTATTTATTTATTTATTATTTTTATTATTATTATTTTTGTTATTATTATTTATTAATTTATTGTTATTATTTATTTATTTATTATTTTTATTATTATTATTTTTGTTATTATTATTTATTTATTTATTGTTATTATTTATTTATTTATTATTTTTATTATTATTATTTTTGTTATTATTACTTATTTATTTATTGTTATTATTTATTTATTTATTATTATTTTTATTATTATTTTTGTTATTTTTATTATTATTATTTTTATCTGTATTATTATTATTATTATTAATGTATTCAATGAGAGACAAACCCCCCCTACCACCACCCCCCCTTTCAGGTGTGTGTGTTTCGTATGTCCCTGACTGTACAACCTATGATCAGTGTGTGTGTGTGTGTGTGTGTGTTCAGAACTATACATCAACTTACTACAAACACACACACACACACACACACACACACCTCTCTCTCTCTCTTCCACACCCTCCCCCTTTCATCCTCTCCCACCCACCCACACCCTCCCCCACTCACTCACACACTCCCCCTCTCTTTCTCCCTCTTTTCCTCTCCCACCCACACACACCAACCCTCCCCCTCTCTTTTCCTCTCCCACCCCCACTCACTCACACACTCCCCCTCTCTCTCTTTTGTTCTCCCACCAACCCTCCCCCACTCACTCTAATCTTTCTCACTCCCTTTCAGACCACCGCAGCCTTCCATATGAAATCTATAGTTTTTGACCTCGACCCAACTGACTGCGAGGATTACGTCATGGTAACTTCTCTCTTTGGCAAAACACAAAAGTAAGATGCAGCAACAAGTATTGAATTTGTATTTTTTTTTTTTTTTTTTTTTTTTTTTAAGTATTGAATTTGTATTTTTGTATTTTTTGTTTTATTAAGTATTGAATTTGTATTTTTTTTTTTTTTAAGTATTGAATTTGTATTTTTTTATTTTTTTATTTATTAAGTATTGAATTTGTATTTTTTTTTTTTTTCAAGTATTGAATTTGTATTTTTTTATTTTTTATTAGGCACTGAATTTGTATTTTTTTATTTTTTTATTAGGTATTGAATTTGTATTTTTTTATTAAGTATTGAATTTGTACTTTTTATTAAGTATTGAATTTATTTTATTATTTATTTATTAATTTATTATATTATATTATATTATAATCTTTTTTTCGTTTCATTAGGTTCTGTGGAAGTAAGAGTAAGATCAACTTTAAATCTCCTTCCTTCAACTTCATCCTTGACTTTGTGACTAATGACATGGATAACAGTATGGGCTTTAACATTTCCCTGATACCAAGGATAACACCCAACCCAGATTGTCATGAGGTGCGTGTGCATGTGTTTATTTATTTACACAACAACACTCCAGTATCATACACCATTTGAGAATATAATGATAATATAAAGATGGATAAGTTTAGCACACACTCTCTTTAATATAATATGGTTTAAGTTTAGCACACTCTCTTTAATATAATATGGTTTAAGTTTAGCACACTCTCTTTAATATAAGATGGTTAAGTTTAGCACACTTTCTCTGTAATATAAGATGGTTAAGTTTAGCACACTCTCTTTAATATAAGATGGATAAGTTTAGCACACTCTCTCTTTAATATAATATGGTTTAAGTTTAGCACACTCTCTTTAATATAAGATGGTTAAGTTAGCACATGCTCTTCTTAATATAAGATGGTTAAGTTTAGCACACTCTCTTTAATACAATATGGTTTAAGTTTAGCACACTCTCTTTAATATAAGATGGTTAAGTTTAGCACACTCTCTTTAATATAATATAGTTTAAGTTTAGCACACTCTCTTTAATATAAGATGGTTAAGTTAGCACACTCTCTTCTTAATATAAGATGGTTAAGTTTAGCACACTCTCTCTTTAAATGGATAAGTTTAGCACACTCTCTCTTTAATATAAGATGGACAAGTTTAGCACTCTCTCTCTTTAAATGGATAAGTTTAGCACACTCTCTCTTTAATATAAGATGGTTAAGTTTAGCACACTCTCTCTTTAATATAAGATGGATAAGTTTAGCACACTCTCTCTCCTTTTATATTCAATTTGGAGTCAATGTAGGCCTCCAAACTTAGCTATAAAACACACACTAGGCCCTTGTATAATTCCATGAGGAGGGGTTTTGTTTCCTGGTAGTGTTTGGAGAAATCAAATTGCCTTCCGATTTCCCATAATAGGTTACTCCCCTTAATTAAATGACCCCAGCATGTGATGTATATAATAATTATAGTGTGTAAATTATTGGTGGTTAGTAAGTCCATCAAATATTGCCACAAAACACACACACACACACACACACACACCTAGTCCTATAAATATGGAAGGAGTTTGTTTCGTGGTATAGTCAGGAGGAATCAGAAGCCTCCATTTCTCATACACGACTGACTGCTTGCTTCCTGCATAATATAGCCATCCTCATTACAGAAATATTTTAATAAGCTCTAAGACAAGTAAGTATATGCAAATAACTTGTCTTTGTAAAATACTTGTCACTGTTTTGTTGTTGTTGCTGTTGTTATTGTTGTTGTTGTTGTTGTTGTTATGAAGGTTTGCATATAAGTTTGTTTATTTCGTTTGTTTGTCAGGTGATCACATTGGAAGCCGGGCAGGAGTACACCCTTGACTCACCATTCTTTGGCCAGGGTAAAGTGAAGACGAAGGCCTACTGTGAGTGGAGGCTAGTGGTATGTATTATTATTATTATTATTATTATTATTATTATTATTCATGGTCTATGATGTCTGCTTTATGACCTTCTTATACCTCATAACTCCATATTGTTACCATGAGTGTTTTTTTTTCCCGACACTGAACATAGGCTTCATCAAGCCCGTTACCGTGGCCCAGGTCAACTGCTACTCACACACACACACACATACACACACACACACGTCACGACTTCCGAACTGGTACCCAGCCACAGAGGGAGGGAAGTGAGGGTAATACCCAAATACTGCAGCTGTTATGGTACCAGTGAGGGTGTTTTACGACGTTCGGTGACCTTACAGTTAGTGCCTGAAACTCAAATCGGAGGAGTAAATATTCTCAGGCCCTCACCCGAGAGGAATCGATCTCTCCACCGATAGATTTCGAGTCCAGAACACTAACCACTCGGCCACCTCCCCTAAATCCCCTATATGCTTGTTGTATCCACTCTGCCATCACCTGGAGGAATGAGTGGCTCCAGATTAAAAGAGAGCCATGGGCTGCATGTGTTATAAAGTGTTACTTTTATTAAATATACACTTAATGGGTGTTATATAGTGTTACTTATATTAAATATACACTTAATAAGTGTTATATAGTGTTACTTATATTAAATATACACTTAACAGGTGTTATAGTGTTACTAATATTAAATATACAAGTACACTTCATTGTCTTATAAACTCATACACATGTTTGACTTACAGGCACCTGAAGGCAGCAACATCCAAGTGAAGCAACTCATCAGTAGGCTCAAACCAAGCTCTGATTGTATGAAGGACTTCCTCTTACTGAACGGGAACATGGAGAAGCTATACCCACCAGCAACCAGTCTACAGTACTGCAATAAGTTTAATACAATGGACGTTATGACCACAGACACCAACATGCTGTATGTCGCATATCAGAAGAAGAGGGCCAAGACCAAGGGCTTCAGGTTGATTGCCATGGTCGTCTAATAAGAAAACAATGGAACAACACACACAAAAGTTTATATATATACACATACTCTATTATGTGTGTGTGTGTGTATATGCTTTGGTACAGACATTGATGACTTTACTGATCCTTCATAATTATTGTATTAGAAAACAAAACCATGTCAGTATAGAGTAGGTGAAACATGCTGCAAAATTGTACACTCCCTCATTATGAATCCACACACACACACACGTATTTCTGAAAGCATCACTGTACTGTTGTGGTCATAATTCAGCCCACATGTTTAATTACTGAGAAGAATTTAATAATGCATACTATTATGTATAATTATACAAAGAATATGTATACCAATAGAATATATGTATACAATGAAGGCTAATTCTAATACTGTTAATTTGATATTTGCCTATAATTACACTATAATCCAAATACATTCTTATTGCATCAACAAAAAGTTATTTCAATGCCTGATCACATGTATTTTAGGTTTCGGAGATGAGAAAAATAGTTACATAATTATTTAGATAGCTGAACCATGTGTGAGCCGACCTCTCATGATTATTGAACTGAAGATAAATGTAAAGATAATGATGATCCTGTAATATAACCCTAGAAATCTGGAATGTGTATTTATATGGGTTTTCTGAAGAGAGATGAATGCCAAGGTTATTATTATGTTATTATATTCCCTTAAGGGGGTGCTGGAATAGGGGGACAGGCTTGGGGGGGTTTATGGGGGTGCGGGGGCGTTTTGGGGGGTGCGGGAGTAGGGGGACAGGCTTGGGGGGGTGCGGGAATAGAGGACAGGCTGAGAGGGGGGTTAGGGGGGTGCGGGAATAGGGGACAGGCTTTCTACCCACCCCAAGCCTGTCCCCCAATTCCCGCACCCCCCAACCCTGTCCCCTACTCCCGCACCCCCTTAAGGACCCCCGTGATGTAGTCAGAAAATTAGAGTTTACCGAGACCTACAAACATTGCCACAAAACACTGCTTACTTTAAAGGAGCTTGTTTCATGGCATAGTCAGGAGGAATCAGAAGCCACCAGCCTGTCTCATACACGATCACAGGGTCCCTTATTAAAACAACAAGATGAATGAAAGATACATGACGAGATACTGCTAAACTTTTCGCAACACGAATTTGATTTATTTCGCCTGTCAGTGATATGCTGTCTCACCTCTCTATCACTTTTCCTGGCGCTAAATGACCTCACTGCTGTGCGCCTAATACCGATCAATCAATCAATTACTCTGTCAATGACAATTATATGATCATAAAATATGATGAATGGTTCAAGGAAAAAAATTATAATGTCGAGGAAATATGTAAGACCATTGGGCTCAACATGACCTTAAGGGAAGGAGGTTTTCTCTGATTCCTCCAAACTATGCCATGAAACAGATCCCCTTTTAGTACCATTGAGAGTGTCTGTTTCCCGGCATGTATAGTGTGGAGAAATCAAAGACCTTCCAATTCACCAACAAGAGAATATCCCCTTAATTAATTAAGGACCCTGTGATCGTGTATAAGAATTGGAGGCTTCTGATTCCTCCTGACTGCCACGAAACTAGCTCCTTCAGTTCGGATGGTGTTTCGTGGCAGTAATTGAAGGACACGCCAATCTCCAATATTCTTACTACATCACGGTTAAAGGTTAAAGGTCCGCCAATGAGTGGCAGTCAATAGGACAGAGTGTAGCACACACTAGACTGTACGAAATACAACTATAGCACACATCACAAGGATGATGAGTGGCCCAGAGACCTCTCCACCCACGTGAGACCCGAGTCAGCTTCGGCTATGGCTGCGTAAGCAGGAAGACCTCAGACAGCCAACTCAAACCCCCCCCCCCCTCTGCTCACAGGGGTGGTAACCTCTGGCATCAGTGAAAGAATTTTACCGTGTCCCGAGCAAGGACCGAACGCTGGACCACAGAAACTGCAGCCACAGACTCTACCACTGTGCTAGCCCATGAAGGAATAATATAAAGGAGGCGACATGACATCACAATAGTGAAGCCAACTAGCTATTGGTCGACTGTCTCCCCTACCCCACATTGACTCAAAACAAACCTCAGCTGATCACGTCGGACCATCAACTTCACCAAGTACCTGCAACATTCTTTGCCATTTTTTTAATAATGCCTGCGTGTTCAGCATATGGGTGTACCCAGAGAGACAGGAGTCTTTCTACTACTTTTCATAGGTATGTTAAGAAAGTCATACAGAAATGGACAAATCAAAGAAGTGAAATTCATCACTTGCCTCACACACCGTGACACCCATGTCCTGTAGAATATTACTTGTTACTTGTTACTTGTTGTTGGATATTCTATGCCCCGCTCCACCAGCAGATGGTGCTCCGCAGGGCCTCTCTCAATATTACTAAACACTATAATCACTTGTAATACTCATATCATCCGTGTCGTAACATTCAGCGAACAGATGTGTTTTCAGTCTTTTCTTAAAAATCGTGCAATTTTCACTGTTCCGGACATCTAATGGCAATCCATTAAAGAGCCTTGGTGCACACCTTTCAAACGCTCTGAAACCCATTGTCAGAATACTCCTTGGCTCATTTAATCTGTATTGCTCATCACTATGCCTGAGTTCCATTGAGGTATTTACTTGAAAACCTCTTAAAAGATTCATCAAGTACTCCGGTTTTCCAAATTTTAATGCTCGGAATGTTAGAAGACATATCTTGTACACAATCCTCGCCTTTATTGGTAACCAATGTAAGTCAATGAGTGCTGGGGTTATCCTCTCACGAGATGGAAGACCTTTAATTAATCTTGCTGCTCTGTTCATTACGTTTTGCAATTTTCTTAACCGATAGTCTGGCAAACCATAATATAGGGAATTGCAGTAATCCAGTCTGCTTATGACATAGTTATGAAGAAGCATCTTCACGGTATCCTGATCTAAATATTTTCTAACAAAAGCAATGTTCTTCAGGTGATAACCAGAAACTTTCACCACTTGATTAATTTGAGCTTCGAAAGAGAGATTTTCGTCTAGCAGCACTCCTAAGTCTTTCACTTTGTTTCTTACATTCAGCGTACTACCATGCACTCGTAAGCTTGAGATGTCCAATCTTCTAAGATTGGTCTTCTTTCCAACGATCAAACACTCAGTTTTACTTGGATTTAACTTGAGTTGTTTCAAATCCATCCAATCCTTAATATCGGACATAATAACACTCAAATTCACCTCTGCATCCACCACATTATTTATAGATATATAAAACTGTGTATCATCAGCAAATAGTTTGAAGTTCGCACCATATTTCTCTAGTATATGTGATAGTTTGATAGTGTAGATACAGAAGAGAATAGGACCCAATACACTCCCCTGAGGGACTCCTCTTCGCAGGGGTTTATTTCTTGAAAAGGATTTCCCAATCTGTACACAATATGTTCTATCTTTTAAATAACTTTCCAGATAGACCAGTGCATTCCCCTCAACACCTATAGACTTTAAATCATCTAGGAGTATACTATGCACTACTGTGTCAAATGCAGCACTCAAGTCAAGCATAATAAGAACACTACACTTTCCTTCATCCATTAACACAATTAGGTCATTTACTACAGTACATAGTGCAGTCTCAGTTGAGTATAGCTGCCTATATGCAGACTGACTATCAGGTATAGCCTTCACCTTATTCAAGTGATGCCATAACTGATCTAAAATCACATTTTCAATCACTTTCGATAAAAAGGTCAGATTTGATACTGGTCTATACGAACTTAGACTCTGAGGATCAAGGTTGCCTTTTACAATAGGCTTGATAATAGCCAATTTCTCACTCTCCGGAAAAACATTGTTATCAAAACTTAGGTTGATAATTTGCAGGAACACATTAAAGATTTCGTCTACATTTTTACTCGTTATAACATCCGATACAGGTAACGGATCATTATCGCAATGAGTTAATTTCACTCGTTGTACAATTTCTTTCATCTTGGCCATACCGATGTTTTGAAAGCAAAGTAATTTGCTCTCAGACATTTGAGTATGTCTATGCATCACATTCAAACCACTTCCTGGAAAGCTTTCTACTATAGTTGCTATTTTATTGTCAAAAAATTCTAAGAATTTGTTTGCAAGTACTTCATCAGGATATCCTTCAGGCAACCTTGGCTTCTTTTTATTACCAGTTAAATTATTGAGTATGAGATATAGTTTATTCATATCTGACCTGGCCTCCTTGACTTTACTAGAGTAATATTGCCTCTTTCTCCGTACTATGAGTCTGTTTTCTTCTCTCTTTGCGTGTTGATAATCTCTTCTAGCAATATCAGTGCGTAGTCTACGCCAAGCTCTTTCTTTTTTCTTCTTCTTTGCCTTAGCTCGTGATATCTCACCATTAAACCATGGTGCATGATCTTTCTCAATTATTTCTTTTGTGATTACAGGACACATTGCCTCATATTCCTCTTTAAAAACACGATTATACAAAATCGATACACATGGCACACACTTTCCCGCCTCCGTCATATCATGTTCACAGCTATTTTGCATCTCTGTTTTCAAACTTCGTATCGCACTGTCAATAAGTGTCTCGGGATCGAAATATTTTTTAACTCTGAAACTGATCCATTTTCTTTGCGCCCTCTCTTTCTCAAAGGGAATTTCAAATCGAACTAACTTGTGAATTGGAGATATGCTACATACTTCTTCCACATCAACATTTTGTAGGAGATCGTGCCGTGCATCACAAAAAACCAGATCCAGCATATGTCCCGTACTGGACGTAGCCTTAGTCACTTTATTTACAAAATCAAAACCATTCATCATCTCTATGAATTCAACAGCATGATGGTTATCAGTATCATCCACCCACAGATTGAAGTCACCCAATATGAATACATTTCTGCTTACTGAATCCACCGTCTCAAGATATAGTCTAAACTCAGCAAGAAATGTAACAGCGTTAGCACTTGGTGGCCTATACACCACTATGAAAACAAATTTCCGCCCACCCATCTCACAACTGACCTGCATATGCTCGAAACTAATCCATGACTCCACCTTATCTAATTTTACTTTCTTGAAAATATTAGATACAAATAGTCCCACTCCACCACCTCTCTTGCCTTGCCTCGGCACATGCAAGAAAGTATGCGTCACGGGTGTCATTTCTCGAATCTTAGCTTTGTCATAACTACTCAACCATGTCTCTGCCAACGCCATGATATCAAAATGATCATTGTTAATTAGATCGCAAATATCCATTGTCTTATTACCCACTGATTGTGCATTGAAAAAACAACCTCTAATAATGTTTAAGTTTGTGCTGTTCAGTATCCGTTTTCTGTGCTACTTTTGATTTTCTGGAGTTCCTCTTGCATCACTGAACAATACCTCACATCATTTGCCATATGCTCAAAATCAGTTTTCTTAAACCTCTTACAGCTTATACATTTTCTCTCAGTAGACGTACAATCCCTCGTGTTATGGTTACCAGCACACTTAGCACATATTGGATCTTCTCCCTTTCCTTTGGATAAACATCTAAGTGCAGTATGACCAAACCTTTGACAGTGATAGCAGACCGTCGCCCTATATCTGTCCCTCACGGAATAGACACCCCATTCCAATTTAATTTGATCACGATTCTTATGAATCAGCTCCCTTATCTCTGGATCACACTTAATAATGTAATGAGTAGTACCACCTGTAGCAGGCTTGTCAAAAAGTAGCTCCATTTTTTCCTTGACGTCAGTTACCCCTTGTAAGTAGTCATTTCGATCAATCAAGTTCTCAATTAGCTTGTCTCCAGATTCTTCTTTGTTGACGTTACAAATCATTATTTTAGGCTTTAACTTCCTTACATTCTTTGTCGTCACATCGGGTACAGCCCCAAGTTTATGAGCTGCTTCATCTCTCTTCTTTTCGTCCTCAAAATTCATTACGATGTCTCCCTTCTGTGTGAATCTTGTGTTGACTATCTGTGTACCATCTAGAGCCTCAGCAACTTCTTTCTTTTTATCTGCAACCTTCAGCTTATCGTCCGTAGACTTCACCACCAGCAGATTCTTCTTCTCGTTTTTCTTCTTCTTCTTCTTCACTACAGTTGCCCAGGTCTCATCAGTCAGGTCTGAGTCAGCGCTGATCATCACCAACTCGACCCAACTCTGTCACAACATCCTCCATCTTTCCTTCCACTAGCTTCTTCATTTGATCTTTCATATCACTCGTTACTTTCTTCAACTCAATAATATCCTTCGTTACTTTCTTCAACTCATTAATATCCTTTTGAACTCTGTTCAGACCTATATAGCAACTATCACATGACCAATTTATCAACTTGATATTGTCAGGTTTCACACCATTGAGATGAGCACATTTCAAGTGACACCAGCTAGTACAAGTTTCACAACCAATCCACTTATCCGTCCCCCCAGTTGTCTCCATACAAGAATAACACCTGGCCTGGCTGGCCATGATTGGCCAGGGTATTCAATAACTCTCTGATCGATTATTAAGTATGAAATAACAGTATACTGCCCGTTGACGCGAATATACACGGAGCACGTATCAGACACGTCTATCCGCCGCGACACCTCGCGTGTCTGTACACACAAAAACTGCAGAGCCAAGGCTATTATAGTGATGTGATATTAACTGTTAATGTATAACCTCACGTATATATGACAGTGACAGGGTTATAAAAGATAAACTGGCTGCATGGGGTGACATACTACTTGTGCCCAAGTTGGGGTTGGCCTGTAGGATAACTCGAGTGTTGAGAGATGGTATTATGAATGTTTTAGCATATTTCATAATGTTTTAAAGATATTTAATTTATAATTGTGTTTACTATGTAGACTATTTGGTTCTTGAGAATTTAGGTCTAAGTTATAGTACCGTAGTCTAAGTTAAAGCCAATGTGCCAAAAGAGTTTTTATAATTGTGAAATTACGGCCTGTATGGGACTGATGAGTAAAATTAATGTTTTTGTGTGAATCAGAGTGAACTGGAACTGAGTGATGACACACTTTATGCAGTAACATCCAGCCATCATGGTAAGATTCCTTGTGGTAAAATGTGTTTGATACAAGACAACACACCTGAGTGTGAACTCTATTACATGACAGTTCTGGGTGTTACACTACACATCTCTTCACCATAATTTACACATCATCACAACACACTACACATCACACATCTTCACTACACTATACACATCATCACAACACACCACACCTTCACTACACTATGTAAATCTTCACTAACCTATACATATCTTCACTACATTATACACATCTTCACTACACTATGTAGGCTACATTTTCACTGCACAACACACATCTTCACATCATACCACACATCTTCACTTCACTATACACATCTTACTGTATATAATCATATTTATATACTGTACTTAAAGAGTGACATAAGGCCTTCCAGAGTCTCATACTAGAACTCTTTATATAATTAATTTTATTTGCTTTTGTACAGTTGGCCACACATGAAGCAGTTATGGCTCGACGTTACTTGTGAGGTGGCTACAATGAAAGGAAAGTGAAAAAAGATGTAATTTGTTGACAGGCAGACAGTAAAATATTATTACTATCTGCTTGTCAACAAACTATACTATAACTTTTGCTCACTTTCCTTCCTGTTGTAGGTATCTAGCAAGTAACGAGGCGTACCAGCTTCATGGGCAACTGTACTTGTTCTTATTTCTCTGTAACCTTATAATACTGTCTGTGGGTTGGTGTGTAAGCATCTCTTACAAACTATACTTTTTGCATAATATGAACTATTCATTCATTAATTCCTTCATTCTTACATTCATACTCCTCCTAGGAAAAGTTTGCGAGAAGAGGTTGTAGCAGGCAACCTTTATGTATATAGTTACATGATCATATTCCAGCTAGTTTAGCTATGAAACTTTATATGCAATGTAAATCCTGAAGAAATAAAAAAGACTAGACTAGACCAACACAAACTTATTTGCCATTAACCCCAAGTGAAGATAACATCTTCACTAACATCGTAACCACACGTTACAAGGTAATGCTCTAGGAAACTGCGGTATTTAATGGGTTTAAGTACTTTTGATAATACACAGAATTAGATCATTTTATGCAGTTATCATATATATACATGGAACAAATTCAAGTCTCTTTCTGGCTCTAATTATAGTTAATATGAAAAAATAAGAGCATAATTATAATGGGTTTAAAGCGGCCGGGGCAATGTTTTGAGTCAATGGGGGGTAGGGTAATAAGCTCCTCCCCTGGCTTGGCTTCACTTTGGGTGTACAACAGTACAAACGACCGTGGGTGTACAGGACGAGCAACTCATGCCCCCTCCTCTATATTATACCTCCATGTGCTAGCCCTTATTTAAATTAGCCTTGAAGGAACTAAGTTTTGCACATGTTCTCTTATATCCACCGGTCAATTACCTGGGCACGTATAATTTGTCACATTAGCACTGACAATTTGCCAAATTTCACACATTCTCTTCTTGCCTACAATTAAACTACCTCGTTAAATATTTTTTGTCCCATCATCATCACTCACTTCTACACATCCACTTTATCTATCTGTTATAATGACCGTAAAACCTCATCTTCATTATCCACTGTATTGAGAGTGTGGCAATTGTATGGAGACCACAAAGTAAATCTAAAAGTATTATCGGAATCAGCAGGCAAATTTGGAGTAACTGATTCCTCCAAACTATTCCATATATATATATATATATATATATATATATATATATATATATATATATATATATATTAGTTGGCCTAGGTTCGTTAAGGTAAGAAACACCCAAGACTTGCAAACACTCCGACAAAACTTCATCTCAACTTCTGGATTAAACTTCACCTATGAAGAATCCACTGGTGGTCAACTACCCTTCCTGGACGTACTAGTCACTGCTAACAATGAAGGCTTCAAAACCAAAGTCTACACGAAACCTACCAACAACGGGTTATGCCTTAATGGTAGAAGTGAGTGCCCCCACCAGTACTTACGATCTACTAATAATGCTTACGTGAGAAGGGCCATATGTCCAGCCAATACAAAGCAGATGAATCCACCATCCAAGACATCATCAAGAGGAATGTTCACCCTACCAACCCAGAATATCGGGTAAAACTTATCATCTACTACAAATCCAGGAAGACCTCCAACCTTCTCCTCCACAACAGACCCATCAAAGACAAGACATCACTCCAAGAGGACCACGTCATCTACCGACATAACTGCACTAATGTGGACTGTGGGCCACATTCCTACATCGGGATGACGACGACTCGCCTGACAAGACGTCTTACCATGCACCTCCAGACTGGGTCTATTAAATCTCATTACAAGCCACCCTCCCATAGCCCTCTTACTCGACTTGACTTGGACCGTAACACCACCATACTGGACAGAGAGAACGACCCCAGACGCCTTTTTCTCCTAGAAGCTATCTTCCCCAGGTCTCCTCTACCATCAACATATCGACTCCAATACCACCTATCAATCAGCCTATACTTAGATACAACTTAAGATCATCCAAGCCAGCTCCCCCCAACCATCCCAACCCCGTGTCTACTTCCCTCAAAACACCTCACCCACAAACTTAAGCCCCGCCCCCCACCCTCACCTCACCTCACCTTACCTCCCAATATCTCTACCAACCAGCCTCCCTCCACCCAGACTAAACCCTCCCTGCCACGCCCTCTTAGTGTCACTTGAGCCATCAGTTCCCTGTATATACCCCGGAATCACACTACACAGTCACTCTACCCATACCTGAAGATGGAGAATGTTATCTCCGAAACGTCGTCGAACCTAGGCCAACTACTACAGAAAATCTACCCTGACCAGAAGAAAATTGTTAGACAATTGGAGAAAACCAACAATAAACTCTCCAAAGCTGAAATTGCCATTTCTTTTAACCTCACTTGCCTCAAAGAAAAAAATATATATATATATATCTGCTGACCCTGTTTCAGTAGCCCTCCAATGTAGAAAAAGTATGACTCCCTTAATTAATTTGGGGGGACACTCGGATATCTCGTATTATGACTGTGTTGGTGTATGTATCGGCGAGGGTAAGTCCAGGGTACCTACCTACCTATAAACATCATTAATTGCAAAAATAAAACGATATTAAATGACCAAAACACATAGTAAAACTATAGCTGGTGTGACCATTTTGTAGGCACCGTTGTAAAAGCAAGACGAACAACAACAACAACAACAACATCATCACGTCAACAACAACTATCTGCTACATAACACGTGATTTAACGTGAAGCATCCACTCCATTTTCACCAAGAATATTCGATTAAAACCCCGACTAGTGGATAATTTAGCCTTACAAGATGAGTGTAGACAGCAAACAAAGGCTACAGTCTGTTATCAACATGGCTAAAACAGTATTTCATTGGGGTTTTATACCTACAGTACTATATCTTGGTAAGTAAGAACATCCTTGGTGTATACGATGGCGTGTTAGGTCGTCTTTGAACGGTACCACGTCATCGTATACACCATGAACGTTTTTGGTAAATTTTTACAAGTTGCCACAACAGGATTTCATAGGAAAAATATAGGGTATTTATTGAAAGAATTACCGTTTTGTAGCAGTGTTGCCAGATCCAGCTAGGTCCCAGTACTTTGGCCCGGTCATTTTCTGTACTTTACCACGGTTATTTCCCGGTATTTTGCCCAGGTTAGGTCCCGGTAGTCTGCCCAGGTTAGGTCCCGGTAGTCTGATGCGGTCTAGGTTAGGTTAGGTCAGGTCAGGTAAGGTCAGGCTAATTTCAAAATGCCCCATTTGCGTATGCCCTATCTTGGAAATGGGGCATTTGCGGAGAAAATGCCATAGAAGAAAATAGTCTTAGAATGGTCTAAATAAGTGGGTAATGAAGGTAGAAAAAACGTATGCAATAACGGTAATTCATTCAATATTTACCAAATAGAGGATTATTTTTACAAGTTGCCACAACTCGATTTTAAAAATTTTACTATTACCAGTGTTTATATTTCACTATTACAAACAACTCTTCTATATATCATTTGCGTCGCAGATGCGTTATAACATTAATTACTTCTTATAAGTGTAGTGGGTGTACGTGTCGTATTTTTCAGAGTCCACAAATTTCGTAAAATCTCCCATTTCACGCTTTTCTTATTACAATATGCTTTATTTCATCTTGTAATACAATCTTTCTTAGTAACATTTCCGTCATAAATGCGTTATAACACTAATTACCTCTTTTAAGTGTATTGAGTGTCGTATTTTTCAGAGTGCAAAAATTTCGTAAAATCGTCTTGTATTTTTCAGAGTCCAAACATTTCGTTAAATTCCCTACTTCACACTTTTTATCTTACAATATCCTCTATTTCATCTTGCACTAAAATATTTCTTAGTACCATAAATGCGTTATACGCCCAGTACTCTCTTTACAGTAACTACTCTCATGATTTCTACACTTCAATGTCGTTGCACAAACAATATGGCGGCGCTCATCATTGAACTCTCAACATAGGTCAGCTGTTTTATCTGTGGGTTTCTATGGTAACCACTACGGACGCACTGCTACCTGGTGGGAGATTCTTAAATTTGAACCCAAATCCTACCAATTAGTGTCTTACACACATCTATCTACTCCTTTTTGACCAATGACAGAGCTGCAACACTTGAGTACGTCACAGATACATCCCTCTCCTTTCATTTTTGCTGTCATTCCAAGTATGTCGTCTCTCTGTGCTGGTTGTGCTTATAACCCTTGGCTGCCTATTGCCCGCTTTTATGAGCAAGAGAAACCAGCAATAGACTTTTAACGTGCTCACGGAGTTTTACCCACCTCAGTTGACTGTCCCAGGTGTCGAGTTCCGTGTAAGTACCGTGAGGATAGACACCAGTGGTACTGTAACCAGTCAGTTAAGGTTCCTAAAACCAAGAAGAGGAGGTGGTGTAACTTTTCCGTGAGCGACAAGAAAGGCACCTTCTTAGATAATGTCCACATTCCAGCTTGGAAAATTGTTTTATTTGTAAATTTCTGGCTGGATAAACACTGGAATCACGAAACAATATCTAAGACTATTCATTTCTCTTCTCGTACTAGTGTGGACTGGCGATCCTTTTGCTCAGAGGTCACTGACTATTGGTTTTACCATCAGGATCCGATTGGAGGTGAAGGGGTTATTGTGGAGATTGACGAGTCGTGCTTTGGACATCGTAAGAACAATACTGGACGTCTTCTCTCACAAATATGGGTGTTCGGTGGCATAGAAAGAGTGTCGAAGAAGTTATTCGTAATTCCCCTAATTGATCAAGACACTGGGGAAACGCAGAAAAGGGATAAAAATACACTTGTGCCTCTGATTGAGAAATATATAAGTCGAGGCTCTGTTATAATCAGTGATTGTTGGAAGGCATATAGTGGTTTGCAAGAGTTTGGATATAAACACCGCACCATCAATCACTCCAAGAACTTCGTCGACCCGGACGACCCCACCACTCACACGCAGACCATCGAGCGCTTGTGGAGAGATGTGAAGGAGTGGACTCAGCGACCCGGTCAACGGCGGGAGTACTTTTTCCAGTACATTGCTTGCTATTTGTTTATCCACTCCTTCTCCAGTGACGACTCTCGCCTCCACAAGTTTTTTGTAGAGGCTGCCAAGCTCTATGTACCACAGAGTGGGAGAATAGACGCCCATCCAGTCCACCGAGCACCCATACCTGAAGACCGAGACGACTTGCCAGAAGACAACTCAAGCCAAGACTCGTCAACTCCACAAGAACCTTCCACATCCTTTGCTTCCAATTAAGGTAAACTGGTGTATAAAAGGAGTTAGATATGGTTTTCATAATTCTATATGAAATTGATGCTCTTGTAAAGACCGCAGGATGACAAGGTTAGGTCCCGAAGTATGCCTAGGTTAGGTCCCGAAGTATGCCTAGGTTAGGTCCCGAAGTATGCCAAGGTTAGGTCACGAAGTATGCCAAGGATAGGTCCCGAAGTATGCCAAGGTTAGGTCCCGAAGTATGCCCCCTTCTAGGTTAGGTTAGGTCAGGTCAGGTAAGGTCTTTTTAATTCTGTAACATCTCGATGCTCTGGTTAAGGCCGAAGGATGCCTGATCCACATTGAGTCAGAAAAAAATTGGCTCGGGTTTTTTATTTCTCAATATTTATGCTCGTTGAAAACTAAAAAACCCGAGCCAAGTTTTTCCGAAACTTGGCTCGGGTTTTCCACTTTTCCACATTTAAGCTTGTTGAAAACTGAAAAACCCGAGCCAAGTTTTTCCGAAACTTGGCTCGGGTTTTCCACTTTTCCACATTTATGCTTGTTAAAAACTGAAAAACCCGAGCCAACTTTTGCCAAAACTTGGCTCGGGTTTTCCACTTTTCCACATTTATACTTGTCGATAATTGGAAAACCCGAGCCAACTTTTGCCAAAACTTGGCTCGGGTTTTCCACTTTTCCACATTTATGCTTGTTGAAAACTGAAAAACCCGAGCCAACTTTTGCCAAAACTTGGCTCGGGTTTTCCACTTTTCCACATTTATACTTGTCGATAATTGGAAAACCCGAGCCAACTTTTGCCAAAACTTGGCTCGGGTTTTCCACTTTTCCACATTTAAGCTTGTTGAAAACTGAAAAACCCGAGCCAACTTTTGGCAAAACTTGGCTCGGGTTTTCCACTTTTCCACATTTATGCTTGTTAAAAACTGAAAAACCCGAGCCAACTTTTGCCAAAACTTGGCTCGGGTTTTCCACTTTTCCACATTTATGCTTGTTGAAAACTGAAAAACCCGAGCCAACTTTTGCCAAAACTTGGCTCGGGTTTTCCACTTTTCCACATTTATACTTGTCGATAATTGGAAAACCCGAGCCAACTTTTGCCAAAACTTGGCTCGGGTTTTCCACTTTTCCACATTTATGCTTGTCGAAAACTGAAAAACCCGAGCCAAGTTTTGCCAAAAGTTGGCTCGGGTTTTTCAGTTTTCGACAAGCATAAATGTGGAAAAGTGGAAAACCCGAGCCAAGTTTTGGCAAAAGTTGGCTCGGGTTTTCCAATTATCGACAAGTATAAATGTGGAAAAGTGGAAAACCCGAGCCAAGTTTTGGCAAAAGTTGGCTCGGGTTTTTCAGTTTTCAACAAGCATAAATGTGGAAAAGTGGAAAACCCGAGCCAAGTTTTGGCAAAAGTTGGCTCGGGTTTTCCACTTTTCCACATTTAAGCTTGTCGAAAACTGAAAAACCCGAGCCAACTTTTGGCAAAACTTGGCTCGGGTTTTCCACTTTTCCACATTTATGCTTGTCAAAAATTGGAAAACCCGAGCCAACTTTTGCCGAAACTTGGCTCGGGTTTTCCACTTTTCCACATTTATGCTTGTAGAAAATTGGAAAACCCGAGCCAACTTTTGCCGAAACTTGGCTCGGGTTTTCCACTTTTTGACATTTATGGCATGTCATGAGTGCAATCTAGAAAAGCAAATATACCATATTATGAGTTTTCCCCCCACCCAAAACCCCCGATTTCCCAGGCTCTCCCCCAAGATTGTTGGATGGGGGGGAGGGGGGCTATCTCCAAAACGAAGCATTTCCTAAAGAAACGAAGGTCAACATCACTCAAATCACACTAAAACCTTCTAGGAATTATATATTTTTCCTATGAAATCCTGTTGTGGCAACTTGTAAAAATTTACCAAAATATATAATTCCTAGAAGGTTTTAGTGTGATTTGAGTGATGTTGACCTTCGTTTCTTTAGGAAATGCTTCGTTTTGGAGATAGCCCCCCTCCCCCCCATCCAACAATCTTGGGGGAGAGCCTGGGAAATCGGGGGTTTTGGGTGGGGGGAAAACTCATAATATGGTATATTTGCTTTTCTAGATTGCACTCATGGCATGCCATAAATGTCAAAAAGTGGAAAACCCTAGCCAAGTTTCGGCAAAAGTTGGCTCGGGTTTTCCAATTTTCAACAAGCATAAATCTGGAAAACTGGAAAACCCGAGCTAACTTTTTTCTGACCCAACCTGGATCGGGCATCCTTCGGTCTTAACCATAGCATCGAGATATTACAGAATTAAAAAGACCTTACCTGACCTGACCTAACCTAACCTAGAAGGGGGCATCCTTCGGAACCTAACCCAGTCATCCTTCGGTACCTAACCATGGCATACTTCGGAACCTAACCATGGCATACTTCGGGACCTAACCTTGGTATCCTTCGGGACCTAACCTTGGTATCCTTCGGGACCTAACCTTGGCATTCTTCGAGACCAAATCATGACATCCTTCGGGACCTAACCTTGGCATCCTTCGGTCTTAACCAGAACATCAATTCGTTATAGAATTAGGAAGACCAAATCAGACCCCTTGTTTCATACACCATTTTACCTTAATTGGAAGCAAATTATGTGGAAGGTACTGGTTCTTGTGGAGTTGAAGAGTAGGTCGTATTGTTGTATTCTGGCAAGTTGTATTGGTGGTAGGTGGACTGGATGACCTTATATTGAAAGCACTTTAAACCAGTTATTATAACTGACCATGGACTAATTTATTTTTCAATAAGAGGCACAAGTGTTTTTTTGTATAATTTCTGTGTTTCTCCAGTAAATTTTCGTAAAACCAAGCAGCCAGGTGAGTTAACCAGGTGAGCCAAGGATATACCTCCTCCACAGACAGACAGTAATATTGTACTGGCAAGATAAATGGAGAGACTGAAGTTTCAGTGACGTAGTCACGTGTTGTAGGTCTATGATTGGTCAATAAGGAGATGATAGAATTGTGTGAAAAACTGATTGGTTAGATTTGGCTTAAAGTTAAAAAATGTGCCACCAGGTCGCACTGTGGGGCTCATAGATCAGCTGACCTATGTTTTGAATTCAATGCCCAAAGGCAGCCATATTTGTTTTAAGTTGCAAACACATTGGTTAAAAATCGTGAGAGTGGCCTTATAACGCATTTATAACGGAAATGCTACTAAGAAATATTGTAGTACAAGATGAAATAGAGCTTATTGTAATAAGAAATGTATGAAAAAGCCAATTTTACGAAATTTTTGGACTCTGAAAAATACGACACGATTTTACGAAATTTTTCGACTCTGAAAAATACGACACTCACTACACGTATAAGAGGTAATTAGTGTTATAACGCATTTGCTAAGCAAATGGTATATAGAAAAGTTGTTTGTAATACTGAAATATAAACACTGGTAATAGTAAAAATTTTAAAATCGCGTTGTGGCAACTTGTAAAAATATTCCACGTTTTTTAATATTGTCTTGTATTCCATTGGGGTTTTATACCTACTGTAACTTACTATATCTTGGTAAGTTATTGACGGGCCGTAGTCAAGAACATCCTTGGTGTATACGATGGCGTGTTGGGTCGTCTTTGAACGGTATCACGCCATCGTATACACCATGAATGTTTTTTAATATGCCCCAGTGTTCCATTGGTTGGGGTTTTGTACGGTAATTATCTATTCTATTGCAGTTTTCGGTAAATATTGAAAGAATGACCGTTATTGCGTACTGTTTTTCCAACTACCTTCATTACCCAATTATTTAGACCATTCTAAGACTATTTTCTTCTATGGCATTTCCTCTGCAAATGCTTGACCTTACCTAACCTAACCTAGACCACAGCAGACTACCGGGACCTAACCTGGGCAAACTACCGGGAAATAACCGTGGTAAAGTACAAGAAATGACTGGGGCAAAATACTGGGACCTAGCCGGATCTGGCAACACTGCTACAAAATGGTAATTTCTTCAATAAATACCGAACATCCTTGGTTGTATACGTTGGCGGGTTGGGTCATCTTGAACGGTACTACGCCATCGTATACACCATGAATGTAGTCTATTTCCGTTTTCTATTACGATGTTTTTACCTTCTTTATCCACTAAGACATTCTAAGACACTCTTCTTCTATGTCATTTTCTTCTGAAATGCTCCATTTCCAAGATATTCCAAACATTTTCAAATGGAGCATTTTGAAATTAGCCTGACTTTACCTGACCTAATCTAGACCGCAGCAGACTACCGGGACCTAACCTGAGCGAACTACAGGGACCGGGCAAACTACCGGGACCGGCTTTTCTTTGGAAGCGTTCCTCCTAACGAATTTTAATAAAAATCAGTAATTGGTAAATCTTTGGAATCACACTTCCATCTATTTATGTGTATATTGGTAGAGAATAATCTTGAAATGAAAGGATTTTATGTTTTTTTTTATTAATTGATTGTTGGAAATGATGTATTTTGTTACTATTATTACTATTGCCACCCCATTCCTACCCTTACAATCTTGGGGGAGAGCCTAGGAATCAGGGGTTTTGGGTGGGAGAAAACACGTAAATTAGCATGTTTGGCTTTTATAGTGAATTCATGATCAGCCATAAATGTCGAAAATTGAAAATCCGAGCCAAGTTTTGAAATGATAATCAGCCATAAATATTGAGGGAATCATCTTGAAATAAAAGGATTTGATGTTTTGTTTATTAATTGATTGTCGGAAATGATGTACAGTAAAAGTCCGAAAGTTCGGAAGGCATGGGAACATGAGACTTCCGAACTTTCGGTTTTTCCGAAGTTACAGGAGTACAGTATACCTAAAATGGCCCTAAAATGCAGTAAATAAAACATATGCTCTAGTACATAAAACTTTCTTGAATGCAATAGTCCTTTCAGATTTTATGTAAAAAGCAGTATGGGAGAGAAATGGATGGATTTGTATGGACATGCAACATCTTATTAACATGCTGACATGACTTGATGGAGGGGGAGAGAGGGAGGAAGGGGGAGGTGGATAAAGTTGCAAAGTACCACCAACAGGAATGTCATGATTATAGATAGTATTTGGGGGGATATTGGCTAATAATGCTTACTTGTATCCACTTTAAGTACAGTACTCTGTAATAATATCAGCTTGAAATATTGCCATATACAGTACAGTATTATTATTACGGAACTCCACTGACAAAATGGTCGATTGAATTAACGCCAATTTTTACAGCCTCCTTATTGGTTCATCCCACCTTTATTCCGTCAGTGACTTAACAATCTTTACTGCTATATAATATATATAGTAGACTGATGCTAAACTTGACTTGTCACATCACCTCAATAAATGCACTCTAAACCAGTACCAGGTAATTTTGTATACTTTCTGGCATGTCAAAAACGTTTACTTTTAAGTTTGTTTATGTGTGCTTGGTTATTATATAGGTACCGGTAAACATTTTAGTTTGGGGGTAATTTGAAAAAATGCCCTGACTACTATGATTTATTTACAATTAAACTTTGCCCCGTGGATAGTGGTTTTACAGATAGCGACTATTTCACCAGACTAAATGCCTCGCTATCCGTGAGGTTTTGCTGTATGCCACGAAACAAGCTCCTTCCATATAGGTGGTGTTTCTTGGCAATGTTTTAAGGACTCTCTAACCTCCAATTTTCTTAATGCATCACAGAGGTCCTTAAAAACCTTAAAGCAAAAAATAATTATATATCGTTCATCTCGAGTTACTCAAGCTTTTTCTTTCAGGCTTCAAGCAAGGGGCAGATAAAGGTTCCCCGGAGATCACCTTTGGCAAGTAAGTACGGTATAAATACAGCCCATGTTTCTCATACTGGTACATTGGAGTGCATTGATTCCTCCAAAGTATGTCAGGAAATTGAACCAGTGAATTAATATAATGGTATGCTGTTGTTTGGAATAGTTTGGAGGAATCATGCAGTTGCTCCAGATTTACCACCAACAACACTACTACTATATTCCCTGTTATATAGTTATGTAAATCTAATGAGACCTGTAGTAATACCTTGTTTTGTACTGTTGATGTTATGGGTATGTATTGTACTATTTGTAATGAATCTATATACATTACACACCCATAAACCCAGTGGATAGTGAGGGTTTACTTTACACAGCTTCATAGTATAGAAGACAGTATAACACACACCTATAGGGCCCAGTGGGGCTGACTTTATTCTCTGTGAATATTAGTTATCCCCCACAGGGCTAGAATAAATATTGTTGTAGGATCTGGTCTCTTTCTAGTGGATTTGACGATATCTGCCCACATGGATTAAAAATCCACGTGAGGTGTACTGCAACCGGAGGCCTTTTTTTTTTTTTTTTTCACTGCTGTGTGGACCGCCAGCACACGGGGGTGCATTTCCCTTTGCATGCAGCAGTGTAAACTCCCTCCCCCTTATAGTCCCTTCAGGGCTGGTCTCATGGAAGGTACGGCCCCACTTGTAGCTCTTGTGGTAACGTGGACTTGGGCCCACAGCACTGACTGTGGGATCAAAGCCTTCCCCCCAATCTCCCTGGCGGTCGGAGGCCCCCAGACTCCCTGGTCCAGTAATCTCTGGTCCCATTTCCTTGGGATGTGCTTCGGTAGCCCAGGCATATAGGGCCAGCCCCTCCTTTATTTTAATTTGTTTTTTCACTGTGACCAGAGTGTACCAGGGGTCTGTGGGGCAGGAGGCTATTCTGCCCCGGGAGAACAACAACACACACCTATAACAACAGTGGGTAATTAGGGATTACTGTAATTCAGATGCTATTGACATTGTTATTTATACAGCCACACACTACAATCCCCTGCCTACCTGAGCCGAAACCTGAGATCTAAAGCAGGCGGTTTCTGGACGACAGCCCACCCAAACCATTACGAGGCCACACACATCTCAAACCAATGGAGGTTTTGGGTGGGCTGTCGTCCAAAAACTGCCTGGCCTCAGGCTTCGTCTCAGGTGGGTTAGAAATTGTTATGCACGACTTTACAACTTGACTTTTGGACTTCCATCAACCTCTAATCCAGTGAAGTTTTTAAACTGAAAATTGATTATACCATATTGTATCCATAATACATACAGTACTTAGCTTACATATCTGGGCATTGTCATTGGGTCACTTGTATTCTGTACCTGTTGTAAGCAAATGGTACTAGTAGCATTAAGAAATGGATTAATTTGGTTCTATGAAATACACTTTGCCCATGTACTCATTTTTTATGGTAAAATTTATGACAACAGATAATTAGCAATATGGAACTTTCGTATTTATTACTTTGCTGCATAAATATGAAAAGTTATATGGGCGACAAAGTTTATATGTACTGTACTGTATTGGGAAAACTGTACTCCAACATTCTTTCTATCAATCAAGCAATCACAGACCAGATCCTGAAATGTTATTATTAAGGGGTCTTTATTTCATACTGACTTGGCCTTGGACTGCACACACACACACCTGAAACATAATACCGTAACTAAATAACTAGTGAACTGGATGGTTGATTTGTTTAAAAAGTTTGTCATGTGTGTTGGTTTTGTAAATCATCCTATTATGTGTACAGCAATCCCTCATTGTGCACTGTTGTTATAGTGTGTGTATGACTGTATACCATTTTCTATGAATGTGTGTACAGCCTCAGGCTAGCACAGTGGTACAGTGTGCTGCTGCTGTTTCTGTGGTCCAGCGTTCGAGTCCTGCTCGGGACATGCTAAAAATCTCTCACTGTTGAAAGAGCTTACTATCCCTGTGAGCAGGGGGTGTGGGTTTGAGTCGGCTGTCTGAGGCCTTCCTGCTTAGGCAGCCATAGCTGAAGCTGACTTGGGACCTGTTTTGGTGCAATACCCATGGTGTGAGGGGCACGGAGAACCTCTCCTCTGTAAGATTTCCCTAGCAAAGGGTTACCTCCAGCATGGAGATGAAGAACTGCTATATATAACAAAAAAAAATAAAAGTGTGTACAGAAAACCCTCATCATCCACCACTGTGTTTATGAGTATGTAATGTACAGTCAGCCTCAGGAAGTCGTATACACCACTGTGACATCAAGGGTTCGTAACAAGTTGAAAATTTAGTACAATATTTTCTTAACACCAAACTTTTCTAGTACAGTAGTCCCTCCAATTTTGCAACAATTAGGGGGACACTTGGGGCCACAAAATACGAATTAGCAAAATTGGAACAATTAACCTTATGGGGAAAATTGAATATGATGGACATCTCATCGCCGATGGCTGATTTTTCGTGATTTTAGTCATTTTTTGCCATAATTACAGAGCTCCCCCCAACTATGTATAAAGCAGGTGTGAGTGAGGAGTGAGCGTGATTGTTGACAAGTTCAGTTATCACCAATAATCCAGGAGTTTCTACTCATACAAACACATTTCTTTAGTTTATATTAATTATTCTTTGTCACTTTCTCTTCCAATCACTTGCACTTTTCACCATATTAAATGTATGTCCGGGATATGTGCAAAAAGTATGAAAAATGCCCGTTTTGAGAAGTTGTTCACTATAAAGGGGTTGGCTTATCACAAGTGTAACAAGCGTGGGTGAGGGTGTAAAGTTGTTCAGTGAGAGGGTGATATGTAGTGGTGTGGTTAGTTCAGTTAACACCAAAACTCATTGAAGGCCGCCACACGGCCTAACGTCACGACCCTACCACCCCTCCCCCCCCCTAAAACTAGTGCGGAAACCTCCACTTTCTTGCGGCCCAACCCGCAAAACTCAAAACTATTTCACAAAATTAGGTTATTGTATTTTCCGCAGTATTTAGAGTCTCGGTCGCAAAATTGGAGGGACTACTGTAATGTTATTTGGCTAAATTCCTACAGTAAGTGCCGAATAAAGACCCCTTCTAACCAATACCCTGTGTATGAATTCCTGAGGTCGACTGTACAAAGAGAGTTTACTGTACATAGATTCATTACAAACACATCCATAACAACAGTGGATTATGAAGGATTACTGTAAAGAATTTAGCTCATATATTAAGATTGGTTTAGTTTGAACAACATTCTGTACTGTACTGTACAGACTTGTACACTACATTACCTGTACTGCAGTTGTCATCAAGCTACTTTTGTATTTTCTGTCTTTTAAGTACAGTTACAGGTAATATTATGGATGAATTAATATTTATAACATTTCACTACTGGTAATCAGAGTGAAACATTATCAGTAAAGGCTCCTCATCATATGATGTTCTGTAGCCATATTTAAGTATTATTAAATTACAAAACATGTTTAGAGTAAACTTTTCAGCACTGTGACCATACAGTAAAGAACTTAATCTAGCTAATATTATATTATTTACCACTGCAAAGATAAACCATACCCAAGGTGTTGTTATTTGTATAGTGTACTGATTAAGAATATACTGTACAGGTCTCCCTCGCTATACAATGCATCACTATACGATATTTCGCGTATACGATTTAACTACTTTGATACCCTTGGCTCTTTAAACGATCTTTTTCACTCGCATTTACGATCTCCCGCTGCGCAAGGTTACTATCATTTGTTTGAGAGAGCGATGACAGCGCCACTCAAGCGTAGCGACGATTGGAAGAACTGCGTCGTCTGCGTGTTTTGAACTGTTTTCCCGTGTCTCCTTCAGTCAAGCTCCAGCTGCTACCATTATCATACTGCCCCTCTCTTATTATCGAGTGATTCATTCGTCTCGTTATGGCTTCTAAGCGACCTGCAAGCACTTCTCCTAGTGATGTAAAGCCGAAAAAAGCAAGGAAGAGCTTGAGCTTGCAGTCTAAGCTGGACATAATAAAACGGCATGAGCAGGGTGAGGGGGCAAATTATATCTCACGTGCACTCGGCTTGCCCCAGTCCACTGTGTCAACTGTGATAAAGAATGCTGCCAGTGTGCATAAAGCAGGTGAATGTAGCTCAACTCTGATGGCAAAAACAATAACAAGGCAAAGGGAACCAATTATGGAGGAGATGGAGAGACTTTTAAAATTGTGGATAGACGATCAAAATAGACACCGCATGCCAATCAGAACCAGCCATGTGACAGCCAAGGCCATATCCCTTTATAATGATCTCCAAACGAAGGGATACACCATCAAAGAAGGTTCTACATTTATGGCAAGTAAGGGCTGGCTGGAGAGATTCAAGAACAGGGCAGCTCTACATAATATTAAGATGGCAGGGGAGGCAGCTAGTGCGGACATGCCAGCTGCTGAAGCATTCAAGCCAGTGCTAAAACAACTGATCGAGGATGGTGGATTCAGTGCAAAGCAAGTCATCAACTTCGACGAAACGGGCCTTTATTGGAAAAAAATGTCTTCCCGTACATTTATATCCAAGGAGGAGAAGACTGCACCCGGTTTCAAGGTCTCAAAAGACCGTGTAACCCTGGTACTGGGGGGTAATGCGGCAGGGGATCTCAAATTAAAGCCAATGCTAATTTATCGTTCAGAAAATCCCAGGGCACTGAAGGGTCTACTTAAAGAATATTTACCAGTTGTATGGAGGTCAAATCTGAAAGGATGGATGACAACATCAATCAACCAGAGTTACGTCACGACTTATTTGTCCCCCAGGCTTCGAGACTATGCTGCTGAGAATAACCTTGCCAACCGTTTTCTCTTGATATTAGATAATGCACCAAGCCATCCTAAGAGCATGGAAGACTGGGCAGAAAATATTGATGTTGTGTTTTTGCCTCCAAACACGACAGCATTAATTCAACCAATGGATCAGGGTGTCATAGCTACTTTTAAGGCTTATTACCAGCGTCGTACTATGCAACAATTGATTGAAGCCACTGACATCCATGAAAAGGAAACCATCAAAACATTTTGGTTCAAATACAACATAAAAAATGCAATCGACAACATCAACCATGCCTGGCAGGAGATGAAGGAGTCAACAATGAATGGTTCTTGGAAAAAGTTATGGAAGGAGTGTGTCAATGATTTTGCTGGATTCAAAGTCAAAGACACATCAGAGGTTCGCAAGGACATCATGAGACTCTCACATCTGGCTAGGTTCACGGAGGTGAATGAAGATGACATCCAGGAGTTACTAGATTCGCATGATGAACCACTCTCCAATGAAGATTTAATGCAATTGGAGCAGGAGAGAGCCCATAACGAGGATGATGATGCCAACAAGGAAGAGGAAACAGTGCGAGGCCTTGATGTGAAAACACTCAAGGAGGTGTTCAGCAGTGTAGAACATGCAATGGATCTGCTCAAGGAACGTGACCCCAACCCAGCCAGGAGTGATACAGCTGTTCATGGTGTCCAGCAAGCCCTCAAAATCTACCTCGAAATTTACATCTCCAAGAAAAAGATGGCAAGACAAACAACCATATCCAGCTTCTTCAAACCTACCAGCCCGTCAACATCTGTCACTGCCAGTCCTTCCCCGTCCACCTCAGCCACCCTGCCTGGGCCATCCCGCTCTCCATCCACTGTGGCAACACTGTCTACCCCCCCTCCTGGGCCATCCACCTCTAGCGCCGCACTATCTACCAAGCTGTCTGTGCCTTCCCGCTCCTCTACACCCTCGTCGTCTCCCGACTCTCCCCTACCCATGCTGTCTGATAATGACGAGTGAATGTTTTGTGTGTGCCAGGACGAGTGTATGTTTTCGGTGTGCCTGGGCCATCCCGCTCTCGATCCACTGTGGCAACACTGTCTACCTCCCCTCCCGAGCCTTCTCGCTCTCCACTACACCCTCGCTATCTCCCGACTCTCCCCTGTCCATGCTGTCAGATGATGACGAGTGAATGTTTTTTGTGTGCCTGGGCCTAATTTTACAAATTACAATACCGATATACTTAACTGTAAGTTAAATAAAGTGATTAACTGTTCTTAACATTGTTTATTTTACCATTAAGTTATATATTATGGTAGTAAATAGTGATGTTATGGTCATAATATACGAGTCTTGGAACGTAACCCTATTTATCCCATTAAACCTTAAGTTCGTTATACGATCGATCGCTATACGATTGGGTTTTGAAGAACCTAACCCAATCGTATAGTGGGGGAGACCTGTACAGTACTTAGTCATAGCTGCCACATTTTGCAAAACAAGCTAAACACTAGTCTCCATTAATTAACTTATGCTTTCATATTTCTGAAGGGGATGGTGTATCTAACTATGAAGAGAGCACTTTCTGTCTCTATTTCTGCTTTGTTTGTTCACAAACTGCTCTCATTTGTATTTTATTTGTCTTTAGCCTAAAAATTTGGAATCTATATCACCCTTAGGATTTAATACCAAAATAAAAAAAACAATGCTCATGCACAAAGTGAAAAAGAAATGTTGATAAAAACAGTGGTATTGTTATTCCTGGTGGTGTGTAAGTATATTGTGATATATAATGGGTCCAAGGGAATGGACGGACATGGAAGGAAGGGAACAAGGATAGTATGGATGACAAGCAAGATTGGGATAGTGAAATATGCATGGGTCTGCGCGTATGCACCAGTGAACGCGCAGACCAAGGTAGGAAAAAGGAAAATGAAAGAGTTTTGGGATGGGTTAAATGAATGTCTGAGAAGTTTTGAGAGGGGGAGGAGGGTTGTGCTTGTGGGAGACATGAATGGGAAGGTAGGGAATGAAAGAATATCAAATGTAGTTGGCAAGTGGGGTGTGAATGGAATAAATGAGAATGGTGAGTGCCTGGTGGATGTGTGTGCCGAAGCGGGGTTGTTCCTCGCCAACACCTGCTTCGAGCACAGACTGAACCACAGGTATACATGGAAGAGGAGGGATGAAAGGGGAAAGCAAATGAGTTTGATAGATTACATAGCTGTGGATGAAAGGATAAGGAAAGATGTGATGGATGCTAGAGTGGTGAGAGGAATGTTCCAGTGCTCTGACCACTATGCGGTTGGCAAGGATTAGAATCAGGGCAAAATGGGAGTATGGCAGGAAGGATAGAGGGGGGAACAAGAGGGAGGTGGCAAGCAGAAGATTGAATGACAGTGAGTACAGAGAGGTATATAAAAGGAGGGTGGGTGAGGTGCTGGAGGATGCAATGCTGAGTATGGGGGAGGGAGTGGGAGTGAATGAGGTGTACGAAAGGTTTAAGACAATAGTGATGGGAACGGCAGCAGAGGTAGTGGGATGCAAGTCACAGAAGAGGGGAAAGAAAGGGAGTGCTTGGTGGTCAGATGAAGTGAAGGATGCAATAGCGAAGAAAAGGAAGGCATATAGGAGAACACTACAGAGGAATGTGTCGGAGGAAGTGAAAGAGAGGTGGAAGAGAGAATATAATGTTTGTAAGAGACAAGTGAAGAGGATGGTGAGTGAGAGTAAAAGGAGAGTGGATGAGGAGTTTGGTAGGAAATTGAGTGAGAAGTTTAAAGAAAATAAGAAATTATTCTGGAAGGAGGTTAAAAGAGAAAGAGGAGAAGGAAAGTCTGGTAGCGTGAGAATGAAGAGAGAGGATGGAGTTACTGTGAGTAGAAGTGAGGAAGTGAAAGAAGTGTGGAAGAGGCACTTTGATCGCTTGATGAATGAAGGGAGGGGAGGTGGTGGTGACATGCATTGGGATGGAGGCAGGTGATAGACGACAGGGTGTACAGGGAAAACTGGGAAGGGAAGAGGTTAGGAAAGTTGAAGATGGGAAAGGCACCGGGGGTGGATGGGATAACTGCTGAAATGTTAAAGTGTGGGGGGGAGGTAGTGGTGGAGTGGATGTTGCTTATATGTACATTGGCTTGGAGGCAGGGAGAGGTGCCAGAGGATTGGAAGAGAGCCATAATTGTACCTTTGTATAAGGGGAAGGGAAGTAAGGAGGAGTGTGGTAGCTATAGGGGAATAAGCCTTCTTAGTGTACCGGGGAAGGTTTACGTGAAGGTTATTACGGAAAGACTGATTGAAGTAACAGGGAATAAAGTTAGTGAGGAGCAGGGAGGGTTCAGAAAGGGTAGAGGATGTGTGGACCAAATATTTGCATTAAAATCAATAGTGGGGAAATATATTGGGAAGGGTAAGAAGTTGTATGCTGCCTTCATGGACTTGGAGAAGGCATACGATAGGGCTGATAGGAAAGCTATGACAGAGGTGTTGAGAATTTATGGTGTTGGGGGGTCTTTGCTGAAAGGCATTGAGGCTTTTTATGCAGATGCAAAAGCATGTGTACGGGTAGAGGGTGATCTAAGTGAGAGTTTTAATATTAGTGTAGGGCTGAGACAGGGATGTGTTATGTCACCATGGTTGTTCAATATATATATGGATGGTTGTATGAGAGAGGTGAAAGCCAAAGTGAATGGTCTGGGGGCGAAGTTGAAGCTGAATGAAGCAAATTGGTCCCTGGTGGCAAGTTTGTTTGCGGATGACACTGTGCTGATGGCTGAGAATGAAAGGAATTTACAGAGAGTGGTGGACGAATTTCAGTCTGTGTGTAAACGAAGGAAACTGAAGGCGAATGTGGGTAAAAGTAAAGTGATGGTATTTGAAAGAGCAGAAACTGAAGTGATTGGCTTTGCTACACCTTACAGAGTGGCTGTACCAACTGGGACGAAGTGTGAGATAACTCTGAGGGGTGAGAGGATGGAGGAAGTGAAGGAGAGTAAGTACCTGGGTACAGTTATGTGTAAACATGGAAGTATGGAAGGAGAAATTAGGGAGAGAGCAGTGAAGGGTAGACAGGTCATAGGATCACTGGGGAGGATTATGAAGGGTAGAAGTGTGAGTATGGAAGTGAAAAGGAGACTACGAAATAGTATAATCCTGCCAACACTGACTTATGCGTCGGAGACGTGGACATGGAGTAGGGCTCACCAGTCTAGAATAGGTGCTGTGGAAATGAGTTACTTGAGAGGAGCATGTGGACTTACAAGGTGGGATGGAGAAAATAATGAGAGTGTGTATGAGAGATGTGGTATGAGTGAGAAGGCAATAGGCGAGCCCACACTTTAAAGCGAGTTGCCAAACGGCATTTTGATGGCGATTTCTAGGCTGGAAAAAATGTCCTATGTCGGGAAAAGCTATATTGGGCTTCCTATTGTGGAACGACTTATTATAACTTATTCAATATTTTTTACATACTTTTAACTTATCTTGTACTTATTTTCATACGAATACAGCCATGAATAAAAATATATTTCCTATTATTTCAGAAGAGGCTTTTTAGTCCGCTTATATGCAAATATAACAAAATTAGAATGATATACAAACTTATACAGGCCTTTTATAATTATATTTTACATTTTACGTCGTCAATGATAGTAACAGTACTAAATCACAATAAGATGTTGATAATATATTGGTGTCTCCGTACGATACGTTCTCTGCTGCTGCAGCAACCAGTGTGCGATCCCAGCAGTATCCACACATTCAGTTAGCCTGCTTTCACCTCTTCATGCGTCTGGCAGCGCAAGGTATGCATATTTCTAATGCTAATAAATGTGAACATATGGCATTTCAACATTTTCCGCTTCATGGTATGGGTCATGCTAAATACAATTGTTAATATTTGTAGGCTGTTATACTCATGCAGTTCATGAAAGCTGCATAATGCACACATTTCGACTTTTACTATTTACTAATTTATATGAAAAATATAGTATATTCAGCATATATTATGCGAAAACACAAAAGTATGTATTTTTATATACATCTAAGTAAAAGGTCGTGAACTAGAACGCTCATTTTCTAGTGTAAAATAAGGTATGAAATTTAACTGAGTTACCCATGTCCAGCACTTAAAATGTCGCAGATAAAAAATAGACCACCATCTGGCAACATCACTCAAAGTGTGGGCTCGCCTATTGGCATTGAGTGTGGAGAGGTTGAGAGAGTGAAACGTGATACATTGAGGTGGTTTGGACATGTAGAGAGAATGCAAGGTGAGGAGTTTGTAAAGAAGGTGTATGAAAGTGAAGTTGTTGGTGGGTGGTGCGTGTTGTAGCCACCAACTATAAGTTGTGCTGCTACCTAAAGGAGGTCTCCTGTGTAAGGGCCACTGTCAGGGTTTCTCCACTACAACTTCTTAGCCTCAGGAGCTAGTGTCTATAACTCTCTTGTTGAAGTGCTCAAGGAAGAGAGAGATGCGGTGAATAGTTCCCAATGATTTAATGTCAAAAAAAGTTAACACTATATACAATTTACTGCAGACCTGACGTTAACAAAGCTAAGAGTATTTGGTTATGGTATTAAATGTATAATACATATGTTGTATACAGGAAATTTTGCAAGAGTATGCAGACAATGATATTACACAAAATGGCAAAGAGAATATGCTGAAAGAAATTGTATAGGCTATCTGCATGAAGGAATGTAATGGTAAAAGAATCACAATACAGGGCAGGCAGATAATTCGAGAATGGTTACACACTCAATCAAAGAAAATCGACCTATATTATGGCACACTACAATACTCCCCCCCCCCCTAGTTTCGAGGAAGGAGGAACGATACTCTTGTGTGTCGTAGTTTGTTGTTTCCAGCATGTATTGGAGGAACAGTCACTTGCACTGATTGCAGCATCTGGTCCGGATTCAGGATATAAGCAGGCTTGACCCGGTCTATGGCCACAACTTCTTGAGAACCATGTTTGTCAATGGCGAAGTTCTTCCTCGTCCTGCGAACTACTCGGAAGGGGCCCTGATATGGCTGCTGAAGGGGCCATTTGACTGCATCGACTCTAACAAAGACGTATGTGCAGGCTTCCAGGTCCTGGTGAACGAAGGTCTTCGAGTTGGACGTACGAGGCTGCACTGGCTGGAGGCACTTCATGGCATTTTTCAGGTGTGTTGCAAAGTCCTGAACGCTGCAAGGCTCGGGGTCTGGTGTGGCAGAGAGAAGCTCACCTGGGAGCCTGAGCGTAGAGCCATATACAAGCTCAGCAGAGGAGTTGTGCAGATCCGTTTTGAGTGAAGTTCTGATGCCAAGGAGGACAAGAGGTAGTGCTATTGACCAATCTTCTCTCTGGGCTGAAGCTGCCAGGGAAGATTTCAGCTGGCGGTGGAATCGTTCGACCGTTCCGTTGGCCTGTGGGTGATAGCTGGCGGTCCTGTATCGGCAGATGCCAAGGAGTATCATGACCTTATTCCACACGCCTGACTCAAACTGACCACCACGGTCAGAAGTAAGGCTTAGAGGCTGGACACCCACGTGGCGATGAAGGCGCGTGCAACAGTATCCGTGGTGATGTCTGTGAGAGGTGCTGCCTCAGGCCAGCGTGTGAAGCGGTCCACACAGGTGAGTAAATATCGATAGCCATTGGACTACGGAAGTGGGCCAACGAGGTCTATGTGGACATGGTCAAATCTCTCGGTGACTGGCGTAAAGATGGCTGCAGGAGAGTGTGTATGGCGTGTGACTTTGGAAGCTTGACAGCGTATACATGTGCTTGCCCAGTGTCTGACGTCTTTATTTATGCCCTCCCATATGAAGCGGGAAGACATCATCTGGTGCGAGGCACGGATTCCAGGGTGTGAGAGGTCATGTAACTTCTTGAAGAGCTGGTGTCGATGTTTCTCTGGTACGTATGGACGGAGAGTGTCGGTGGAGGTGTCAGCGTACAGTGTGACCTGGGTGTCTGGAAGTGTAATCTTCTTCATCTGTAGTGCAGGGTTATCCAACAGTCGCTGTAGCTCAGCGTCACCGACTTGATCAGCAGCAATGGCGGCATAGTCGATGGGAGAAGATATTACAGTACTGATGTTTCGAGAGAGGGCATCAGCTGGGGCATTGTCGGCACCTTTGACGTATCGTATATGTGGTAAACTGTGCAATGTAGTCCATGTGGCGCATTTGTCGTGGGGTGCAAGATTCCTTATTTCTGAGGAATGCCGTAGTGAGTGGCTTGTGGTCAGTGTAGATGTGGAAACTGCGTCCCTCGATGAAGTAGCGAAAACGCTTGACAGCTTTGAAGATGGCAAGTAGCTCCCTGTCATAGGCGCTATACTTTGACTCCGCCGAGGCAAGTTTCTTGGAAAAGAAGGCAATTGGCTTCCAGTATGTACCGACACGCTGTTGTAGAACAGCACCAACACCAATGTTTGAGGCGTCTGTAGCAATTGAAGTTTCTGCGTCTGGTGCAGGGAAAGAGAGCGTGGCAGTGTCACTGAGGGCCTGTTTTGTTGAGAGGAAGGCCGCTTCCGCTTCTTCAGTCCAGACGAGGGTAACAGATTGACCTCTCTTGCAAGGTTTAATCATGGCATACAATGGTCGTAGCAGGAGTGAGCAGTGTGGAATGAAGCTGTTATAGTAATTAACCATCCCAAGGAACTCCTTGAGCTGGCGTTGGGTAGACGACGTGGGAAACTGCTGGATGGACTCACACTTTGAGGGAAGTGGAGCAATGCCTGCTGGAGAGACTGTGTGACCTAGGAACTAAAGGGATGTCACACCGAGTTCGGACTTGTCTGTGTTGATTTGGACGCCATAATCTTGTAGTCTCTGGAGGACTTGGTGGAGGTGTTGTTTGTGGCTGGCTTCATCATGCTTCATCAGGACTAGTGATGAGAAGGTCATCTATGTAGGCAAAACAGTAGGGTAGACCTCGAAGGACCTCATCTATGAAGCGTTGAAACGTTTGTGCCGCGTTCCGCAATCCAAAGGGCATCCGGACGTATTCGAACATGCCAAAAGGTGTGATAATGGCTGTCTTCGGGATGTCAGTGGGATGGACTGGAATCTGATGAAATGCTTTGACGAGGTCGATCCGAGAGAAGATCGTGGAACCTGAGAGTTGGGAAGTGAACTCTTGAATGTTGGGTACAGGATATCTATCTTCCACGGTGCGGGAATTGAGGGCACGGTAGTCACCACAAGGTCGTATGTCGCCGGTCTTCTTAGGAACAATGTGAAGAGCCGACGACCAGTTGCTGCTGCTGGGCCGTATGATGCCTTTACTCATCAGAGATTCGAACTCGGCTTTGGCTTTCTTATAACGCTCAGGGGCTAAGCGTCGGGCCTTGGCGTGCACTGGGGGTCCGGTAGTCTCTATATGATGAGTCACGTGATGCTTGGCAGGTATGCTGGATGAGTAGGGATGTGTCAGCATAGGGAATGACTTGAGGAGGTCAGCAAACTTGTGGTCATGGTTGATAGCAGACAGGTGTGTGCTGTCACCAGGTGCTGGCTGTGCATTAGTAAAGATATCTGTGAGTGGGTCGACCAATTTTCGTCCTCTTACGTCTACCATCAGGTTGAAGTGACGGAGAAAATCAGCACCAAGGATGGCTTGTGACACTGCTCCTACGTAGAATGTCCATTGAAAAGAGCGGCGAAGGTTGAGATCCACATGCACTGTTTGCCGCGAGTATACAGGTATCTTGGCACCATTAGCAGCGTACAGATGCAGAGAAGAAGGTAGCGACTGCTGGCTGGCTGTAGCAGGGAGGACACTGACGTCGGCACCGGTGTCTACCAGGAACTTGGTATGGGACCGGCGATCAAAGATGTGGAGCAGCGTAGACTGAGTATGGCAAACATTATGCTGCGTTAATGTTCGCCATTGTTGTTTGACGCCGTGTAGCTGCAGGGCTTTTTACACTTGAGAGCCTTATCCCTAAACCTGCGATGGTAGTAGCAGAAGTTTGAAGTGCTCCTTGAACGTGACCAATGGTGTTGGCGGTTTGGCGTCGAGGGTCGGGAACTTGGGCGGTTGTAGATTTGTTTGTTCAGGTTGCTGACTTCCATTGTAAGCTGGGAAATTAGATTGGCGAGCTGGGCAATTTGGGAATTTTCTTGTGTCGTGATGGAGGAGATTGGTGATGCTGGTACAGGTGGAAGAGTTGCCATGTAGTCATTTGCAAGATTGGCAAGCTCATCTGGCGGCAGCTTCCCTTTCACACTGATGAGAGCACGTTGAATATCAGGTGGCAGGCGTTGATAGAACAGTTGTTTGAAAAGATCTTTATCAAAGGCCTGGTACTTGTCACCAAGCAGTGTTTTCATACGACGTAGTAAGTCTGTAGGTTTCTCTCCACCAAGTTCTTCTCTTGATAGCAACTCGCGGAGACGAGCGGCCACTGATGATTGTAGGCGATTTAAAACTGCTGCCTTAAGATCCTCATAGGGCGTAGCAGAGGTTGAGGCTGAAGTAATGACATCAGATACTTGAGTGAGAACTTCAGGTGGTAGCAGGCTTGTAGCATGTGAGAATTTAGTGAGGCTTCTCGTGATATTAGAAGCAGCAAAACCACACTCCAGTATTGAGAACCATATGGTGGGGTCTTGGTTGCAGAAAGTAGGGGCTCTCATGGCTACTGCAGTGGCAGTGTGGTTGCCTGAGTTTGGGAGATCCTCAGTAGACATATTGGTCAGTGAACTCAGGGTGTAAATGCTGACGAGAGTTACCTGATATCACGGCAGCTGTGTTAGTCAAGTTATATTAGTATGCTGCTGAATACACTGGCACTGTAATTCACACACAAGGCACTAATAATAAAGGACAATACCTGTAATCCAGATTGAAACACTGTAATCCAAGGTGAAGCACTGTAATCCAGGGTGAGGCACTGTAATCCAAGGTGAAACACTGTAATCCAAGGTGAAGCACTGTAATCCAAGGTGAAGCACTGTAATCCAGGGTGAAGCACTGTAATCCAAGGCGAAGCACTGTAATCCAAGGTGAGGGCACTGTTGCTGGTAGCTAGACTGCCGCAAGTACCAGTGGTGTATAGGTGTTGGATGGCAGGCAGCAATGGCGTAGTTGGAGGCTTACAGATGGCTGCTGTGGACTGGTGATGCCTCAGGATTCACAGCGACAATGTAGATAGGATGGACAGTGGCACTGTGGCGGGAGCAACAGCTGCACAGGAGAGGTAGCAACTCAAGTCACCTCTTGATGGTGACTGCCAGGCCAAGGCGCTATTGTAGACTATAATGGAGTAGCGGCAGCACTCCAGGTCACTACTTGATAGTGACTGCAGGGCAAAGGCATTCTTGTAGACCAGCTTGATCCACTCTTGGTGGCGATCGCGGCAGCTGCACTCTCCGGGGGTCACCACTTGTTGGTGACAGCTGCAATCTCCGGGGGTCACTACTTGTTGGTGACAGCTGCAATCTCCGGGGGTCACCACTTGTTGGTGACAGCTGCAATTTCCGAGGGTCACCACTTGTTGGTGACGGCTGCAATCTCCGGGGGTCACCACTTGTTGGTGATCGCGGCAGCTGCACTCTCCGGGGGTCACCACTTGTTGGTGATCGCGGCAGCTGCACTCTCCGGGGGTCACCACTTGTTGGTGACAGCTGCAATCTCCGGGGGTCACCACTTGTTGGTGATAGCAGCAGCTGCACTCCGGGGTCACCACTTGTTGGTGGGTGGTGCGTGTTGTAGCCACCAACTATAAGTTGTGCTGCTACCTAAAGAAGGTCTCCTGTGTAAGGGCCACTGTCGGTTTCTCCACTACAACTTCTTAGCCTCAGGAGCTAGTGTCTATAATTCTTTTGTTGAAGTGCTCAAGGAGGAGAGAGATGCGGTGAATAGTTCCCAATGATTTAATGTCAAAAAAAGTTATCACTATATACAATTTACTGCGGACCTGACGTTAACAAAGCTAAGAGTATTTGGTTATGGTATTAAATGTATAATACATATGTTGTATACAGGAAATTTTGCAAGAGTATGCGGACAATGATATTACACAAAATGGCAAAGAGAATATGCTGAAAGAAATTGTATAGGCTATCTGCATGAAGGAATGTAATGGTAAAAGAATCACAATACAGGGCAGGCAGATAATTCGAGAATGGTTACACACTCAATCAAAGAAAATCGACCTATATTATGGCACACTACAATACTCCCCCCCCCCCTAGTTTCGAGGAAGGAGGAACGATACTCTTGTGTGTCGTAGTTTGTTGTTTCCAGCATGTATTGGAGGAACAGTCACTTGCACTGATTGCAGCATCTGGTCCGGATTCAGGATATAAGCAGGCTTGACCCGGTCTATGGCCACAACTTCTTGAGAACCATGTTTGTCAATGGCGAAGTTCTTCCTCGTCCTGCGAACTACTCGGAAGGGGCCCTGATATGGCTGCTGAAGGGGCCATTTGACTGCATCGACTCTAACAAAGACGTATGTGCAGGCTTCCAGGTCCTGGTGAACGAAGGTCTTCGAGTTGGACGTACGAGGCTGCACTGGCTGGAGGCACTTCATGGCATTTTTCAGGTGTGTTGCAAAGTCCTGAACGCTGCAAGGCTCGGGGTCTGGTGTGGCAGAGAGAAGCTCACCTGGGAGCCTGAGCGTAGAGCCATATACAAGCTCAGCAGAGGAGTTGTGCAGATCCGTTTTGAGTGAAGTTCTGATGCCAAGGAGGACAAGAGGTAGTGCTATTGACCAATCTTCTCTCTGGGCTGAAGCTGCCAGGGAAGATTTCAGCTGGCGGTGGAATCGTTCGACCGTTCCGTTGGCCTGTGGGTGATAGCTGGCGGTCCTGTATCGGCAGATGCCAAGGAGTATCATGACCTTATTCCACACGCCTGACTCAAACTGACCACCACGGTCAGAAGTAAGGCTTAGAGGCTGGACACCCACGTGGCGATGAAGGCGCGTGCAACAGTATCCGTGGTGATGTCTGTGAGAGGTGCTGCCTCAGGCCAGCGTGTGAAGCGGTCCACACAGGTGAGTAAATATCGATAGCCATTGGACTACGGAAGTGGGCCAACGAGGTCTATGTGGACATGGTCAAATCTCTCGGTGACTGGCGTAAAGATGGCTGCAGGAGAGTGTGTATGGCGTGTGACTTTGGAAGCTTGACAGCGTATACATGTGCTTGCCCAGTGTCTGACGTCTTTATTTATGCCCTCCCATATGAAGCGGGAAGACATCATCTGGTGCGAGGCACGGATTCCAGGGTGTGAGAGGTCATGTAACTTCTTGAAGAGCTGGTGTCGATGTTTCTCTGGTACGTATGGACGGAGAGTGTCGGTGGAGGTGTCAGCGTACAGTGTGACCTGGGTGTCTGGAAGTGTAATCTTCTTCATCTGTAGTGCAGGGTTATCCAACAGTCGCTGTAGCTCAGCGTCACCGACTTGATCAGCAGCAATGGCGGCATAGTCGATGGGAGAAGATATTACAGTACTGATGTTTCGAGAGAGGGCATCAGCTGGGGCATTGTCGGCACCTTTGACGTATCGTATATGTGGTAAACTGTGCAATGTAGTCCATGTGGCGCATTTGTCGTGGGGTGCAAGATTCCTTATTTCTGAGGAATGCCGTAGTGAGTGGCTTGTGGTCAGTGTAGATGTGGAAACTGCGTCCCTCGATGAAGTAGCGAAAACGCTTGACAGCTTTGAAGATGGCAAGTAGCTCCCTGTCATAGGCGCTATACTTTGACTCCGCCGAGGCAAGTTTCTTGGAAAAGAAGGCAATTGGCTTCCAGTATGTACCGACACGCTGTTGTAGAACAGCACCAACACCAATGTTTGAGGCGTCTGTAGCAATTGAAGTTTCTGCGTCTGGTGCAGGGAAAGAGAGCGTGGCAGTGTCACTGAGGGCCTGTTTTGTTGAGAGGAAGGCCGCTTCCGCTTCTTCAGTCCAGACGAGGGTAACAGATTGACCTCTCTTGCAAGGTTTAATCATGGCATACAATGGTCGTAGCAGGAGTGAGCAGTGTGGAATGAAGCTGTTATAGTAATTAACCATCCCAAGGAACTCCTTGAGCTGGCGTTGGGTAGACGACGTGGGAAACTGCTGGATGGACTCACACTTTGAGGGAAGTGGAGCAATGCCTGCTGGAGAGACTGTGTGACCTAGGAACTAAAGGGATGTCACACCGAGTTCGGACTTGTCTGTGTTGATTTGGACGCCATAATCTTGTAGTCTCTGGAGGACTTGGTGGAGGTGTTGTTTGTGGCTGGCTTCATCATGCTTCATCAGGACTAGTGATGAGAAGGTCATCTATGTAGGCAAAACAGTAGGGTAGACCTCGAAGGACCTCATCTATGAAGCGTTGAAACGTTTGTGCCGCGTTCCGCAATCCAAAGGGCATCCGGACGTATTCGAACATGCCAAAAGGTGTGATAATGGCTGTCTTCGGGATGTCAGTGGGATGGACTGGAATCTGATGAAATGCTTTGACGAGGTCGATCCGAGAGAAGATCGTGGAACCTGAGAGTTGGGAAGTGAACTCTTGAATGTTGGGTACAGGATATCTATCTTCCACGGTGCGGGAATTGAGGGCACGGTAGTCACCACAAGGTCGTATGTCGCCGGTCTTCTTAGGAACAATGTGAAGAGCCGACGACCAGTTGCTGCTGCTGGGCCGTATGATGCCTTTACTCATCAGAGATTCGAACTCGGCTTTGGCTTTCTTATAACGCTCAGGGGCTAAGCGTCGGGCCTTGGCGTGCACTGGGGGTCCGGTAGTCTCTATATGATGAGTCACGTGATGCTTGGCAGGTATGCTGGATGAGTAGGGATGTGTCAGCATAGGGAATGACTTGAGGAGGTCAGCAAACTTGTGGTCATGGTTGATAGCAGACAGGTGTGTGCTGTCACCAGGTGCTGGCTGTGCATTAGTAAAGATATCTGTGAGTGGGTCGACCAATTTTCGTCCTCTTACGTCTACCATCAGGTTGAAGTGACGGAGAAAATCAGCACCAAGGATGGCTTGTGACACTGCTCCTACGTAGAATGTCCATTGAAAAGAGCGGCGAAGGTTGAGATCCACATGCACTGTTTGCCGCGAGTATACAGGTATCTTGGCACCATTAGCAGCGTACAGATGCAGAGAAGAAGGTAGCGACTGCTGGCTGGCTGTAGCAGGGAGGACACTGACGTCGGCACCGGTGTCTACCAGGAACTTGGTATGGGACCGGCGATCAAAGATGTGGAGCAGCGTAGACTGAGTATGGCAAACATTATGCTGCGTTAATGTTCGCCATTGTTGTTTGACGCCGTGTAGCTGCAGGGCTTTTTACACTTGAGAGCCTTATCCCTAAACCTGCGATGGTAGTAGCAGAAGTTTGAAGTGCTCCTTGAACGTGACCGATGGTGTTGGCGGTTTGGCGTCGAGGGTCGGGAACTTGGGCGGTTGTAGATTTGTTTGTTCAGGTTGCTGACTTCCATTGTAAGCTGGGAAATTAGATTGGCGAGCTGGGCAATTTGGGAATTTTCTTGTGTCGTGATGGAGGAGATTGGTGATGCTGGTACAGGTGGAAGAGTTGCCATGTAGTCATTTGCAAGATTGGCAAGCTCATCTGGCGGCAGCTTCCCTTTCACACTGATGAGAGCACGTTGAATATCAGGTGGCAGGCGTTGATAGAACAGTTGTTTGAAAAGATCTTTATCAAAGGCCTGGTACTTGTCACCAAGCAGTGTTTTCATACGACGTAGTAAGTCTGTAGGTTTCTCTCCACCAAGTTCTTCTCTTGATAGCAACTCGCGGAGACGAGCGGCCACTGATGATTGTAGGCGATTTAAAACTGCTGCCTTAAGATCCTCATAGGGCGTAGCAGAGGTTGAGGCTGAAGTAATGACATCAGATACTTGAGTGAGAACTTCAGGTGGTAGCAGGCTTGTAGCATGTGAGAATTTAGTGAGGCTTCTCGTGATATTAGAAGCAGCAAAACCACACTCCAGTATTGAGAACCATATGGTGGGGTCTTGGTTGCAGAAAGTAGGGGCTCTCATGGCTACTGCAGTGGCAGTGTGGTTGCCTGAGTTTGGGAGATCCTCAGTAGACATATTGGTCAGTGAACTCAGGGTGTAAATGCTGACGAGAGTTACCTGATATCACGGCAGCTGTGTTAGTCAAGTTATATTAGTATGCTGCTGAATACACTGGCACTGTAATTCACACACAAGGCACTAATAATAAAGGACAATACCTGTAATCCAGATTGAAACACTGTAATCCAAGGTGAAGCACTGTAATCCAGGGTGAGGCACTGTAATCCAAGGTGAAACACTGTAATCCAAGGTGAAGCACTGTAATCCAAGGTGAAGCACTGTAATCCAGGGTGAAGCACTGTAATCCAAGGCGAAGCACTGTAATCCAAGGTGAGGGCACTGTTGCTGGTAGCTAGACTGCCGCAAGTACCAGTGGTGTATAGGTGTTGGAATGCAGGCAGCAATGGCGTAGTTGGAGGCTTACAGATGGCTGCTGTGGACTGGTGATGCCTCAGGATTCACAGCGACAATGTAGATAGGATGGACAGTGGCACTGTGGCGGGAGCAACAGCTGCACAGGAGAGGTAGCAACTCAAGTCACCTCTTGATGGTGACTGCCAGGCCAAGGCGCTATTGTAGACTATAATGGAGTAGCGGCAGCACTCCAGGTCACTACTTGATAGTGACTGCAGGGCAAAGGCGTTCTTGTAGACCAGCTTGATCCACTCTTGGTGGCGATCGCGGCAGCTGCACTCTCCGGGGGTCACCACTTGTTGGTGACAGCTGCAATCTCCGGGGGTCACTACTTGTTGGTGACAGCTGCAATCTCCGGGGGTCACCACTTGTTGGTGACAGCTGCAATTTCCGAGGGTCACCACTTGTTGGTGACGGCTGCAATCTCCGGGGGTCACCACTTGTTGGTGATCGCGGCAGCTGCACTCTCCGGGGGTCACCACTTGTTGGTGACAGCTGCAATCTCCGGGGGTCACCACTTGTTGGTGATAGCAGCAGCTGCACTCCGGGGTCACCACTTGTTGGTGGGTGGTGCGTGTTGTAGCCACCAACTATAAGTTGTGCTGCTACCTAAAGAAGGTCTCCTGTGTAAGGGCCACTGTCGGTTTCTCCACTACAACTTCTTAGCCTCAGGAGCTAGTGTCTATAATTCTTTTGTTGAAGTGCTCAAGGAGGAGAGAGATGCGGTGAATAGTTCCCAATGATTTAATGTCAAAAAAAGTTATCACTATATACAATTTACTGCGGACCTGACGTTAACAAAGCTAAGAGTATTTGGTTATGGTATTAAATGTATAATACATATGTTGTATACAGGAAATTTTGCAAGAGTATGCGGACAATGATATTACACAAAATGGCAAAGAGAATATGCTGAAAGAAATTGTATAGGCTATCTGCATGAAGGAATGTAATGGTAAAAGAATCACAATACAGGGCAGGCAGATAATTCGAGAATGGTTACACACTCAATCAAAGAAAATCTACCTATATTATGGTACACTACAAAGTTGTGGGACCTGGTGTGAGAGGCAGACCTCCGGTTAGGTGGTAGAACAGAGTGGAAGAGTATGTAAAGGAGAGAAACGTGAGGGGTAGAGGAGGGCTTGAACAAATAAGGAGGGAGTGTTGGAACAGGGAGAACTGGAGACACTTCTGCCATGGCCATCCCCTTGGGGGGAGTTCCCGGAGGGAACGAGGTGTCAGAGCTATAGATAGATAGATAGAATGGGTCCAAAAATTGTCGATGGACACACACTTGTACGAGTTTGACACGTCTCTGATTCCGCAGGACCATCCCCACGGTGTTAAGTCATGAAAAATTATAAGCAAAGAGGGCCAATTGACTAGTAACTAATAAATAATATTGTTTGAGTTAATGCCACTTTGGCCAAGAGTAAATCACTTTGAAATTTTTATCTTCCTCATCTTGTCTTACTCTCCCTTCAAAACTTGTTATCCCTTTATATAACTCCTTTGCTGGTGGCATATAACCTAAACTATTAGCCATTCCTGCAACTGTTTTAACCATCATCAGTTAGTCAGTTCAGTTCAATATGTTTTCTTTTTCAATGCAGCATCATCTGGTGATTTGGTGACCAGTGCAGTGAATGTAACAACACACTGGCTGCCCCAACATGACTGGATGGAAGCAGTAACATCATCTCACCACACAGTACTACATCACCTCTAATATTGTTCTTTCATCCTCAAGACATGTCAGCCCTGTACATAGTCTATGATCAACAACAAAAAATGAAAATGTAATAATGATAAAAATCAAATAAAACTCGTATACATTATTATGCCTGAAATAACTTGAGGACATTGAAGGAGCTGCAGTATTTGGTGTGTTAGATTTGTAAGTACATGATATAATGTGTACAGTCACTAAATTACCAGCTGAAGCATCAAATTAGAGGCAAGCAAGGTTTACATTACACTTCAAAGTAAAGACACAGTATACTGTAGTATACAGGTGCTGGTCAAGGAATTATGCCGCCGATGTATCTGGTACACGGTACAATTACATATCACATTACAAGCCCTAGTTCTATTGTGGTAGGTTTTGGCGCATTAATCGTATGTCCGGCAGTGATGTGTGACTGGTGTCCTTGAAGGGAGGAAAAAAGTTTCCCTTTCTCAGTTGCCTGGGGGATTTTTGAGATAATGTACTGTTCTCGCTCCGCTGATGTGTCACTCGTTTTTGTCCCCAAATTACTGCAGTTTCTGGCCCGAATTACCATTATGGGGAAGAAAAAGGACTTGACATCTGTCCAGATATCAAGTATAGTGTCGCTTCATAAGGCAAAGCAGTTTGTGAAAGAAATTGCTAAAATTGTTGGAGTGAGTGATAGAACTGTGAGAAACTGGGTAGCAAAATTTAAAAGTAGCGGAGGGATTCAAACACCTGCAAAGAAAAAGAGGCCAGGCATGGTTAAAAAGATCATTATTTGTAAAGTGGAACCAGCACAGCTGGATTGCTATAGAACACACCCCTTCTCCAGCCCAGGCCCCGTATAGGCTTATTCTGGGCTAGAAGGGTCTATTCCGTGAAGATCATCAGAAGTAAATATAAATTCAAATCTGGCACTGTACTGATATGGGAGCCACCTGGTGGTGGGCTCTAGAAGTAGTGACCCCACGCTGTCCCGCTCGATCACTTTTTCGCGGAATACGTACTGGTCAACATCAGCGCTCCTCTCTGCTTCGCTTTGGTGATGTGTTATATGTGTTCCTGCTAGTGTTCCTTCTGTGTTGTGTCTAGTGGCTTGCCTGCTTTGCAGATGTGTGTGTGTGTTGTGTGCGTCGGGGTTTTTTATTGTGGGGGCAGTTTTTCTTTCTTTTCCCTCGGGCTGGGGTCTGTTTTTCCCTCCTTCCCTAGGGCTAAGTTTTGGGGCCCCTTTTTGGGTTTCTCCCCCTTCCTGCCTTCCCTTTCCCCTCCGCTCTGCCACTAGTTCACTACGGTTGGGTTTTTCGGGGCTGTTTAGCCTTCTGCGTGAGTGTTCTTCCCCACGTGGGGACCTTCCCGCCCCACGTGGTGCTCCTCGGGGGCTCCTGCTGGGCCCCCTAGTGCTTCTTCCCCGAGTGTTTTTAGTGTTGCAGGCTGCGAGGATTGTGCGTTGTCCTTGCTCCTGCCTTTCAGTGTTATTTGGAGTTGTTTCTCCCCAGTGTGTTTGTTTTCCCTGGGGTATGCCCCTCAGGCTGGCTGTGCCCCTCCTGTGGGGGCTGCGGATCGGTGTTTCGGTCCGTGGGGGGTTGGTTTGCGGGGTTTTTTCCCCGGGTTGTGCGTGTGGGGGTTTTATTGGGGTTTTTCACCCCGCCTTACCCTTGGGTTGGCAACGTGTTGGGCCACCCCGTGGGGTTTTTTCCTTCCTTCCGTGGGGAATGGGAGGCCCCCCATCCCTCCTTTGGTGGCCCCAGTCGACGGGGTCTACTCGGGGCGTTGTGGGGTGTTTACGGGGTTGTTTTCCCCGGGAAATTTCACGTTGGGGAAGGCTGTATGTTGTGTTTTTCTCTGCACGTGGTGCGCACACGTGTGCGTGTTTGGCCCCTTGTGTGGGTTTTTTTCCCTGTGTGTGTGTTGGTTTGTGTGTGCGCTCACGCTGTGACTGTCTCCCCCCGTGTGCGGTGAGTATTTGTTTGGGTTTTTTCTCCCCGTTTTTAGTCCTGTGGGGAGTTACGTTGTTTGTTTACACGTGTCCCCTCTCCCCTGTGTCTTGGGGCCTCTGCACCTTTTTGGTGTTTTTCTTGTCAGCTCCTTTAGTGTCCTTAGGATATTATTCTGATAATATTGCCTACACTTTCTTTAGCTGCCTTACCAAGCAAGGATTTACTCACTACACCTGCATTACATCTTCCTACCGGTGCTGGTTTCTTCTGCTTCCTTTTCCTTGATGCCTAAATTAGTGCATTTGTCACGGCTTTCAGCCGCTTAAATTGTATTTATTGGTTGTGGAACCAGCACAGCTGGATTGCTATAGAATAGTCCCCTTCTCCAGCCCAGGCCCTGTATAGGAATATTCTGGGCTAGAAGGGTCTATTCCCTGACAATCATCAGAAGTAAATAAAAATTCAAATCTGGCACTGTACTGATATGGGAGCCACCTGGTGGTGGCCTGTAGAGGTACTGACCCCGCTCTGGAGCAGTGGCCGCTCGTCCACTCAAATGAGAAAGAAAGTGAATGCCTGCCGCATCGGGAGGTGGGTGGGATAGTTAAAGCTGTGCTGGTTCCACAACCAATAAATACAATTTAAGCGGCTTTCAGCCGCGACAAATGCACTTTTATTGGTATAGTGGAACCAGCACAGCTGGATTGCTATGCATGCGATGCGGTAGGTGGGAGGTGAGGTGGAGGCATTCACGGGCCTAATTAAGAGCGGTCAAGAGCGGGGACTCTTATAAAGTATAAAAAACTGAGGTGAAGCCGACGTAAAAACGGCTTCCCCACGAGCTAGGGTGATAGCTGTGGTGGAAGTGTTTTTACTTATATATAATTTATTATCATTATATACCGTAGACTGTTCTGTTATAAACCAGAAAGTGTTACCAGTCGAAAATCTTTATAGTATTACGGTGTGACAAATCTTCACTACCCATACAGGGGAAAGCTTAAGCTTATGTCACATCATCATTATGTTTTAGTAGTGTCAACAACTTCACTATTAAGTAGAAGGTGTATGTTATTATATTGTATGTTATTATATTCCTAGGGTAGTTCCAGGTTACCCCTATATTATGGTATATAGTTTAGGAATATATTGTAGAAAGGGAGGAAGCATAAGATAAGAGATAAAGACCAAGATAATAAAGCCTTGTGACTTTCAGGCTTAAGAGTTTGATTTGCCCCTCTTCCTCCCAATTATTAATCTGATTACGTGCCTCAGCCTACCCGGGACTGAGGACGTAACAGAAATTGGGGGCCTGTAAGGGATTCTCGAGTTGAAGATTTCTCGAGAAAAGAAAAAAGAAGTTTAAGATAATCCATTTAAGAAAATGGAGTACGAGCAGGAAATGAAGCTCTTGCGGCTCCTCCTGAAGAAAGAAAAAGAGGAGACAGCTCAATTCGAGCTTGAGTTAAAAAAGCTGGAGGCCAGAAATAGAGGCCCAGCTGAAAATAAAAGGAACTTCCTTGCGTCAGAGGAAAAAGAAGCAGAGGAAGAAACTGCTGAAAACACTGAAGAAGAAGCTGCTGAAAACACTGATGAAGAAACTGCTGAAAACAACGCTGAGGAAGAAACCACTGAAAGCGATGTGGAAGAAATAAGTGAAGAAAAATCAGAAGAATCCATTGTGGAGGAAGAGTGTGAGGAAGACATCGATAACGAGGAAGATGCTAAATCCAAAAAGAAGAAAAAGAACTCCAAGAAACCAGTTCACAAGAAGACAAGGAAATCAGCTCATCATGGGTCAAGGAGTGCCAACAAAGCCATAGACATAAACGTTGAGCCCGAAATCGAAGAACAGCTCGGTAAACTAAACCACCAGTTGGTTGTACTTCACCGCAAGTTATGGAAAACTGAACCCAAAACAATGAGCATCCCCCAATACAAGGAAACATTCCAGCTCATCAGTAAATTATTGAGGAACTGCAGCAGGCTCGAGAAGCGCTTGTTAGATTCTGATGGAGAAAAAGAGGAAGTGCAAGAAAAGATCCAGAATGAAATCTTCGAGGGATCTGGTGATGAGGATGAGGAACTTAAGGCTGTCAGAGACATTTTTATTTGTGACATTGACTATGGAGAATTCGAGCACTATGAAGACTGTGAAGAGTGTGCTGATGAAGAAAAGGAAGAAAAAGACGACGATGACGACGAAGAGAGCAGCGTTGATGATAATGACGACGACGACGATGTTGACAGTGATGATGAGTACCTGATGGAGGACGATGTTGTTGAAGAGAGTGATAATGAGGACGATGAGGTGGAAGACCAGCAGATGGAAGATGAAGACGACGACGGCGACGAAGACGATAATGAAAAAGTGGTGATTGATGAAAGTGATGATGATGATGAGGAGATGGAAGAAGAAGAAAAAAGGAAAATGAAGTTGAAGAAGAAAATGAAGTTGAAGAAGAAAATGGTAGTTGAAGAAGAAAGTGATGATGAAGGTGATGAAGATTATGAATATTATTATGATGATGATAATGGCGATTATGAAGGTGATGAGGAATTGGGGAAAAAAGATACACAATAGAAGGTAATCAAATATCCACCCTGCATTGTAAGGATGTAGATGTGAGCCCTCCTAAGGGAGAACTCACATCTAAAATTGCAAAGGGGGTGTTACGGTGTGACATATCTTCACTACCCATACAGGGGAAAGCTTAAGCTTATGTCACATCGTCATTATGTTTTAGTAGTGTCAACATCTTCACTATTAAGTAGGAGATGTTGTATGTTATTATATTGTATGTTATTATATTCCTAGGGTAGTTCCAGGTTACCCCTATATTATGGTATATAGTTTAGGAATATATTGTAGAAAGGGAGGAAGCATAAGATCAGAGATAAAGACCAAGATAATAAAGCCTTGTGACTTTCAAGCTTTGGAGTTTGATTTGCCCCTCCTCCCAATTATTAATCTGATTACGTGCCTCAGCCGACCCGAGACTGAGGACGTAACAATAGTCAGACTCGAGGGGTCGGGTAGAGGAGGGGGAGCCGGTTATGGCCCCCCCCCCCATCCCCCCCACCCTTTTTGTTAAAGTCCTCCGAGCTCGGACTACGGCCCATGCTCGGGTAATAATATCCCGAGAGGATGAAAGAGGAACACCAAGATGTTGCAATCATGTGTTTATTATATCCAGTCACTCATCATAGTATTAAAACCGTGTATGTTTCGGAGAATAAATACTCAATAATTCCATAACAATGTAATTTATTGGGCCAGCACCATATGTACAACATGAATGACATGGGGATTAGTGTGAAACTGTACAGGATGGGGATGACGTATTAGATGAATTGGTGACGGGAGTTAAGTCGCCCGACCTTTTCCCTTCGGGTGGCCCCTCCCCCTCTTATATCTCCCACGGGGACCCTGAGAAAGGGAGGGTGGGGTTCCCATAGCCACACAGGGGGTAGGGGAGAGCGAATGGAACAGATACCTCGTCCTGAAGGAGGATGTGGATGTCCAGCCCCCCAGATCCCGTACCCGTTCCACCGAGTGAGTCCTGAGGGAGGCGGCCACGCCCCTAACGCTGTGAGCCCTCGTGGCGTGTCCGGGATCCCCGTTCTTGATCACTCGGCAGAGAAGGCGAGCGATGGACCTGGGGAACAGAGGGTTACCGAACCTGGAGTTGTAGAAGAGGTGGTCCGGGGAAGCCTCTCTCGTCGCCTCCACGTAAGCTGTGAAGGCGTGGACTGGACAGAGAGGGTGGAAACTTCCATCCCTCAGGAAGGAGGGTACTGCGAGAGGGCCAATCCTGTCGTCAGCCTGCTCGTTCTTAGCTAGGAAAGTAGGTGAGAGAGAGACAGTTAAAGAAGTAAGGTTAGGGCTTAAAGAAGAAAAAGCTGGGTGACGGGTCAGGGCTGCCAACTGAGAGGCCCTGTACCCTGTAGCTAAGGCAAGCAGCTTTCTGGAGGAGGTGACAAACCTCCAGAGGGACCCCCTCGAAGGTCAGGTATGTAAGGACGCGGTGAAGGGACCAGGAAGGAGTCTGGGCCCGGTGAGGTGCGGTCCCCGCCCGAATCCCCATCCTCAGTAGAGAGAGAGGTCTCTCTGACAATTTAATATTAAAACCTAGGAGGAGGGGATCAGACAGGGCTGAGTGATGCGCAAGCACCGTCGCCGGGGCCCTGTTGGTGGAATCGGCGGGCCACTTGAGAAATTCCAGGACCGTATCCTCCGAGATGACCATGGAGGGGTGTCGTCGCAAGAAGTCCTGGAATTTTTTCCAGCACGATTCGTACTGTCGCACCGACGACTGACGATGAGCCCTCAGCATCTTGCCCACTGTCTCGTTAGTGAACCTTTTGCTGAGGACTCCCCGTAGAAACTCCAAGCGTGTAGTTTCAGTGACGCTTGGAGTGGTGCAGACAGGGTGCTGGAGAGGCACGCCGATCCCAACTGAAGAGGATGAGGGCACCACCGGGACAGTTCTCCGAACCACGGCTGCGCTGGCCAGAGGGGGGCTATGAGGAGTACCCTCCCTCTGAATGCACGCAGTTTGAGGATCGCCTTCAGAAGGACTGACGTAGCTAGGGGTGGGAAAAGATAGAGATACCCCCACCTGTTCCAGTCCTCCGTGAAGGCGTCCGGGCCTCCCGCCTCTGTCCTGGATGAGAAGGTTAGGAACAGAGGAAGTAGGGCCGTGGATGGGGAGGCGAACAGGTCCACCTCCGGTGTCCCGTAGCGAAGGCAGAGTGACTCGAACACAGGGGGACGCAGTTGCCACTCGACTGACGTCCCCTTGAACCTGGATAGAGCGTCCGCCCAATCGTTCTCCCGCCCTGGCACATAACGGGCCGAGAGGTGAATGTACCTCTTGGCCGCTATTGAGAAAATCTGTTCTGACAGGGACAGGAGAATTTCCGACCGTGTAGTGCCTTGTTTCTGTAGGCACTGCACGGCCGCAATATTGACCATTTCGAAGCGGACGCTTATCCTGGAAAACTGGGGGTGTCTGTTGAGCCACTCCCTTGCTACCATCAACTCCCGGGCGTTGATGTGTAGTAGCCTCTCCTCTTCCTTCCATCCCCCACACCGTTGATGTCCCAGGCAAGACTGGTATCCCCAGCCTACGTCCGATGCGTCTGTCGCCACCGTGATCCCCGGGGGAGGAAAAACCCAGGGAACTCGCTGACGCAGGGCACCGGGACGTAGCCAGGGGCGAAGGAGACGGTGAAGAGTATGGGACACTTGCCTGGGCAGGTCCCTGTGTGCGGGGGATAGGTGGAGGTTTACCTCCCACGTCAGCCTCCTGTGTTTCAGTCGTCCCAGGGGCATTGCAGGGGCCGCGAAATTTAGGGACCCGAGCAATGATTCCCACTGGCGGCGAGAGAAAGTACGGGAAAAGTGAGCCTGGTGGACGTGGCGGAGGGTCCGGCGGGCGTTGTCTGGAGCGAGCGAGAGGGTGGCCGAAACAGAGTCCCACTCTATTCCCAGCCAACACAGTTTGCGAGCAGGGGTGAGAGAGGACTTGGGGATGTTCAACAGGAACCCCATTTCCTCTAGCACCCCCCCTTGCTATCCTGACGTTGTTTGCTACCTGCTCCTTGGAGGGGGCGTGAAGCAACCAATCGTCCAGGTACATGAGGGTGGGGACACCCGCCTCTGCCAGACGGGATGCCACCACCCTCACGAGCTTTGTGAAGACTCGAGGAGCTAGAGAAAGACCGAAAGGGAGCCTGGTAAACTGAAACGTCTCGGTCCCCACCTGGAAGGCCAGAAATCGGCGAAACTGGGGGTGGATCGGGACGTGCCAGTACGCATCCTGGAGGTCCAGGGATGCTAACCAGTCTCCCTTTCGAAGAACTGTGCGGACCTGAGCAACCGAAACCATCCTGAAATGTAATGGTTTCACGAACTTGTTTAGTTTGCTCAGGTCCATCACCAATCTCGTTTTCCCCTGGTCCTTTTTGGGGACCGTGAATAAACGAGAAAGAAAAACCCTCCCCGTCGCCCGCTCCACTACCCCTTTTTCCCGCATTTCTATCACATGCGGGACGACCGAAAGTGACACTTTGGTTGAGGCAGGAGGTAGACGTAGTGGCTGTAACGGAAAGTGACAGGTGTCAGTAGGTACACAGTTAATTCTAGACCGGGACCCGAGGGACCCGGGAAGGAGTGGGGAAGGATGACAGGTAGTGAGGGAGAGATTTTGAACGGGAACCCAAGGTGGGGAGGTTATGTCATATATCAGAAATGTCAAACCTGGAGGGTACAGATATCCAGGGCCAAGACAGGCCCTGGTGAACCACCCTTGCTGCCCAGCCATGGGAGGGCCAGGCTGCTGACCACCCTGTGAGGCAGCCCCGGGCGGGACCCTCAAGTGGAGCGGTCCTTCTGGGAAGGGTGGGAGAGGGAGGGCTTGGGTCTGGAGAAGGGCTTGGAGCCCTGCCTTCTCCCCTGAAACGGCTGTTGGGCCCTGTGGTGGAACCTGGGGTGCTGTTGTGGAGGAGTGGGATACGTCGTTCTGGGTTGCCTCGAAGGCTGGGAGGGCCTTCAAGGTTGGAATGACGGTCTGGCTGGCTGCCGGGCACGAATTTCCCTCTAATTTTCCCACACGTGTAAAACATCTCAAAGTAAAAGATTCAACCGAATGGAACTTACTTGGAGGTGGAAGGTTTAGGGAGGTTGATGACTGCCGGGAGGGAAGAGAATACCGCATCCGTTGCTGCCTGGTCGAACAGCGCAGGGGAGAGCGGAGCAGCACGCACCACTCCCCTCTGCGCCATTTCCGGCGCGGATTTTGCGGCTGCCTGGCGGACCGCCAGTCTCGCCTCGGCGAAGGTTCTTGCCGCCTCCCGAAGGTTGTGCATCATCATTGCTCCGACGCTTTCAATGACGGTGGCCATGGACGAGAGAGTGTCACTGTATGGGATAAACAAGAAAACCGAGCGAACCCGGGGTAGAGACTCGAGAGTTAACTGAGAGTCCCCTTACCCTGTATCCCTCAACAATAACAAAACAAGAAGTAACGGTACTCACGCTAGCTGTAAACCTGACATCTCGTGATAGGTGTTGGTGAGGGCGCTTAAACAGTCTCGTATGAGAGAAACAGCCGTCCCAGTGGAGATGATGTGGGACAACTCCAACTGGGCGGCTGTTTCCGCCTGCCTTAGCTTACCGTCGGGCTCCCTCAACTGGTAGGGGACCGGTGGCTCCTTCTCCGTCTTTCACAAGCATTCCCTCAAACCCGGCGGGGCACGGGAAGGAGGGAGGATGACGGGGAAAGACGGAGAAGGTGGTTTCTTGGAGGCGGTGTGCTTCTGGTGGTCCAGGGACTTAAGGAGAAGGGCAGGAATGTCCAAGTGCCCATCGCCCTTATCCCCTGGGAAGTACGCATCCGAGGACAGGAAGATTGCCGTGTTCCTGAGGGAGCGGTCAATCTTCCAAGCCTGGGACAGCTGTAATTGACTATATTCCACCAAGAAGCCCATCGCGTTCAAGGTAGCCGCGGAGGAGACCTTAGAGGATGATGGTACTGGAGCAGTGATAGGTCGGACTTTGTAGAAGGGCACTGCGTCGCCCTTCTCGTCCGCTCCCCATTTCACAAGGACGTCGTCACTCCTGATCCAGACGTCTGGTTGGGCGGTGTCAGGAGACCACGCCACCAGTCTGCCCTCCTCCAAGGAATGGGTCCAGGAAGGAGGGCCCAAGAGTAGGGAAGGTACCCGTCGTCCGCAGGAGGAGGCGACGGGGAAGGAGGGGAGGAGGTAGCCAGCTCCTCCGCCAGGTCCCCAGTCGGGGACTCGAGCCCCGGAGACATTGGAGTAACAGGAACGTCTCCAAAACCCCCTGGGGGACTCGCGTCTCCGGCCGGCGATGAGGCAGGGAGTGGGGTAGTAAGGGTGGGTTCAGGAACGGGTACCGGTGTCGCTACCGGAGGCAGGACAAAGGGACCCGAAGGTGGGAAGGCAGGAAGGGCGTTAGGGACAAGAGTGCGGATAATCCGTACAATCTTCCTCGACGAAGGGATCTCCTCCCTTTGCTTATCCTTGCGGGGTTTGCGGACGGGAGAAGGAGAGTCCTCTGATGAGGACGACGAGGAGGAAGAAGAGGAAGAAGACGAGGAGGAAGGTGAACGACGGCGAGTCCGGGTCTTCTTGGAGTGGCGGGCCCTTTTCACAGAAAGCTTGCGCCCCCGAGAGCGACCCGAAGAGCCGGCTCTAGGGGGCGACGAAGCAGTAGGATCCCTGCTGGGCCCTTGTACCGGTGAGGTATGTCGGGTAATCAGCGCGACGGACTCACTCGCTTCCTGGGGTGTAAAGCCCCGGAAAGGAGTCGCAGTACCGTCTAGGGATGGAGACGCAATCTCTCAGGTAACAGGGGGTTCAATCCCCTGAGACTCCGAGAGACACGTTGAAGGGAAACGGGTCCTGGATAAACCCAGTTCCGTCCCCAAAATCGGGTCCGCCCACATCAAGGAAGAGCCGTCTCGCTTGTGTGCCATTCTCCTAGCCCTAGTCCAAGCGTTACGAAGGGAAGCAAGGGCGGGTAGAGGTGGGGGTCTCCCGACACAACTCAGCCCAGGGGCGGCACACACCACACGCCAAAGGGACGTAACCCTTGGGCGTGAAGCAGGGTGCGTGAGGCGAACAGTGCAGGTGGCCGTCAGGTGAAACCCGCACGGTACACCCCGAAGAAGCACATAAGGCACGAGTAGACTGAGGGAGAAAAGAACAAAAAACATGGGTTAGCACGTGAATTCACGTGTACACAGCATAAAAGCACGGGAAACCACTAAATAAAACAGAGAGAGGGTAGAGCTGGAGGAGCGCCCCACTGCTCCCAGGAGACCCAGATCTCACCAACAAAAAACCCCCACACGCACCAACCAGGGAAAAAAACTCGTAAGCCAAAAAAAAACCTCCCGCGGGAGCGGGGAAACAACCCCCGGTCTGCAGGCCCCGAAAGGAGAGGCACAGACAGCCTGAGGGGCAACTCCCAGGGTAACAAACACACTGGGAAAAAACACCAAAATACACAAAAATACGCTGGGAAGAGGAAGCGAGAACCTGGGCACAATCCTTGCTCCCCGCAACCCGCGTAACACTACACAAAACTCGGGGAAAAAACACTAAAGGGGCTAAAGTAGCCCTACACCCGCACCACGTGGGGAGGCAAGGGCCCCACGTGGGGAGGAAAAAACATCGCTAAAAACCATAAAACCCCGAGGCAAAATACACCAAATGAAGTGTACTAGTGGCAGGAGGAAGGGTGAAAGGAAAGGGAAGGGGAAAAACCCCGAAAAAGGAGCCCCAACAGACCCTCCCCAGGGGAAGAAGAATGAACTTAGCCCCTAGGAAAGGAAACACAAATCCCCACACTAAAACCCTTATGCACCATAAAACACACACACACACACACATACATCTGCAAAGCAGGCAAGCCACTAAAACACAAAAGAAACGATAGCAGGAACACATGACACAATACCATAGCGTAGCAGCGAGGAGCGTAGATGTTGACTGGTACGTGTTCCGCGACAGAGTGGACGAGCGGCCGCTGCTCCAGAGAGGGGTCAGTACCTCTACAGGCCACCACCAGGTGGCTCCCATATCAGTACAGCGCCAGATTTGAATTTTTATTTACTTCTGATGATCGTCACGGAATAGACCCTTCTAGCCCAGAATATGCCTATACGGGGCCTGGGCTGGAGAAGGGGTGTATTCTATAGCAATCCAGCTGTGCTGGTTCCACTATACCAATAATACTAGTTTTTGCTAATCTTTTTATTCCCAGTTTTGAGGCATTGCTTGAGCTCTCTCCGAGTTGCTACTACTGTACTGTTTTTAGTCTGCGTTGTAGCATTCTTCATCTTGCAGTACTGTATTTTCAACATTCGGTACCATCATTATTTTTACAATACAGTACAGTTTTTTAATTATTTTTAACATGCTGTAGTGTAGTAAAGACTATCTATCTTTCTTCTTACAACATAAACTCTTACTTTGTACTTGCTTTTATTTTGTGGGGTAAGAGAAACTTAACCATTACTTTCTTGTAGAGTAACATGTTCCTCCATTAAAACCTTCTCCCTCCTTGGGTTTCCTAGGGTCTACTCTCGGCTTTTGGGGGCCTTGTTTGTGGATTTTTTTCCCCGGCAGTGTGGGTGTGAGTACGTGTGGGTTAGTGTTTTTCCTTGGGAGTTAATGTTTTCCTCCCTTGTGGTGTTATGTGTTCTTCCATGTGTGTGCTGTGTACACGTGGGTTCACGTGTTAACCCCTTTTTTCTCCCGCAGTCCACTCGTGCCTCGTGTACTTCTACTGGCTGCACCGTGAGGGTGTCCCCCGACGTGCTTCACCACTGTTCACCCCACACATGCTTCTGCACTCCCAGGGGTTACGATCCTGCTACGTGCCTCTCGGGATCACAGGGGATCAAGCTCCTAGCACCCCGGGAGTCCCCGTCGCCATCCCTAGACGGTTCTGTGCCTCCCTTCCGTGGTTTCCCACCATTCCCGGAAGCGAGCCAAACCACCGCGCTGGCCCCCCTGGCTACCTTACCGGTACCAGGACCCAGCAGGGAAGCTGCTTCGTCTACCCCAAGGGCGAGCTCCTCGAGCCGCTCGCTTGGGTGCAAGCACGAGTCCAGGAGAAGGTCTCGCCCTCGGTGTCACAGGGGTTCGAGTCCCTAGCACCCCGAGAGGCCCCCTCTCCTTCCTTAGTCGGCTCTGATAACCCCTTCCGAGGTTCCCACCTCAGCAGGAGGGGGTCAGACCGTCGTGCTGCACCCCCTGGTCACCTCCCAGGTACCAGGGCCCAGCAAGGAAAGGCTCCTTCTCCCCCGCGGACGCGCTCCAAGAGCCGCTCCCGAGGGAGCAAGCGTAGCACCAAATGCAGGACCCTCTCAGCTAAGGACCCGGTAGGGTACTGACTGACGAACCTGCTAGGTCCTTGCCAGCTAGGCTCCTACCACAGCCTAGGGTACTACCCATGCACAACCTAGTACCAAGAGCAGGACCCTCTCAGCCAAGGACCCGGTAGGGTACTAACTGACAAACCTGCTAGGACCTGGCCAGCTAGGGGGCTACCCATGCACAACCTAGTGCCAAGAGCAGGACCCTCTCAGCCAGGGACCCAGTGGGGTACTAACTGGCAAACCTGCTAGGACCTAGCAAGCTAGGCTCCTACCACAGCCTAGGGTGCTACCCATGCACAACCTAGTGCCAACAGCAGGATCCGCTCAGCCAAGGACCCGGTAGGGTACCGACTGATAAACCTGCTAGGACCTGGCCAGCTAGGGTGCTACCCATGCACAACCTAGTGCCAAGAGCAGGACTCGCTCAGCCAAGGACCCGGTAGGGTACTGACTGACAAACCTGCTAGGACCTGGCCAGCCAGGCTCCTACACTGACTAGGTTCTGCCTATGCACAACCTAGCACCAAGAGCAGGACCTGCTCAACCAAGAACCCGGAAGGGTACTGACTGAAAGGCCTGCTGGGACCTAGCCAGCTAGGCTTCTACCACAGCCAAGGTTCTACCTATGCACAACCTAGGGACTACCTCGGGCTCAGCCAAGGCGCTACCTATGCACAACCTAGGTGCTACCCGGGTCTTAGCCTAGTGGCTACATGGGCCTCAACCTAGTGGCTACCTGGACCTGAACCTAGTGGCTACCTGGATCTGAACCTAGTGGCTACCTGGACCTGAACCTAATGGCTACCTGGACCTGAACCAAGACAGAGAACGAGACAGAGGTTCCCTACCCTGTACTGACATAGGGTTTCAATTGAGGTATGTCTTCCAGTGGTGAGGCAACTGTTGGTTTCCCATAAATTTTCACAAAATTTTGTTTATTCGTAATTTGGTATAGCCTCCCCAGACATATCAGGTAACTGCTTGACCCACCAGTCTTCTTTACTGTTTGGCTCGGAAATTATCAAAGTAGTTTTTTCACCTTCACGGTGGTCCATACCAAATTCAAACAAACCATTGATAAACTATACGGCTCCGGGTGTTACCTACTGTCCTACCAAGCTGCACATGTCACCCTTGGTGTCATGTCCAAGCTCTCAGGGATGATATTACAGCTACCCTAGTCCTCTCCTCAGATCACCTGTTTTGTATTCCCATAACAGGGAGACATGGGGCAGCAAGATCTGTGTCTTGTACACCATACTCATTCAATTGGGGTTTTTTTAACTATGTCCTTAACCTTTCCTCGCACGCATTCCACTTAGGGGATGCAGGCGAGGGGATATTGGGGCTTCGGCTTACCCTGTTCGATGACTTGTATTAATGCTCAGGACGGTCCTGGCTTTACGCTCACGACACTGTCCCAGGCAGCCTCGTGAGATTTAAAGTTCGCCTCCTTCCCCAATGGGGGAGCTGGCCAATTATTTGCCACCCCACAGCCCCACTCTTGCATTATGTCCGGATGCATTCATGGTGGACTGGAGTCGGCGGAAATTACTTTATGCTTTTCCCCCTCCTGCAACTCCCCGTCTCACCAAAGTGGTCAATTGACTTCGGTCTTACGGAGGCGGGTTCTCCTCTTCGTTTCGTGTAGGCCTGCTCAACCATAGTTCGGGGAACTGAAGGCCAAGGGTCCGAACCCACTGTTTCTGGCTCTGGCTTGCCTATCCACAGAGGTAACTTCACCGTTACTGTTGTCCTTACGACTACAGGCTTGGACTTTCCCTGGAAAGCCTTAACGTATATTTTTAATACTCAAACATCTATTTCGATGCCTAATTCTCTCGGGCCAGCTTCGGTGAAACAGTATGAGTCATGCTGGAGGATATTTAAAAACAAAAAAAAAATTAAGTCCTTGACTTACATTTCCTCCAGCACACCTCTCACCCTCTTGGCCTGGTGGGCGTTCTCCACCAACACGGCCCCGGCGACTGTGGCAGCTCTTCAAGCTGCAATTTCGGACCCGTTGCACTTTGGTTTCTACATTACTATAGATGCGAGGCCGGTGATCATGCTTAAACATGGTCCTCGTGCCTTTCTACCTCGTCAAAGACAACGGTTCCCCTCATGGTCACCGCACAAGATGTTAAACTACGTGCCTTTTCAGGATATGGAACAACTTTCAGAGGTTCTATTTTTCCTCTCACTAGCTAGTGGTTTTCGAGCATCTCATTTAGCTGCTCTTTTTTCGACACTCGTCATTTACCATTTTTGCTTCAGATATGTCATAGGTTACTAGTACACCCTCTCTGGTTTTTCTAGATAACGACCAATCTGACGAGTTGCCTCGCCCCCCCAACTTTTTGAAAATACTTACTTTCCTGCCTGGGAGCGCTCGCCACCACTTGTGCCCGGGTTCACGCATTGAGAGATTATATGTTAGCTACCCCAGATGCCTTCCTTCATCATTTGTTCTTTAATCTTATGTTGGGGAGGCATCTGGCGACGAGCTCAGTGTTGAGAGCCTTATGCAAGATACATAAGTTATTTGGCTGACCCTGGTCATGTTACCAAAGCCCATTCCTCAGGGGCTTAGCAACTTCTGTAGCATTTAGATCACGTTATCTCATGCATTGTCCTTCCGGACTTCATTCTTCCTCCCTTGGCCCCCTCCCCGCCTACTGCGGTGGTGGCGGGGGGACCCGTTCCTGGTACTGCACTCCCTCTTCCTCTCCCTGCTGCGTCGCCGGCCGAGGCGCCGGGTTCACCCGGGCAGTTTGGGGGGCGTTCCCGTACCTCCACTCTCCCCGAGTCCCCGGCTGGTGCCCTGGCGGAGGAGCTGGCTACCTCCTCCCTTCCTTCTCCTTCTCCTCCTCCGTCTACCTCCCCTACTCTTGGGCCTTCCTTCCTCCTTCCCGGACTCACTCTTCAGAGGGGGGCAGACTGGTTGTGTGGTCTCCTGACACTGCTCAACCAGACGTGTGGGTGAGGAGAGACGACGTCCTGGTAAAGTTGGGAGTGGACACGGCGGGCGAGTCTTCTACAAGGCCCGCCCGATCTCCGCCCCTGTTCCCGCATCGTCAAGGGTATCCATGGCGGCTACCTTGGATGCGATGGGCTTCCTGGTGGAGAATAGCAATCTTAACTTATCGCAGGCCTGGAAGATTGACCACTCAAACATGGTGAGGACATGTTGGTGTTTCTTTCCTCCTCTCGGGGACTTATTACCCAAACTCAGGCCATAGCCTAGGTTTGGTGGACTATGAGATAAAAAGGGGGGTGGGGGGGGCCTCGACCCCCTACCTCTCCCCTCGAGTCTGACTAAAGACAAACTACTTGAAGTTAAAAAAAAAAAAAAATATTATAATATTTATTATATGTTATAATACTTATATTATTGGTAAAGTAGTAACAGAAAGTTTTGTACGTATATAATGATAATAAATTATATATATGAGTAAAAGAGCTCCCAAAGGGTCAGCCACCCCAAACTCTTTGAAGCTTTTTACATTAGTATTACCTCAATACTCTTTATACAAGTCCCCACTCCGGGCCAGGGGCTTCTTCCCGCTCTTCATATGGGGGGTGAATGCCTCCTCACCTCCCACCGACCGCATCGCATGCATAGCAATCCAGCTGTACTGGTTCCACTTTACCAATAATAGTGCATTTGTCGCGGCCTTCAGCCGCTTAAATTGTATTTATTGGTTGTGGAACCAGCACAGCTTTTACTGTCCCACCCGCCTCCCGATGCGGCAGACATTCTCCTTCAGTTCTCATTTAAGTGATCGAGCGGGACAGCGTGGGGTCGCTACTTCTAGAGCCCACCACCAGGTGGCTCCCATATCAGTACAGCGCCAGATTTGAATTTATATTTACTTCTGATGATCTTCACGGAATAGACCCTTCTAGCCCAGAATAAGCCTATACGGGGCCTGGGCTGGAGAAGGGGTGTGTTCTATAGCAATCCAGCTGTGCTGGTTCCACAACCAATAAATACAATTTAAGCGGCGACAAATGCACTAATTTACGTACTCGTAACGTTATTAAATGGCAGGTTGATGCTGATCCTCACATCACATCACAGGTACTAAAGGAAAAAAACCCTCAATTGTTGGAAAATGTATCCCAAAGAACAGTTCGTCAATGCCTGCATGATGACATCGGTTACCGCAGGTGCCGTGCACGGACTAAACCCAACCTCACTTGTAACCAGATTAAGAATAGGGTAGCTTTTTGCCATAAATATGTACAGTGCTTGGGATGTGTCTCTTTGGCGAAAGGTGTTATGGAGTGACGAGTCAATGTTTAGTATATCTGGTAACCAAGGTGGAGACATTTACCGGCGTCAAGACAGTGACCCATTAAACCCTAAGTACACAAAAACGTGTGTTAAACATCCAGACAAAATTATGGTGTGGGGATGTTTTGGGTTTCATGGGGTAGGGGAATTAGTTGTATTGCCAAAAAACATAAGTATGAATAAAAACAATTACTTAGAGCTCCTCTGTGATCATCTTCCCAATTCGTTTGAGAGATGCCAGGCTGATTTTTTTATGCAAGATGGTGCACCTTGTCTTACCGCCAAGGATGTTATACAGTGGCTTCGTGACTGTCAAATTAACTTCTTTGATGATTGGCCTGGCAACTCATCAGATTTGAATCCCATTGAAAATTTATGGGCATTGATAAAGCAAGAGTTGCTAGGGAAGGACACATCCTCACTGCCCAAGCTGGAGGCAGCAATACGGGACGTGTGGCAAAACTTTAGGCCTGAATTTCTTCAAAATCTGGCAGAATCTGTGCCAAGGCGTTTAAAAGAGTGCCTAAGGAATAAAAGGATGCCAACAAAGTACAGTAGTACTTCATTGAACATAAAGTTAAATGTACAAAACCAAAGTACTTTGGTGAATAAAAAAGATTGTAAAGCTGAATATAAACAAGTGCTGCTCAAGCATTAATTTACCATTTTTTAAATCAAGTAGCCTAACAGGTTATACAGATGGGCAGATAAACATAAAAAAATTAGACACACACAGACAGACAGATAGATAAATTGATATAGACAGATGTACAATGAAAGACAAACTATCTTTTATGGATTGTCCAAAGATGGATTAAATATGAAGAAGCATTATGAGAATCGACTAGAGATGACATGTTTGTCGATTGGCTCAACTTTTCCCAGACAGTTTCACCAAAATCTTGGAAGATAGTTTTGTCTTTCATTGTACATATAGAAATATTAGACAGACAGACATACTGTACAGCTAGATAAATAGATATAGGCAGATGTAAGGTTGGCCACAAGAATTCTTACACAGACTATTAGGAAAGAGAAGTCATTATTGTGGAAGTACTGCAATGAATGGTCTATTAAGTGACTTGGTGACTGCATAACAACAAACCTAATAATAAAGTTGTATGGTATTGCAGTTACGTAGTCTGACATTTTCTTTATGTTTCATACCCTCGAAAACAACAGCGTGTGTACGAATTCTTGCTGCCAATAGTACATATAGAAAATTTAGACACATAGACTGACAGACTGCTAGATAAATAGATATAGACAGATAGGATGATAGATAGATATACAGTATAGTGCTTCATTATATTTATGTCAGAGAAAGTGAAGGAAAAAGATGGAGAGAAAAAAATGTATAAACTGGAGTGAAATATGATGGAAATTGATATACATACAGTAATGCAGTACTGTACATTTAAATTATTGTTATACATTCATTAATAAATAGGCTATGCTTATCAGTGAAGGTATAAAGATCAAGAATGTCTAGCTTTATCTTATCAGTGTGATGGAAAGGTTTGTTGATGAGTGATTGTGCAAGTTTAGTTCAGAAAGAAAAAGTTCACCACATGAAAAGTTAATTGCTAATCCTGTATTCAATCTAAATTAATACAGTACATTAAGCTTTCTATATTAAGATGATAAAATTTAGCATTTAATTATATCCTTTTAACTCAGATTCAGTAAATCACTTAGTCTGTATGGTAATGAATAACAGAAGCCTGGGAAAACATTTGGTGGTCTTCAATGAGTGAGTGAGTGTGTATTGAAGTAAAGGATACAAGTATTTATTCATTGTATATCAAGGGTCTACACATGTAACATTAACAAACTACATGTATTACTGTAACTGTACTGTATTACCCTTTGCTTGGTCTGTTAGTGGAGGGAGCATCCAGTCAACATTTTAAATTGCCATTACTGTATTAAATGTGTATTATATAGCACTTTGGGATGATGTTTAGGACCCTCTAATGTACTCCGAAAATTGAAGGTGAACGAGTCCTCCAAACACTGCCACGAAGCATGATTGATCCCCCCTCTCATTTCTCGCGAAGTAATTGACACCCTCCTCCCCCCCCCCCATTACCCCATGACTAATATCTTCCTCTAACTGATTCCCCTCAAACAAATGCTTTTTCCCCCCTCATATATTATTTTTTCCCCTTCTTATATTTTTTGCTCCCTCGTATATTTTTTCCCCATGTATATTTTTTCCTCATAGTTTGGAGGCCTGACATACCCTCCTGTAATCTGACTGACGACATCACAGACAGACACACACCTCCTTACATGAAGCTGATAACCCAACAATGTGGTGACAATGATGATGATAATGTACGGTACAGTTGCTCTCAAAAATTGTGTCTCACTCACCACCACCATTCCGTCTGTCAATAAGCTCAGATAACAAGAATTAAGAATGTCTTGAAAAATGTAATGATGTACAGATTCTTTGAAATTTTGTACAGTACTTTATACAGTAGGGCAGGACACAAAACTGATTTTATGTACGGTCACGAGCACTAATAAGTATACAGTTTTAGTTGAAGCTTTAAGCAGGCCCAATTCACCAACAAACTAATTCCAATGGAGATTTATTGTGCATTTATTTACTGTCTCTAGGTATTCGAAGCACACCTGGATACTTATTATTGCTCGTGACTGTACATAACTGTACATCCACACTTCATAATCTTGGGTCATTCAGACTGTCAGTGTGTGTGTGTGTGTTAACACTTGTATGATAGTGTTTTCTTGCATGTGGTATTAGTCTAAGTACAGTACAGTAGGCCCTTGATATAAGGTGATTTGCATTTTCCTTTTAACACAGGTTCAGTTAATCAATTACTGTCATCTGTACTGTATGGTAATGAATAACACAAGGCTGGGAAAACTTTTGTTGGTGGTCTTCAATGAGTGGCTGTGTGTAAAATGAAGTGATGGACACTATTATTTATTCATTGTATATCCAGGGTCTACAGTGCAGTAATGTGACAAGTGTTGAGGAGTTAACTGACACAGGTAAAATTATAAACTCTAAATTCAAAATAAGAGTATATAGTACAGTAATATTGTACTGTACTCAAGTGTGATAAATCAGTATACAGTATAAAGTGAGATGCCACCCAATAATATACAATAATATAGGAGGTTAATATACAATACTATAGGAGGTTATTATAAAATACTATAGGAGGTATGGGAATATATAAACAATAATATTATTGTTGTATAAAGTACTGTACTGTAGACACAAACATTGGCTGCTCCATTCCCCATCTAAAAAGAGTAAAGAAATATGAGTGATGGATTTGGACTGGCCTGGTTACCACTCACCTCGGCTCTACTCATCCCTAGTACCTTCCTCATTACGTAAGTACAGTACTGTGAATTAAAGGGACGTACAGTTTGCAAGAATATTCATGGTGTGTGGTACCGGCATGTTGGCTCTGTTGTCTGTGTGGAGTCATCGTATCGGTATCACACCCTTGTCAATACCTCGGATATTCTTGCATATGGCCAGCCCAAAGTATGGTTAGCCCTTAATATTACACTTAGATATTTAACACTTGTCATTTATTTAACACAATCCCAAAATATCACTTATTCTATATGGTAATGAATAACATTAACCTGATTAAAAATTTGGTGGGCTTTAATGAATGACTTTGAGTGTAAAATAAAATGGTGGAAACAAGTATTTATTCATTGTATATCATGGCTGTACAGTATTGACTATACAGTGATGTTGTTGTTGTTAAAGTTTCTCAAGCTGTCTGGCCGAACAGCCCCGAGCTCCTGAGGAAGGCCATGGCCTGAACCCAGGCTTTCCCACAGTGCCCTCAGAGAGTGTATGTTGTGTTGTTGGTGAGTGTGGTTGTGTGCATTGTAGTCTTCCATAATGTGTTTAATAGAGTTGGGTGCTGAGTTACATCCTGGACAGGCATCTACAATGGCTTCATCCAGCTTCTTCTGATATGTCAGAAGGGCCGGGTGATGGCCACATCACAGCCTGGCCAGGTGGACTCTGTACTCATGGGGAAGGGAGGATTCTGATGGGTGAATGTCAGGAGGTCGTGCATGCAGCTGAATGTTGTTCTTGAGTGTTTGGATGGATTGGTGGGTGATTTGAGTATGGATGTGTTTTTGGAGACTGGTTTGGTGTGGGTAGTGTGTAATAATATATTACTAAGAGATGATAGTATTTGTGTATGGTATCGTGTACTGGGTGTTGTTTTGATGTTTCTTGGCATCTCTGGGCGTTTTGCCATGTAGTGTAGTGGGTGGCGTAGGTTTCTGGAGGCTGCAGCAAGTGTTTGTGTGCCTCTCATGTCAAGTTGGTCCTTAATCTTGAGGATTATGGTTTCATGGTGTAATTGGTCTATAGGTGTGTTAGCTGTGCAGCCTGTGATTATCTTTAGAGCTCTATTTTGTATGGTCTGTAGGGTGTTGAGATGAGTCTCAGTGAGGTTTGAGGCCCAGGCAGGGCTTGCATAATCCATCACTGATCGGATATATTGTTTGTATACTGTGGTTGTGGTTTCTTTATTGAGTCCAAATGTTGTGCTGGCAAGTAATCTGAAGGCCTTAAGTCTTTGCATGCATTTGTTTTTGATGGTTGTGATATGTTGTTTGAATGTCATAGATGTGTTGTATGTTATGCCAAGTATTGTGTGTGTGTGTGTGTGTGTGTGTGTGTGGTATAGGTGTGTTGTTTATGGTGAGGTGTGGTGTGTAGCGGTGTTCAGTGTTGTGGTTGGTGAGTAGGGTGACAGTTGACTTGGTGGGTGCTATTTTAAGTCTGTTTGTGGTGAACCAGGCATTAAGTGTGTTGAGGTAGGGTTGGAGGATGTGAGTAGCTGTGTCTGCATTTCTGTGTGTACATGTGAGTGTTGTGTTGTCTGCATAGGCAGCAATGTGTATTTGTGGTGCCTGGGGTGTTGGTAGGTCGTGCATGTATAAATTGAAAAGGGTGGGTGAGAGAACAGAACCTTTGGGGACACCACTGGTGTAATTTTTAATGTTAAATGACTGACCAGCAAATGTAATGATGTATTTTAATATATTGTAGTTATGTGTGTGTGTGTGTGTGAGCAGTACAGTAATGTATTTTAATGTATTGTAATTGTGTAACAGGTGTGTGTGTGTGTGTGTGTATGTACAGTACTGTATATATTATAGTTATATTACAGGTATGTATATGTGTGTACAATACTTTTATTATATAGTTATTATATTACAGGTATGTATGGTCAGTTTTAGAGGATCATGTTGAGCCTGACTTCCCTTACATTAGTTCCACCGGTGCCTTCCCTCCTGAGAGCTGCTTCTTTGCCCAGATGCTCAACATTGTAGCCCTCTTGTGTGAGTATAGTAGTAGTAGTAGTTGTATGGGGTGTAGGCAAGAATATCCATGGTGTTGAAGATGGTGTAGTACTGATTCCTTCAAACTATTTCAAGCAACAGGCCACCATTGTTTTTGTACATCTGGTCATGTTTGCCGACAGATTTTTGAGAAATTAAGACACTTTAATGTACCAACAAAAGTATATTATATATCCTTTTAATGAGGAGATGATGTCTGTTTGTAGTGCTTGAAAAATGAGTGTCAGTCAGAAAATTTAAGGGGGTATTACACTCGTAGTACATTAGAGCACCTCGATTCCTCCAAAGTATAACAGGAAACAAGGTCAGATTAACCAAAACAATGGTGACTTATTGACTGGAATACTTTGGAGAAATCAGTGTCTCCAGATTTACTAACACTGTACTACCACCTTATTGAAGAGAGTGTAATGAGAAAGTCAAAGAAAGTAATGAAGAAAGTGTAATGAAGAGTGTAATGAAGGGTCAGAGAGTGTAATGAAGAGAGTATTTATTTATAAGATATAATTTGTTTACAATGAGTGTGATAGTATGGGTGAGACACAGAGTTGTATACAAGAACACTCGAGGTGTTGACAATGGCATGGTACTGATACCATGACTCCAAAGACAAACAACAAAGTCATTGTATCAGTACCACACCATCGTCAACACCAAGGATGTTCTTGCTTATGATAAACAAACAAATAGATGTCCACTACAGAACAACAGTGTAATGAAGACAGTGTAAAATTAATATGATATATAATATGTTTACAGTAGGTGTTAAGGTGTGGATGAGACGTAAGACAGTGTAAAATTAATCTGATATACAATATGTTTACAGTGGGTGTTACGGTGTGGGTGAGACACAAACAGATAGAGGACCACTGCAGTAAGACGGTCACCATTGGTCGTGTGCCTGGTCAGAGTAGAGTGGCTGCCTGGTTGGGTTATTCTGCTGCTGCTGGCATATCAATGGTCGCCAATTTTCAGGTCAGAATATTCATACATACACACACAGGGAATTTTCAGGGGACAATATATATCCATACATTGGGAACTTTTTGGTGAGACTATACAAATATATGTAGAAATGTATATAAATACATACATACACACATTGAACATTTTTAGGTGAAAATATTTGTACATATAAATATACAGTACATACATACTATACATAGAAAATATTTTGTTGATGATATACTTACATGCATGATATACATACACTACATACCAATACACTCGCAGTCCAAAATTTATATCCAGGTCTTGTTGAAGTTTAGAATCTTTTGACATATTAGTGAACCAATTGCTTGAGCTCGTTTAATACTCGATCGGGCTTTTCGAAGCAAGCCTGGATTGCGAGTGTACATATTTACAGGACATAACCTATAATCGTTAAGCCAATTACATGCTTCCCTACAATTAAGGGGGTATTACAGTGTTGGTAAATTTGGAGAAACTGATTCCTCCACACTATTCCAGACAACAAACAAGCCACCTCTATTTTTGTTAATCTGATCTTGTTTCCTGGCACTCCAATGTACCAAAAGGGTATTATTACCCTTTTAATATTTGTGTATTGAATATTTTTGTGTGTAATGTTCATGTCTTTCACTCTACAGTATATATATATATTGGGCTTTCTTTTATCTGTGTGGTTTACTTGGTTATAATCTTTCTATGGGCCTACTTCTGTGCTTCATGCAACTTTCTTTTCGTTGCCTCATCTATGTTTTCAGTATTATGAGGGCCTGTATAGTAATGCCTAATTTTACACTGTTGGTGTTATGGGTGTGTATTGCATTGTCTGTTTGTAATGAATCTGTGTACACCAAAAAAGTATTGGCACTCATAGGGTAGACAGTTTTGAAATCGTAAGTTTTGGGTCACTCGTGTCTCATGCGTGTTTCAGATCCATTGCTGATTTTTCAAATTGTGTGCCAGAAAAAAGAGGGCTGATACTTTATTGAGGTATTGTATATTACACACCCATAAACCCAGTGGTGGATAGTGAGTGTTTATTGTACTGTACACATAATCATAACAACAGTGTAAGACAAGGGGTAACTGTGCCTATATTACTCCACATGAAATGAATGATGTTGGAATTAATATTGATGTTTGCAATGAATAATGATGTTTGAAATGTTGTTTGTCTGTTTCAGTCCATCAACATCATTACTGTGCATATGGTTGGAGCCTCATTGGCCTTTGGAGTGGGTACAGTTTACCTTTGGATTCAGGTGAGTACTGGTACAGTACTTCTATAGCAGGTGTCAGTGTATGCTGTGTTACTAAAGACAAGATCAGTTCGGAGGTCAGAGAGTTACACAAGTAATATATATACATTTGATAAATTATAACAAATAATCAAAACACATCAAACTGCTACAACCAGTCACAGATATATCCTAGAATAATCGCGTAAGACCCGTAGGTGGTGGTCTATTACCACTCACACATACACACACACTGACAGGGTTGATAGCCACTAGGAGGCAGCTCAGCAAAGTTCCTCTATGCAAAGACACAGGAGAGATCAGTGGAGCTTGGACTGCACACACACAAACACCAGCCAGCCAGCAACAGGTACCCCACTGGACGACCTCACTGGCTGGTCCCACACTAGGTAGGCACATTGGATGATCACACAATTGGGTCCTGTTTCAGGAACATCAATCACTAGTAGAGATACAGTAAAATTTACGCTATCTCTTTAAAACCAAATTGTAACACTTACAATAGATAAAGATTGAAGACATGGAAAAATATTACACAATTACAAAAAGAATTACCAGAAGCAAAACACCAATTATCACCAACACGAAAGAAGTATTTATCTCATCTGGATAAAGGTGGGAGTGGACTGGCAAAAGAGCCATAGTGGCTGTCCGAGGTAAACTCCCTTCACCCAGGTGAGATAATATGATGTTCTAATGATACCAAGTCCAAACCAAGAGAAATCGAAATTCTAAACTAACCCAAAAAATCAACGCCATCTTATGAGTGGCCTATAGAACAACAACGTGTCCCAAATCAGTTTATGAACGAGAATTATTTACAGCAGGAACACACACACACACACACACACACACAGAAAAAATGTGCAGTGGTACCTCGGTTCTCGAAGTTAATCTGTTCCAGAAGACTGTTCGAAAACCGAATCAATTTTTCCCATAAGAAAGATTGTAAATTGGATTAATCCGTTATAGACCTCCAAAAAGTACGCATTGTGAAGCATTTACGTAAAAAAATATTGCTTATTTATACCTATATAATAATACAGTAAACCCTCGCTAATTCGGATCAATTGGGGGGAAACCCTTGTCAAGTTATCCAAGATATCCAAGGGCTTAATTTTGATGCATTCGACTGACCGCATGCACACCCACCCTCAAAACTACATGTGCTTTCACTCGTATTTCTGGTTCCCATACACAGCTGTTCACACACAAAAACATGACAATTTCACAAAAAAGAATATAATACTACGGAAATATATCTAATACACTATATTTACATGAAATAAAGTATTGTGGTGTGGTGTGATGGTAGGTGAGGAAGTGTGGGAATCAGAGCTGGTATTGGTCGGTTTATCAATCACAGCGCACTTGTTACCACACGGACACATTATTCCCCCAATTTTTGTGATATTTTTATGCTTACTTCTCGTACAGTAATCTCCTTTCAATGACGCTGAAGAGAAAGCTTTCAAGTGATGAAAAGAAAAGATAGATCATCACATTTTGTGAAAAAGTTGATATTGTTAAGAGAAAAGGTGGCAACAATTGATCTAAATAATTGTAGCCACCATAGTTATAGACTGTGTTAACTATGTTAACTATGTTATGGACTATGTTAATCAGTTGGGTTATTTCAGGAGTTTGGGCCACGACAGCTTGGTTCGGGAACCAAGTTTATGTTCGACGACCGAGATATATTTTTCTCAAACAATATGTTCAAGAATCGAATTGTTTGAGAAAGGAGTCATTCAAGAACCGAGGTACAGTCGGCCACAGTTCTGGCTGTTACAGTCAGCACTACAAACTCCAGTTGTCTGACGTTTGTATCCCTGACTTTTCGAATCATGGGCTCGAAGAGTCTCAGGGGTGAAGAAGTGAGACGGTGCAGGGGCGGAAGAGAGAGGGAGGGAGAGGGGGTACAGACGAGAGAGAAGGACGGGGGAGGAGAAAAGGGGACAGAAACGGGAGAGAGAGAGAGAGAGAGAGCCGGGTGGAGGAGAGGGTGGGCTGAAGGAGAGAGAGGGGGAAGGGGGACAGAATGAGTGGAGGGTAAAATAGCATAAGCCAACCAATGTAAGATATTGCTTAATATTCAAAAGATAAATTTTATTTTTATATTACTTCGAGAAAGATAATTAAAACCATATAGCCACGTTGGATGTAAAAGAGTTATAAAATGCAATTATTGTTATCAGTGATACGGAGATATCACATGACATTTGGATAGCAGATATTTTTTCACAGCGCCTTATGTTAACTGAGGTGGGACAGCCAGCATGAAGGAAAAGAGAGACAGGTGAAGATTTAAAAGGAAGCGGCTCAGGTTCAAAGGGTGGCCAAATTCCCTCAAGTATTGCCTACGAAAAGAAAAAAAAATTGTAAGTCATACCTTCTTGCGGGGGTTTCCAGTAACTATACTAGTGATAAACAAAGAAATGTTTCTGTGAAGTAATTTATTCAACAAAGCTTTCATAACATCGTCACGAGACAGACAGACAGACAGAGAGAAAGAGAGTAAACCCACAATTTTCGGTAACACTGATTCTGCTCTTTTTCTCTGACCAATGATTGTATAAGTTTATTACTACCTGGCCAGTGTAATAACGTTACTATAATGTCAGCTTTACCTAATTCGCCGTAATAAAAAAAAAAATCTTTAGTATCAACTATGGAAATTATAAGTGCATTGGTATAGCCTAGTGTTTGTCATTCCTTGTATGGCGGCATGGGTCTGGCAATATACAGTATAAATCTTAGCCAGAGTTATTTAACCTATACTATAATGTTAATAAATCGAGTACTGTTAATACTAGTAGTATTACACCCCTAATTGTTATAAACAAATTATTTTCAACTTTCGTATGAACAAAATTTGATCGTAGCTCGAGTAGGTTTATCTCTAGGCAACAAGCTAATAACTGCTTGTTTTTATACGCAATAACAAACCGAAACAACAATTGCTGTGACCAAGAACGCCATGAAAGGCAGTATGATGCTTACTTTAACACTCCAGTGTATAATTATAACTATTGTGATCGATATTTATTTAAGTAGCACGATTCACACAGTTTGGTATTGAAATAAGTGGCAACTCTGAGTAATCCTATCATGAGAAATTTTATCGTTTTCAAATTGAAAAACACACCCGTTTCTGTCCCCCTTTCTCCTCCCCCGTCCTTCTCTCTCGTCTGTACCCCCTCTCCCTCCCCCTTCCCTCCCTCTCTCTTCCGCCCCCTGCACCGTCTCACTTCTTCACCCCTGAGACTCTTCGAGCCCATGATTCGAAAAGTCAGGGATACAAACGTCAGACAACTGGAGTTTGTAGTGCTGACTGTAACAGCCAGAACTGTGGCCGACTGTACCTCTGTACAGTAGATTTGAGGGCTGCAAAATTATCACAGATTAATTATCAGTAAAATATGCTTGTAATTTTTCTTAATATGACACAGTATACAACTTTAAGGGGATGGTATACTTTTGGTACATTGGAATGCCTTGATTCCTCCAAAAAATGTATATAGGGACACAGAACCAGATAAAAAATAATAATAGGGAATGTTGCGGGGAATAATTTGGATGCATCCGTTTCTCCAGATTTACCATCACTGTACTTCACTCCGGATAATACCTTTTTCTGGAAATGTCTGCATGTGCTTAATTAAGAGGAAAACCTCTTTTTGGAAAATTTAAATAAATGCAGTTTTATTAATAGGGGATCTGTTTCATGAGAAGGTTTGGAGCATTCATAGCCTCCAATTTACCAAGAAAAAATAAAAAAAGTTCTCTAAAATAAATTATGTCAAGCCACCAACTTTTCTTGGAAATTGGAAGGCTACCGATTCCTAACTATACCAGAAGACAGATGCACTCAGTCGTACTAATAGGGGATCTGTTTTGTGGCATAGTTTGGAGGAATCGGAGACCTTCCAATCCACCAACAAGAGAATCTCCCCTTAATTTGTGTCCCAAATACTAAAGAAATATTTAAAAAAATCAAATAACTACTACTCCATTAGCAATCTTTTCACACAATCACAACTCCACAATATAAAATTACAGTAATCCCTTGTTTTGCACTGTTATTATGGGCGTGTAATGTATGTACAATACCTCAAAAAGTATCAATCCTCTTTTTTTTGGCAAACAATTTGAAAAATCAGCTTGGGAATCTGAAACACATCCGAGACACGTGTGACCCACTACTTATGATTTCGAAAATATCAACCCTCTGAGTGCTGATACTTTTTTGAGGTGTGGTACAAAGAGGATGGTTTACTGTTCACCAAATTAATATATACAAACAAAGAAATACACACCCATAACACCATCAGTGCAAAACAAGGCATTTATGTATATATGTATAATAAATTTGTGTACCATATGTATGTTATTGCAGGGTGTTTTGTCGTGGTCGTTGGTGCCGTACCAGAACAGTGTTGGTGTGGCTGTGTTAAGATTGGTGATGGCTGGTATTGCTACAGCCATGATATGTACTACCATTACCCTCAGTATTCTCCACTCACAGTCCACCTCTTATATTGGTTAGTGACCCGTTAGTCAGTTTTTGTATGAGTATGTGTGTGGTACAAGGTACTTCTGTTAGCAGTCTTCTTACTTCACCTTTAAAATCACTATCTTATGTCACCTTTATAATCACTATCTTATGTCATATTTATGTGATTAATTGGAAGGAAATCCTTGCCAGCATTGTCCAGTATGAGTCAGGGTCATATTGATATCAAGAGTTCTTCCCTTTTACAAGAAAATGCTTTGGATGGTCATCACAAAAGAATCCAAAAAGTCAAGGGTATGTGCAGGTTGGGAGGTAAACACAGGTGAAAGCTTGTGTTCTATTTACCTCTGATGTTTGGAAATAAGGGCCGTGAAATTGTTGGTTTTGACGATGGCTTGGTCACAGTACAATGGTTCTGTAGTGTATCTAGTCTAGGGAGTCATTGTACCAGTACCACACCATTGTCAGCATCAATGTCTGTGGTGTTGACAATGGTTGGGAAGCAGTACGATGGTTGTGTAGCGTGTGGAGGAAATCATTGTACCAGTACCACAAAAGCCCTTCAATACCATCAGTGTTGTTGCATAAGGCCCTCAGTACAATTCAGTTGAGTGCATCACATCCATAGTTATGAAGGCCATCTCCTTGGTCACTACATCCCTAATTGTTGTTGATAATTTGATAATTTAGTGGATTTTCTACATCTGATGTGGCAAATTTCCTGTGATTACAACATATTTGTGATCAATTAGAAGTTACAACTAATATTTATAATTCATTATGCTAGCCATAACTGAACTGTATTGTTTTCCCTTAATTTTCTTAACCCTTTGCCGTCAGACGAGTGTGTCAAAAACCGTTGGCTTATGGCATCTCTTCTCGTAATGGGTGTCTTCGCATATCGATGCCGTCATTTAGCCACTCATAGTTCACTTACTAATGATCACAAGAAGCTGATTTTGGTATTGTTTTACAGTTTGGGAGTTGTACTTTGTCATGGCATGTTTAACAAAGTGATAAACACAAAGTAAATCAATAACAGTGAGTAGCATGTTCGCTGACTATCAAACATTTTACATCCTCCCCCGAAAAAAAAGTATGACAAACAAAGAATAATAAAGATAGAATAACTTTGATTGCTCTATAGCATAGATGAATAAACCTCCTTGCCATCCATATAATTATGATATAGTGCATTCTGCATTGTTATGAATAGAAATTGGTAAAAAATACCAAAATGGAGATCAATTTTTTTTTTTCCCCACTCTTTTACAAAAATGTACATGTGATTGGTAAATGAGTTGGCAGGAAATTTTACTCATAGTTTAACATAATGATTAAGCAAGAGAGCATTATGGTCAACTAAAGTGTATGTGTGTTAGGGTATATAGGGACCCCCATGGTAGTAAAGAAACTCCCTTCACCAACTGTAACTGAAAACTTTATATTTTGTGTAAATAATCCATAACGACTTTATACTATTGTCTCTATATAGAGCATAACACTGACATCACTGTGTGCAGCATACTGGTCAGTGTTACGGGAATGGAGACGAGAACGTACCAGCTGGAGATTACACATTAGTGCTACCGTGGCAGAGTGGGTTCTTGCTGGAGCATTTGTTGTCTTCCTCTTCACTCTCATACCAGGTCAGTTCTTATTATGTGTGTGTGTGTACTAGTGAATAAACTATATACAGTAATAATATTGTACTGCCATTCTGTAGATACTGTGTAATATTTGAGTAATTTTAATACTGATTTATTGGAAGGAGAACAATGGTGTTGGTGAAGTAACTATAAAGTCATATATATGACCTAACTTGTTGCATTGACATTAATTCTTCATTCCACTCAGTCAAATTTAAGGGGAGATTCTCTTTTTTGTGAATTAGAGCTCCTTGATTCCTTCAAAGTATGCCAGGAAACATGACCAGATGAACAAAAATAATATAAGATGGTCTGATGCCTGAAATAGTTTGGAGGAATCAGTTGCTCCAGATTTACCACCATCATCATCAATACCCCATTTCCTATTCTTCAAGGGATGGGGATGCTCTAGTGTCAGGGGTAGAAAAGGGAAGCAGAAATACAGAGAGTAAGGACAAGAGTACCCAGTGAAATGGGTCTTGCATTTACGACACAAGTCCCTTCACTTAGCATTGGTGAAAGGAGCCATAACATTGACTTTCAAGTTAAAACTGGGTTGCCAGCCCAAATGTCCACACTTCCTTGTGAAACTTTTCCACTCTTGTCTATAATGCGTTAATTCTTTTGCTTCATTCATATTTATTCCACGTTTTCTTACACAATCACTCACCATATCATGCCATCTTCTCCTCTCTTTAATATCACTCTCATACACCTTTTTCACCACTCTTGTATCCATACCACATATCCATACCACCTCATAGCACTCTCTTCCACTTACTGATCCAGTCATTTGCTCACACCACACCTTTTCTCACCTTGTCAATTCTATGATGAATTCTACAAACACTTCTCAACACATCTTACTCTTGACTTATCATACTCGTGCCACTCCAAGGTTTCAGAGCCGTATGTCAGAGTGGGCACTAACACTCCTTCATGTAATCCTCTTGCAGCCACTGTACACTCGGATACCATAGTTCTAGCCCACCTGAGTCAAAGCCCAAAATCTGAAGCAAGTAATTTCTGGACCACAGCCCACCCAAACCATCACCAGGCTACACACACACACACAGCTCGCCAAACTGTCATGAGGCTATGCACACTCACACACACACACAGCTCGCCAAACTACCATGAGGCTACAAACACACACACACACACACACAGCTCGCCAAACCACCATTAGGCTACACACACACACACACAGCTCGCCAAACCATCATGAGGCTACACACACACACAACCAACCCAAACCATCACCATTCTACACACATTTCGAACCAATGGAGGCTTTGGGTGGGCTGTCTTCCAGAAACCGTCTGCTTCAGATCTCGGGCTTCGACTCAGGTGGACTAGAGACTTTGGTATCCGAGTGTACTTAACCCTCTATTTCTAATCAGTGACTTCATTGCACCTGCTACCTTTCTCCCTTGTGTTACTCTGTTTTCCACTGCTTTCCCATACTTTCCTCTCTTATCCACATTACTTCAAAGTACTTAAACTCTTCAACCACCTCAAGATTTTCACCATCCATTTGCACACTACACACTGATTCACCTTCTCTCTCCACTATCATTACCTTGCTCTTATCCACATTCACCTTCAAACAGCATCATTCACATACCTCTGCAAAACTTGCCAATAATCTTCCTAGCTCTCTCTCACTACTAGCCAACAGTGTCGCATCATCTGCATACATCAAGTTCAATAAGGACCATTTTTCTCCACCTTGTAGCATTTCCACACAGTTTTTCAATATTCTTATCTTAACCTCTTTCATCACTCCATCCATATCAACATTAAACAACCATGGTGACATCACACATCCTTGCCTCACACCAACAGCAATTGGGAACCAATCACTTAATTCCCCTTCTATTCTCACACAGGCCAAGCTACCATTATAAAAACTCTTCATGTATTCAGCATCCTACCCTCTATACCATATATTTGCATAACTTCCCATAAGCCTTCTCTGTTCATAAGCTGTCACTATATCCATAAATACTAGAAACATTTTCTTATCCATCTCACCAGCTTTCTCCATCAACTGCCTAACAGCAAATACCTGATCAATACATCCTCTATCACCTCGAAAACATCTCTGTTCATCACTCACCAACTCCTCTGATCTTTCTCTCACCCTTTCAATAACTATTCTACCATATACTTTACCTACAATGCTTTAACAGATTTATACCTCTATAGTTTTTATATTCACTCTAATTCCCTAATAGGCTAATTATAAAGGGGCACAATAACTGCCTTTCTCCAGTCCTCAGGTACATCACCAGACTCCCAAGCCAATTGACACATCCTCCTTACCCACTCCAATGCATAGTCTCCACTATATTCAATCATTTCAGCAGTCACTTCATCCACTCCTGCTGCTTTACCATTCTTTTAGTTGTTTACCATTGTCTTTATCTCTGCCATAGATATATATACATTAAATCTAGGTCTTACCCTTTGAACTTCACCAAAACCAATCATTAGCAACATTTTCTCCATGACTATTCACTAGTTCCGCAAAATATTCCTTCCACTTGCTCTCTTGTCATTGGCATCTGTGAGTAATCTCCCATTCCTATCCTTCACATTTCCAACCTTCTTCCCTGTTACACTTCTACATTACCTGACCTCTTTCCAGAACAGCTTCCGGTTTTTCATTGAAATTTTCATTCATTTTCATTCCCAGTTCCTCATTTGCTTTCCTTTTCTTCACTCTCATTAACCTTTTCACATACAGTACCTCTTACTCTCTGCATACTCTCTACTCTTCTGCACTGAGTTCCTTTCATTCATCCACATCAACCATTTATGTCACTTTAACTCAAACGCTCTCTTTACCTCAGCATCCCACCACACTACCCTTCCTGCCACTAGGAACTTTGGCACTCCACATATATCTTTTGCATTCATTACCAAGATGTCCTTATAAACTTTCCATAAGCCTTCAATATCCCTTTCCTCCATTCTTTACAACCTCAGCTCATTCTCTACTCTACTTAAGTATTCCTCCTACAAGAATGGTGGGTGATTGGGATGCCCACTCCCCTACCACCAACACTGTAATAATACCTCCATAACGTGATCACTTATACCTCAGAGTTCAAGCGCATAACAGTGGCGACAGTGAGAGTGGAGACGGAGAGGGACAGAAGACAAGTGAAACAGAGAGATGACAGCAGAGTCAGCTCCACCGACACAGTACAGGATATCCGGTGACTGGAGGTGTGTTATTACATTATTTACAGTACTGTACTAGGCTATATAACCTTTTTATACACTAGGGGTCTTATGTGTAAAGAATGGGAATGCTGTGTGAAATATAGTATTACGGAGGCAGAACAGCACTGGTAAACTCTTGAACATTGACGGTCTTTTTGGTATTTCTTCTGGTAAGACTTTCCCTGTTTACTTTTGAACAATCTTTATATAATTTCCCCGTGTGGATTTCAAAATTCCCTAAAACAGAGAAATTTCCTTGCACCTGGCAACACTGGGTAGTGGGAAGGAGCAGAAGTGGCGTTATCACACTCACCCACACTGTACAGACGCCAGTAATATCATTTCCTGGCACGTTCATTATTATTTCGCTCGTTTTATATAAGAATTCCTTGGATTTGCTTCACTTATTTTCGCCACCCATTATATATGGATGCAATCGTTTAGTAAAATAATTTTAAGCTAATATTTTGGTCGCTCGTTCTATACGAGAATCGTTCTATGTGAACACGTTCTATATGAGACCGAGATGTACTTTGGGGGAAATCAAGGATCTCCAATGGTACCAAAAGTATATTACCCCCTTAACAATATCAGCAATACACTATTTCATAAAAATATATGATAGTAATCTCATGAAAGATGGACTTTCATAGAATTAATATAATACAAGTAGTGTTAGTAATCTCATTGGAGATGGACTTTTATTGAATTAATATAATACAAGTATTGTTTGAGTTCAAAAGTTTTCTAATGGAATACCTAATATTTACATGAAATAATAGAAGCTGTGGTTGGTATTATTAAACTACTATTTTGAGGAAAAGGATTTGTCTCTCGGTTCGTATTATAATGCAATACAGATTGAATGACAAAGAGCCTTTTCCTCAAAGAAGTTGTTTAACAATACCAGCCCGAGTCTATTCAGCAACACCTTCATACAATGCTGATTTTTTAATGTTCATTAAGGGGATAGGTTTGATTTACTCACCAGCAATTTTATTTGAACCCCCTCGGTAAGAGAGTAGGGTTTACAATAAAACTTTTGATGTTATTATAATAACTGCGTGTGTGTGATTTGTCTCACACACACACACAGTCTGTTATTACAATACCTGTGTGTGTGTGTATGATTTGTCACACACACACACAGTATGTTGATGTTATTATAATACCTGTGTGTATGTGTGATTTTTTCATGCATACAAAGTATTATAATAACATTAACACTTTTATTTGAACCCTGCACCCTTACCAGTATAAAATTATCCACATTCAAGGGTGGGAAGATTTTATTACAAAATAACTTTATTTTCCTCTTAATACAGTATTATACTAATATTTTATTCTCTTCTCTCTCTCTTGAGTGTTCTCCTCTTCTCTCTTATTGACCAAGAGCTTCACTTCATTGTCACAACACACCTGAAAAGCTGAGATTAAGAGTTAATATCTAAGGTAATGACTTCCGTGCTCCTCCAAGTAATAGCTTAAAGGGTATACCTCTTTTTGGTAATCACATCAATGTTACTAATAAGGAATCTGTTTCTTGATATAGTTTGAAGGATTTAGTATCCTTTCAATTCAAATTGAATCAACCTTGGATTCAATCTGGAAATTCAGTGTAGATACAGTACTTTTTGTGGTGTGTGTACCATTTCTTAAAGGGGATAGTACTGTGTTGGTTCCTTCAAACTATTCCAAGTAACATTCTTTTGGTCCTGTTTCCTGACATACTTTGGAGGAATCAAAGCACTCCAATGTATGTACCAAAAGTATATAAACCACCTAACATGAAACAAATCCATAATCATCATTACCCCCATTTCCCTTTTTTCAAGGGGAGGGGGAGGCTCTAGCACCAGTGCAGGATCCCTGACAGGCAAAGGGACCAGCTCCGAGGCTTTGGTGAGGTTACTGTTTGAGAGCGGGGTCCCCAACCCTCACTCCTGCCATGTATCATAAGGGATATGAGGCTGACTGTACCATCGCAAGAATGGTGGGCAATTGGGACGCCACTTCTACACCTAGATATACACTAATGGTAAATCCACTTCATTTTAAATGTGCTCAAATATTTACATTACCATAACATTTATAACTACTCAAGGGGATAGTATACTTGTGGTACAGCTGGCCACACTCCTGTGAGGTCCACCCAAAGTTGTCAATGTTGGCTGAGTTTTTAACCCCGAAACAGTAGTAGTGGGGGTGCCAGTACAAGAGAGGTGAGAACTTCTTCTTTGGGAGATGAGTGGAACCTTTAATAAATATACAAAAATACACCCGGTTATCAATGATTATATATTGACATTCATGTCAATCATTAACATAATTAAAAGTTAGATAAACTTTTTAATATTACGATGTAACACAAGAACCAAGGTAACATTTTTTTTTTATACGAATGTCAATATATAAATGATTGATAACCGGGTTTATTGGTAAAGTGGAACCAGCACAGCTGGATTGCTATAGAATACTCCCCTTCTCCAGCCCAGGCCCCGTATAGGCATATTCTGGGCTAGAGGGGTCTATTCCATGACGATCATCAGAAGTAAATAAATATTCAAATCTGGCGCTGTACTGATATGGGAGCCACCTGGTGGTGGCCTGTAGAGGTACTGACCCCGCTCTGGAGCAGCGGCCGCTCGTCCACTCTGTCGCGGAACACGTCCTTGTCAACATCTACGCTCCTCGCTGCTCCGCTATGGTATTGTGTTCACGTGTTCCTGCTATCGTTTCTTTTGTGTTCTAGTGGCTTGCCTGCTTTGCAGATGTGTGTGTGTGTGTGTGTGTTATTGGTGCGTAAGGGTTTTAGTGTGGGGATTTGTGTTTCCTTTCCTGGGGGCTGGGTTCGTTTCGTTTCGTCCCTCCCCTGGAGGTCTGTTGGGGCCCCTTTTCTCGGGGTTTTTCCCCTTCCCTATCCTTTCTCCCTTCCTCCTGCCACTAGTACACTTCAGTTTGTGTTTTTACCTCGGGGTTTTATGGTTTTTTCAGCGAGTGTGTTCTTCCCCACGTGGGGCCCTCTCCTCCCCACGTGGTGCGGGTGAAGGGCTACTTTAGCCCCTTTGGTGCTTCTTCCCCGAGTGTTGTGTAGTGTTACATGGTGTTGCGGGTAGCGAGGATTGTGCCCAGGTTCTCGTTTCCGCCTCCCTGCGTGTTTTATGTGTTTTTTAGTGTTTTTCCCAGTGTGTGTGTTTCCCTGGGGTTTGCCCCTCAGGCTGTCTGTGCCTCCTTTCGGGGCCTGCGGGCCGGGATTTGTTTCCCCGCTCCCGCAGGAGGTTTTTTTTTGGGCTTACTGGGTTTTTTCCCTGGTTAGTGTGTGTGGGGGTTTGTTGGTGGGAACTGGGTCTCCCGGGAGCTGAGGGGCGCGCTCCCCTTTCTACCCTTCCCCTGTTTTTATTTAGTGGTTTCCCGTGTTTTTATGCTGTGTACGCGTGGATTCACGTGTTAACCCCTTTTGTGTTTTTCTCCCTCAGTCTACTCGTGCCTTGTGTGCTTCTTCGGGGTGTACCGTGCGGGTTTCCCCTGACGGCCACCTGCACTGTTTGCCTCACGCACCCTGCTTCACGCCCAAGGGTTACGACCCTTTGGCGTGTGGTGTGTGCCGCCCCTGGGCTGAGTTGTGTCGGGAGACTCCCGCCTCTGCCCGCCTCAAACTCCCTGCCCTTGCTTCTCTTCGTACCGCTTGGACTAGGGCTAGGAGAATGGCACACAAGCTAGATGGCTCTTCCTTGACGTGGGTGGACCCGATTTTGGGGACTGAACTGGGCTTGTCCAGGACCCGATTTCCTTCAACGTGCCTCTCGGAGTCTCAGGGGATTGAACCCCCTGTGACCCGAAAGGCTACGTCTCCATCCCTAGACGATACTGGGACTCCTTTCCGGGGCTTTACGCCTCAGGAAGCGAGCGAGTTCGTCGCTTTGGTCACCCGACATACCTCACCGGTACAAGGGCCCAGCAGGGATCCTACCGCTTTGTCGCCCCCAAGAGCCGGCTCTTCTGGTCGCTCTCGGGGGCGCAAGCGTTTCGTGAAAAGGGCCCGCCACTCCAAGAAGACCCGGACTCGCCGTCGTTCTCCTTCCTCCTCGTCGTCCTCGTCGGAGGACTCTCCTCCCGTCCGAAAGTCTCGCAAGGATAAGCGGAGGGAGGAGAGCCCTTCGTTGAGGAAGATTGCACGGATTATCCGTACTCTCGTCCCTAACGCCCTTCCTGCCTTCCCACCTTCGGGTCCCGCTGTCCTGCCTCGTCGCCGGTCGGAGACGCGAGTCCCCCCGGGGATTTTGGAGACATTCCCGTTCCTCCAATATCTCCAGGGCTCGAGTCCCCGACTGCTATCCTGGCGGAGGAGCTGGCTACCTCCTCTCCTCCTTCCCCGTCGCCCCCTTCTGTGGACGACGGGTACCTTCCCTACTCTTGGGCCTTCCTTCCTCCTTCCTGGACCCATTCGTAGGAGGAGGGCAGACTGGTGGCGTGGTCTCAACACCCCACTCAACCAGACGTCTGGATCAGGAGGGACGACGTCCTCGTGAAGTGGGGAGCGGACAAGAAGGGCGACGCAGTGCCCTTCTATAAAGTTCGCCCGATCTCTGCCCCAGTACCCACGTCCTCGAAGGTCCCCTCTGCGGCTACCTTGGACGCGATGGGCTTCTTGGTGGAGTACAGTCAGTTACAACTGTCCCAGGCCTGGAAGGTTGACCGCTCCTCCGGGAAAACGGAAGGAGCCACCGGTCCCCTACCAACTAAAGGAGCCCGAGGGTAAGCTAAGACAGGCGGAAACAGCCGCCCGGTTGGAGTTGTCACACATCATCTCCACCGGTACAGCTGTTTCTCTCCTACTGGACTGTGTAAGCACAATCACCACCACCTTTCACGAGATGTCAGGTTTACAGCTAGCGTGAGTACCGTTACTTCTCGTTTTTGTTATTGTTGTGGGATACAGGGTATGGGGACTCTCAGTTAACTCTCGAGTCTCTACCTCGGGTTCGCTCGGTTTTTCTTGTTTATCCCATACAGCGACACTCTCACGTCCATGGTCACCGTTCTGGAAGGCGTCGGGGCCATGACGACGCACAACCTTCAGGAGGCGGCGAGGAACTTCGCCGAGGCGAGGCTGGCAGCCCGCCAGGCAGCCGCAAAATCCGCTCCGGAAATGGCGCAGAGGGGCGTGGTGCATGCTGCTCCGCTCTCCCCTGCGCTGTTCGACCAGGCAGCAACGGATGCGGTATTCTCTTCCCTCCCGGCGGTCATCAACCTCCCAAAACCTTCTACCTCCAAGTAAGTTCCATTCGGTTGAATCTTTTACTTTGAGAAATTGTTACACGTATGGGGAGATAGAGGGAAATTCGTGGGTCTGTTCCTAACCAGTCTGTTTGTCTGTAGGCCACGTGCCCCGCAGCCAGCCAGACCGTCGTTCCAACCTCGAAGGCCTTCCCAGCCTTCGAGGCAACCCAGGACGACGTACCCCACTCTTCCACAGCAGCACCCCAGTCCCCAGGTTCCACCACAGGGGCCCGTAGCCGTTTCGTGGGAGAGGGCAGGGCTCCAAGCCCTATTCCAGACCCAAGCCCTCCTTCTCCCACCCCTCCCAGAAAGACCGCCCCACTTGAGGTTCCCGTCCGGGGGTGCCTCACGGGGTGGTCAGCAGCCTGGCCGTCCCATGGTTGGGCAGCAAGGGTGGTTCGCCAGGGCCTGTCTTTGCCCTGGATATCTGTACCGGTGAGTAACTGTTCTTCTAACCCTCCTTGTTTTGACATTTCTGACATATGACATAACCTCCCCACCTTGGGTTCCCGTTAGGGTCAAAATCAGATCTCCCGTTACGGTCAAAATCTCTCCCTCACTACATGTCATCCTTCCCCACCCCCCTCCCCGGGTCCCTCGGGTCCCGGGCTAGGATTAACTGTGTACCCACTGACACCTGTCACTTTCCGTTACAGCCGCTACGTCTACCTCCTGCCTCAACCAAAGTGTCACCTTCGGTCATCCCGCATGTGATAGAAATGCGGGAAAAAGGGGTAGTGGAGCGGGCGACGGGGAGGGTTTTTCTTTCTCGTTTATTCACGGTCCCCAAAAAGGACGCGGGGAAAACGAGATTGGTGATGGACCTGTGCAACCTAAACAAGTTCTTGAAACCATTACATTTCAAGATGGTTTCGGTTGCTCAGGTCCGCACAGTTCTTCGAAGGGGAGACTGGTTAGCATCCCTGGACCTCCAGGATGCGTACTGGCACGTCCCGATCCACCCCCGGTTTCGCCGATTTCTGGCGTTCCAGGTGAGGACCGAGACGTTTCAGTTTACCAGGCTCCCTTTCGGTCTTTGGCTAGCTCCTCGAGTCTTCACAAAGCTCGTGAGGGTGGTGGCATCCCGTCTGGCGGAGGCGGGTGTCCCCACCCTCATGTACCTGGACGATTGGTTGCTTCACACCCCCTCCAAGGAGCAGGTAGCAAAGAACGTCAGGGTAGCAAGGGGGGTGCTAGAGGAAATGGGGTTCCTGTTGAACATCCCCAAGTCCTCTCTCACCCCCACTCGCAAACTGTGTTGGCTGGGAATAGAGTGGGACTCTGTTTCGGCCACCCTCTCGCTCGTTCCAGACAATGCCCGCCGGACCCTCCGCCACGTCCGCCAGGCTCATTTTTCCCGTACTTTCTCTCGCCACCAGTGGGAATCATTGCTCGGGTCACTAAACTTCGTGGCCCCTGCAATGCCCCTGGGACGACTGAAACACAGGAGGCTGACGCGGGAGGTAAACCTCCACCTATCCCCCGCACACAAGGACCTTCCCAGGCAAGTGTCCCACACTCTTCACCGTCTCCTTCGCCCCTGGCTACGTCCCGGTGCCCTGCGTCAGCGAGTTCCCTGGGTTTTTCCTCCCTCGGGGATCACGGTGGCGACAGACGCATCGGATGTAGGCTGGGGATACCAGTCTTGCCTGGGACATCAACGGTGCGGGGGATGGAAGGAAGAGGAGAGGCTACTACACATCAACGCTCGGGAGTTGATGGTAGCTAGGGAGTGGCTCAACAGACACCCCCAGTTTTCCAGGATAGGCGTCCGCTTCGATATGGACAATATTGCGGCCGTGCAGTGCCTACAGAGACAAGGCACTTTACGGCCGGAAATTCTCCTGTCCCTGTCAGAACAGATTTTCTCAATAGCGGCCAAGAGGGCCATTCACCTCTCGGCCCGCTATGTGCCAGGGCGGGAGAACGATTGGGCGGACGCACTATCCAGGTTCAAGGGGACGTCAGTCGAGTGGCAACTGCATCCCCCTGTGTTCGAGTCACTCTACCTTCGCTACGGGACACCGGAGGTGGACCTGTTCGCCTCCCCATCCACGGCCCTACTTCCTCTGTTCCTGACCTTCTCAACCAGGACAGAGGCGGGAGGCCCGGACGCCTTCACGGAGGACTGGAACAGGTGGGGGTACCTCTATCTTTTCCCACCCCCAGCTACGTCAGTCCTTCTGCAGGCGATCCTCAAGCTGCGTGCATTCAGAGGGAGGGTACTCCTCATAGCCCCCCTCTGGCCAGCGCAGCCGTGGTTCGGAGAACTGTCCCGGTGGTGCCCTCATCCTCTTCAGTTGGGATCGGCGTGCCTCTCCAGCTCTCTGTCCGCACCACTCCAAGCGTCACTGAAACTACACGCTTGGAGTTTCTACGGGGAGTCCTCAGCGAACGGTTCACTAAGGAGACAGTGGGCAAGATGCTGAGGGCTCATCGTCAGTCGTCGGTGCGACAGTACGAATCGTGCTGGAAAAGATTCCAGGACTTCTTGCGACGACACCCCTCCATGGTCATCTCGGAGGACACGGTCCTGATTCCACCAACAGGGCCCCAGCGACGATGCTTGCGCATCACGCAGCCCTGTCTGATCCCCTCCTCCTAGATTTTAATAATAAAGTGTCAGAGAGACCTCTCTCTCTACTGAGGATGGGGATTCGGGCGGGGACCGCACCTCACCGGGCCCAGACTCCTTCCTGGTCCCTTCACCGCGTCCTTACATACCTGACCTTCGAGGGGGTCCCTCTGGAGGTTTGTCACCTCATCCAGAAAGCTCTCTTTCTGCTCGCCTTAGCTACAGGGTACAGGGCCTCTCAGTTGGCAGCCCTGACCCGTCATCCAGCCTTTTCCTCCGTAAGTCCTAATCTTACTTCTTTAACTGTCTCTCCCTCACCTACTTTCCTAGCTAAGAACGAGCAGGCTGACGACAGGATTGGCCCTCTCGCAGTACCCTCCTTCCTGAGGGATGGAAGTTTCCACCCACTCTGACCAGTCCACGCCTTCACAGCTTACATGGAGGCGACGAGAGAGGCTTCCCCGGACCACCTCTTCTACAACTCCAGGTCCGGTAACCCTCTCTTCCCCAGGTCCATCGCTCGCCTTTTCTGCTAAGTGATCGAGAACGGGGATCCCGGACACGCCCCGAGGGCTCACAGCGTTAGGGGCGTGGCCGCCTCCCTTGCCTTCCTCAGGACTCACTCGGTGGAACGGGTACGGGATCCGGGGGGCTGGACATCCACATCCTTCTTCAGGACGAGGTATCTGTTCCATTCGCTCTCCCCTACCCCCTGTGTGGCTCTGGGGACCCCATCCTCCGTTTCTCAGGGTCCCCGTGGGAGACATAAAAGGTGGAGGGGCTGCCCGAAGGGAAAAGGTCGGGCGACTTAACTCCCATCACCAATTCATCTCATACGTCATCCCCATTCTGTACAGTTTCACACTCATCCACATGTCATTCATGTTGTACATATGGTGCTGGTGGCAAGAAATTACATTGTTATGGAATTTTTTAGTATTTATTTTCCGAAACATACACAATTATTAATACTATGATCGGTGACTGGATATAATAAACACATGATTACACCATCTTGGTGTTTATTTTCATCCTCTCGGGATATTATTACCCGAACTTGTGCCATAGCCTGGTTTCGGAGGACTTTAACAAAAGGGGTGGGGGTGGGGGTCCTAACCTATACCCCCCAACTCTACCTGACCAATCGAGTCTGACTATAAAGACTTTCAGCTGGTAACACTTTCTGGTTTATAACAGAACAGTTTACGGTATATAATGATAATTAATTATATATAAGTAAAAACACTTCCACCACAGCTATCATCCTAACTCGTGGGAAGCCGTTTTTACTTCGGCTTCACCTCGGTTTTATACGAGTCTCCGCTCTTAACCGCTCTTAATTAGGCCCGTGAATGCCTCCTCCTGACCTTCCACCTACCGCATCGCATGCATAGCAATCCAGCTGTGCTGGTTCCACTTTACCAATAATAGTGCATTTGTCGCGGCATTGTATTCATTGGTTGTGGAACCAGCACAGCTTTTACTGTCCCACCCACCTCCCGATGTGGCAGGCATTCACTTTCTTTCTCATTTGAGTGGACGAGCGGCCGCTGCTCCAGAGCGGGGTCAGTACCTCTACAGGCCGCCACCAGGTGGCTCCCATATCAGTACAGCGCCAGATTTGAATTTTTATTTACTTCTGATGATCGTCACGGAATAGACCCCTCTAGCCCAGAATATGCCTATACGGGGCCTGGGCTGGAGAAGGGGAGTATTCTATAGCAATCCAGCTGTGCTGGTTCCACAACCAATAAATACAATTTAACTCATCATTCACCTCAAGAACCATTTCTCACCTCTCACTTAAAGACACTCCTTACCCTCCTCGACGCCCCCCTCTCCTTACCTCTCCCTCCTACAGTGATTATTCCGAGCAGAGAGCTCGCTACTAGTGTTTCGGGTTGAATATCTCTGTCAACACTGACAAAGCTGGGTGGGCCTCCCAGGAGTGTGGCCAGCTACTACATTGGAGCACCTTGATACCTCCAAAGTATGCCAGGAAATAGAACCTTATGTCTGTCTGTCTATCTATCTATCTATAGCTCTGACGCCTCATTCCCTCTGGGAACTTCCCCCAAGGGGGTGGCCACGGCAGAAGTGTCTCCAGTTTTCCCTGTTCCAACACTCCCTCCTTACTTAGTCCATCCCTCCTCTACCCCTCACGTTTCTCTCCCTTACATACTCCTCCACTCTGTTCTGCCATCTAACCAGAGGTCTGCCTCTCACACCTTCTTTACAAACTCCTCACCTTGCATTCTCTCTAAATGTCCAAACCACCTCAGTGTATTACACTTCACTTTCTCAACCACTCAATACCAATTGCCTTCTCACTCTACCACATCTCTCATACACACTCTCATTACTCTCTCCATCCCACCTACAAACTCCACATGCTCCTCTGAAGTAACTCATTTCCACTGCACCTATTCTAGACTGATGAGCCCTACTCCATGTCCATGTCTCTGACGCATATGTCAATGTTGGCAGGATTATACTACTTCTTAGTCCCCTTTTCACTTCTATACTCACACTTCTACCCTTCATAATCCTCCCCAGTGATCCTATGACCTGTCTACCCCTCATTGCTCTCTCCCTAATTTCTCCTTCCATACTTCCATGTTTACACATGGAAGTACCAAGGTACTGTGGCAGCTAGAATCACGTATCCGCCACAAACGTCAGCCCTCATTGCTGATTGGCCAAAATAGGGTGCTCTTGATCACGCACCACCTTGCCATGCTACAGAATCAAGAGACCCATCATACCATGTCTCGCTGCTCTCTGATTGGTTATAATAGGGTGCTCTTGATATTGTAATACCTTTATATGTCCGCATGTCTCACTGAATAAACCAGATTAAAACCTCACCACTAGTCTTCCTCCAAACCTCTCTTAAACCTCCAAGTAAAGAGTACCATTATAGACTGCCTACCACTTTAAGGATTATAGACACACTTAAGGATTATAGACACACTTAAGAGAGGAACTAATAAGACTAGAGTAGCTGCCGCTACATTGGTGACCCCGGAGTGTAACTTAAGCTGCACCACAAAACGCCTCTACAAAATGACTTCGCCCACCGAGTCAGACAACTACCCAGCCGCAGCCGCCCAAATCAAGCTATCCACATTCTCCACAATTGAGGCGCCAACTTGGTTCAGACGTGCTGAAGTACAATTCCGGCTTAAAAAAGCAAACCACTCCTCCTCAAAAGCTGATCACGTCTTAGCAGCCCTTCTAGATGATCTCTTCCCTCGCATAGCAGAGTGGCTGGAGACAAAGGGCGATGCAGCAGTACAATATGAAGATCTAAAGGCCTATCTCCTGCAACGGTTTACACCTTCGCCAGCACTGCGAACTACACAACTCCTCCAGCTGTCAAAACAACCACTTGGCGACCAGAAACCTTCTGAGGCCTTACTGGAAATGAAGGCATTAGCAAGACTTCCTTCAGCATCCAATGGGAAGCCACGCCAAGTTGACTTACTGCGAGCACTATGACTCCTTCGCCTACCAGAACCCATTCGTACAGCTATTCCCAATGCAGAGGAAATCGGCGAAGATGACCTTCAACTACAAGCGGACAAATTAGTGGACGCCCAAGCATCAGCCCGTCACATCGCTGCTGTACCTACTGGTCCTCTTCCCTCATCCCAAGAGGATGCCGCAGAAGTCGCAGCAGCACACCGTCCACCAGCAACCACTCGCCAAGTGAGTAAACAATGGTACCATGCAACTCAGCCACACCAACCAGGGGACAAAAGGAACTTCAGAAACCAGTTTTGTTTCTACCATGCCAGATTTGGTCCCCGAGCCAGAAAATGTGAAGCAGGATGCCTGTGGTCAAAAAACGAGTAAGGCGGCCGTCGTGCATTGCGGCGGCCCCCACTGGAGTCAACGCTTTCTTCCTGCAGGACCCTACGTCAGGCACTCGCTTCCTTGTGGACACTGGAGCTGCTCGTTCCCTCCTGCCAGTAGTACGATGCAAGGGCCCGTATCAACCAGCAACCAACATCCGTCTGGCAGCAGCTAACGGCACTACCATTCCTGTATACGGTCAACAACACCTGAAGATCAACATCGCTGGTTGTACTTACAGCTGGAACTTCATAGTGGCAGACGTCACCCTCCCTCTACTTGGAGCTGACTTCTTAGCCAACTATCAACTCCTTGTCAATGTTGCTGGGTGTCGTTTGATGGATGCAGCCTCCTTAACGGCCACTCCTATCACCGCTGCGCCCATCAACCTTGCTCTACAAGTGGACAATGCAGCAAACAGTTTTTCTCACCTGCGCAACACCTACCCTGACGTCTTCAAGCCAGAACTCCGTCAACATCCTCAGCAGCCAGCAAAGCACGGTATCTACCATGGTATCAAGACATCTGGCCCACCTGTGTTCTCCAAGTTTCGGTGACTGGCTCCAGATAAATTGGTGGTAGCAAAGCAGACCTTCGCCGAACTTGAGCTTTTAGGCATCTGCCAAAAGGCGTCAAGTCCCTGGGCATCACCTCTGCACATTGTAACCAAGAAGGATGGCACCCTGCGACCATGTGGTGACTACAGGCGCCTCAACACTAAAATGGAACCCGACCACTACCCACTACCCAACATTGCGGATATTACCTCCTTCCTCCATTGTGCCAGAATATTCTCCAAGCTGGACCTCCTCAAAGGCTACTACCAGGTCCCTATGCACCCAGATGACATCCCCAAGACTGCTATCACCACACCATTTGGCACCTTCACCTTCAACTACAGTTGTTTTGGACTACGAAACTCCGGAGCCACTTTTCAGAGAATGATGGATGGTATCCTCGGCGATCTTCCCTTCTGTGCCTGTTACATCGACGACATCCTCATCTTCTCTGCATCAAAGGAAGAACACGTACAGCACCTAGCTCAAGTTTTGGAGCTCCTGCAGAAAAACGGCCTGGTGGTGCGATACGACAAGTGCGTATTCGGAGCTAGAGAAGTGGATTTTCTGGGACACCACCTCTTGCCCGCCAGAGTTGCACCTCTTCAAGACAAAGTGGCCTCCATCCAACGCTACCCTACTCCCTCTACAGTCAAGGCCCTCCAAGAATTTGTCGGAATGGTCAACTACTATCATCGGTTCCTGCCTAAGATTGCATCCACCATGGCACCACTATACTCGATACTAGTAGGCAAACCCAAGGATCTAACATGGGGCCCTCTTCAAGATGATGCCTTCCAAAAAGCAAAAGATGCCCTTGCCTCATCAACTCTCTTGGTTTTTCCCAACCCCAAGAACCCACTCATCGTCACCACGGATGCCAGCAACATCGCCATCGGAGCTGTATTGAAGCAAGTGGTTCACGGACAGCCTCATCCCCTGAGTTTTTTCAGTCGCAAGCTCATTAAAGCTGAAAAGAACTACTCCACCTTCGACAGAGAACTCCTTGCCGTCCACCAAGCCATCCGCCACTTCAGCCACTTTTTGGAAGGAGCAACGTTCACCATGCAGACAGATCACATGCCTTTGGCCCACGCCCTTACAAGACAAAAAGACGCTTGGTCCCCTCGACAACGCCGACACCTCTCCGCAATCCCCGAATTCAACTGTACCCTCACCCACCTGCCCGGCAAGAAAAATCCTGTAGCTGACGCACTCTCCAGAATCGAGATCAACGCAGTTTAGCTAGGACTTGACTACAACCAACTCGCCAAGGAACAACAACAGGACCCTGAAACTACAGCAGTGAGGACAGCAATCACGGCTTTACAATGGAAGGATGTCCCCCTGGGAGATTCTAACATCTCCATCCTCTGCGACGTGAGCACCGGACGTCCACGCCCTTGGATACCTTCATCCCTGCGTCGCCACGTTTTCAACTTGATCCACGGCCTCTCGCATCCCTCACGTAGAGCAACCACACGACTACTTACACAGAAGTTCATCTGGCACAAGATCTCCCGCAATGCAGGAAACTGGGTGCGATCCTGCGTGCCCTGCCAAAAATCCAAAGTTCATCGTCACACAGAAACCAGCCCAGGAGCCTTCCACCAACCACAGAGGCGTTTTGCTCATATTCACGTGGATGTTGTGGGACCCCTTCCTCCTCCTGACGGACATCGTTACCTGTTCACCATTATCGATCGCTCCACCAGATGGCCAGAAGCCATCCCCATGGCCAACGCAACATCTGCTTCATGCGCCTCCTCCCTGTTGTCAGGTTGGATTTCCAGATTCGGCATTGCTGAACACATTACCTCCGACAGTGGCACAACCTTCACATCGCATTTATGGACCTCCTTGGGACAGCTAATAAGCACCACAGTCCATCACACTACAGCCTACAATCCAGAAGCAAACGGCATGGTGGAACGACTTCATAGAACTTTGAAAGCTGCCCTGATGTCACGATGCAACAACTCCACATGGTCGTCGCAACTATCCTGGGTATTCCTCGGCCTACGAACCACTCCAAAAGAAGGACTCGACGCCTCTCCAGCAGAAATGGTCTTTGGTGAACCCCTCGTCGTCCCAGGTGAATTCTTCCCTGACGCACCATCAAACAAAGACATCAGCCATCTTCGAAACATCGTCGGAAAGTTGGCACCCTGCAAGCAAACTTACAAACCACCAGACCACTGTTACATCCCCCGAGACCTTCATTCAACACAACATGTCTTTCTTCGCACCGACGCCCAAACACCACCCCTCACGCCGCCTTACTCTGGCCCCTACGAAGTCATCGAAAGAAGAAAGGTATTCTTGCTACGAATAAAAGGCTCCAACGACTGGGTCTCCATCGACAGACTCAAGACAGCCTATCTGCAAGACGACGACCCCCCTCCTGTACGTCTCTCCAGAGCAGGTCGTCCCCTCTCTCACACATCAGGACATTCTCGCTAAGGGGGGGGTATTGTGGCAGCTAGAATCACGTATCCGCCACAAACGTCAGCCCTCATTGCTGATTGGTAAAAATAGGGTGCTCTTGATCACGCACCACCTTGCCACGCTACAGAATCAAAAGACCTATCACGCCACGGCTTGCTGCTTCCTGATTGGCCAAAATAGGGTGCTCTTGATCACGCACCACCTTGCCACGCTACAGAATCAAGAGACCCATCGTACCATGTCTCGCTGCTCTCTGATTGGTTATAATAGGGTGCTCTTGATATTGTAATACCTTTATATGTCCGCATGTCTCACTGAATAAACCAGATTAAAACCTCACCACTAGTCTTCCTCCAAACCTCTCTTAAACCTCCAAGTAAAGAGTACCATTATAGACTGCCTACCACTTTAAGGATTATAGACACACTTAAGAGAGGAACTAATAAGACTAGAGTAGCTGCCGCTACAGTACTTAAACTCCTTCACTTCCTCCATCCTCTCACCCCTTAGTTATCTCACATTTCGTCCCAGTTGGTACTCCCACTCTGTAAGGTGTAGCAAAGTCACTACAGTTTCCTTCGTTTACACACAGACTGAAACTCGTCCACCACTCTCTGTAACTCTCTTTCACTCTTAGCCATGAACAGTGTCATCCGCAAATAAACTTGCCACCAAGGACCAATTTACTTCATTCAGCCTCAACTTCACCCCCAGGCCATTTACTTTGGCCTTCATCTCTCTCATACAACCATCCATATATATATTGAACAGCCATGGTGACATGACACACCCCTGTCTCAGTCCTACACAAATATTAAAACTCTCACTTAGACCACCCTCTACCCGTACACATGCTTTTGCCTCTGCATAAAAGACCTCAATGCCTTTCAGCAAAGACCCCCCCCCAACACCATCAATTCTCAACACCTCTGTCATAGCTCTCCTATCAACCCTATCGTATGCCTTTTCCAAGTCCATGAAGGCAGCATACAACCTCCTACCCTTCCCAATATATTTTTCTACTATTGATTTTAATGCAAATATCTGGTCCACATATCCTCTACCTTTTCTGAACCCTCCCTGCTCCTCACTAACTTTGTTCCCTGTTACTTCAATCAGTCTCTCAGTAAGAACCTTCCCATACACCTTCCCCGGTACACTAAGAAGGCTTAGTCCCCTATAGCTACCACATTCATCCCTACTCCCCTTCCCCTTATACAAAGGCACAATTATGGCTCTTCTCCAATCCTCTGGCACCTCTCCCTGCCTCAAAGCCAATGTGCATATAAGCAACATCCACTCCACCACTACCTACCCCCCACATTTTAACATTTCCGCAGTTATCCCATCCACCCCCGGTGCCTTTCCCATCTTCAACTTTCCTATTGCTTTCCTAACCTCTTCCCTTCCTAATTCTTATGAACAAAAATAATTATGACCTGTTGCTGCTTGGAATAGTTTGGAGGAATCAGTAGCTTCAGTTTTATCACCACCAACATTGTAGTACTGTATAAAAAACTCTTAGATGATGAATAGGTTAATTAATTGTGACTACAGAAAAAGATAAAACAATGTAGCTCCATAAATACTCACAGTAACTAGTGATGCTTGTACTGGTGTTGTTGTTGGAAGGAAAGATGGATGAAAACGGTGGACAACAAACAATGAAGGTTCCTAAGGGTAGTATTATCACTAAATTACTTCTTTGAGGAAAAGTTTTCTTCGTCGCTCAGTTCTTATTTTGCAATGCGAATTTAGCGACAAAACGCCTTCTCGTCAAAGAGTAAGTTTTATACAGTAATACCACCCAAGGTCTCTTGCAGAACTGCATTCCACAACTCTGTAACATAATACAACCTAATCAATTTGGGCGATATAAAAATGAGAATGATACGTTAAATATGAGAAGGAATATAATACACACCCATAACACCAACAGTGCAAAACAAGGGATATCTTTACCAACATAGTAAGCATGGGATACACCTAACTGTAGATTAGGGAGAAAAGACTTATATCAGTTGCCATTTGCCACCCCAAAAAAATATTGTCGAAAGAGGTGGAAAGTATGATAAAGGAAGGCATAATTGAACACTCCTACAGCTTTTGTTGGGAAGCCCGATGGTTCATACTGATTGTGTAAAATACAATAAACTCAACAAGGTTACAAAATTTTATTGTTCCCTTTTCAAATATAACCATTATTGTTCCTTTATTAAGTGTTCTTATGACTGGTTTGATTCTAATACCTGTATTGTGGAACAGCCTGTAGTATAACTAAAAGATTAAGTATTGTAGACCCTTGATATACAGTGACTAAATACTTGTATCCATAACTTCATTTTACACTCAGTCACTCATTGAAGACCATCAAATGTTTTCCTATTTCCTAGGCTTCTGTTAATCATTACCATGCAGACTAAGTGATTTATTAAATCTGTGTTAAAAGGATAGCGATAAATTTAATAATCTTATATCGTAGGCATACTGTATTTGTGAATTACATACACACCAGTATACTTGTATAGGAAGCACACACACTCTATGACTGTTGTTATCAAGATGAAAACACACCTCCACTCACCATTATTGTATTGTGAGCCTGTGAGGTAGTAGTGGAAGTGTCCTCTTCTGAAGCTCATGGGTGGTAGTTATGGTAGTGGTCGTACTCATCTGAACCTGAAAAAACATATAGATTAGTACTGTACCAAGACAAGCATTAGTCCATGTGTGTGTCGGTCTATTTATAGCTTTCACAAGCTCGTATGCTCGTGCACACATCTTTTTTGTAAATATAAGTTAGAAAAAAGAAAAAATATGTTATAGATGGAGTAAACAATAAAGGCTGATAACAGTGTTGGATACTTACACTGAGTATTCCTTACAGTTCATGTTACAGCTACATACCATCACCCACGTCATTAATAGTCACAGCATGGCGAGAAACAATAACCACAATAATATTATGAGGAAGTATTGTATTGTACTGTACTTGAGGTGTGCTTTCTGTCTGTATTTCCTCTTTCTTCTTCATGCCATCTGTACAGCATAAATATACAGTACACCATTCAACCCCTCTAAGAGGAAAGCAAGAAAAAGTATATTAGAAATCAATATATGTAGATTTGGGATTCAGGAAATAATCAATGGTAGGCTACATCTCCCCCAACACTCACTGCTGACTTTGTGTTTCTTTGTCAAAACTAAAATGTTGATAATGAGAATGTACGTAGATAAAATTTCTAACTGATCTAAAGTTAACTGGTCTGCATATCAATCTCCTCTGATAACTCACTCTATTACCGATCTTCAATTATTTGTTTAGTTGATCTCAATATGATACTTCAAACAATCTCAAAGTATTCCTTAGTGTACTGTAGTTGTTAGTTAAGACACATTGGTATAAATTTTTTTTGATGTGGAGAGAATGCAATGCGAGGAATTTGTAAAGAAGGTGTATGGAAGTGAAGGTGTGGGACCTGGTGTGAGAGGCAGACCTCCGGTTAGATGGCAGAACAGAGTGGAAGAGTATGTAAAGGAGAGAAACATGAGGGGCAGAGTAGGGCTTGAACAAGTAAGGAGGGAGTGTTGGAACAGGGAGAACTGGAGACACTTCTGCCGTGGCCACCCCCTTGGGTGGAGTTCCCGGAGGGAACGAGGCGTCGGAGCTATAGATAGATAGATAGATAGATACAATGATGCCCTGATATTTGATGCAATACATTAAGAAAATCCCTAGAGATTGTGTATATCCTTGCTACTGCTTCAACCACTGGATACCATGCTTGTCTCAACACACATTTGGCACAAAACGGATACAAAATTAATAATCTTTCTATCAATTACGAAATATTCATATATGTATAATTTTGTATATGAATACCGTACATCCTGTACAAATCCACATTCAAGTAAAATGTTGACATTCTCATTCATTTAATGGACTCTGTGATGTACTGTAGTAAAAAAAATTGGAAATAAATGAATTTTTCAAATATTGCCATGAAACACAACCTATATGAAAGGAGTTTGTTTTGTGGCATTGTCAGATGGAATCAGAAGCCTCTAATTATCATACACAACCACAGGGTCCTTAAACGATTATCCTACACATCCTCATTATACCCCAAGTATACAAACATAACCTGACCAGACAATTATGGTTAGTAAAATGAGCAGTGAAAGTTGTCAGAGAGCAGACATTGGTCACTCCTGCTGCCACCCTCCTCTCACACTGGTTTTTATTTATATAACAACTTGAAAATTGAGACAACATGCTGGAAAAAATATATATGTATGTACAGCACAGTATTGTGGATCCTACACAAGAAAAGTCATGAACCGAGTGATGATGAAGATTGACTCTCTATAAACTGTAGTGGAGTACTTAAGAGAGCCAGTACACTTCTCATCACCACCAAGCCAACAATGTTCTAAGAGCATTATATTATCCTAGCAAAAAATGCACTGACTCCTTTGTTACTATTGTAATACTTGATGACCTTAAATTCATTGTTTGTGTACATTTCAGTGCTTATGATTTGCATGTAAGTGGTTAATTGTGTACATTTCGGCTCTTGCACAAATCACCATATTTGTTTTACAGCCCACGACTTTTCTTGCAAACTTTTCCTTAGTCTGGGGAGCTGAGGAATAAAGTATACAGTATATGTATATAACACTAACATTACGCATTGTATACAAACACTTGGTAATTTAAATCCAGAGTGACTCAATAACCTGGCGAGGATACAAGGTTGCAAAGCAATGTGAAAATATTAGCATGTATGTTTACAAACAGATGGTGTTGGGAGGGCAGATAGAATTAGGGATGGTAATCAGTACAGTAAAAAAGAAAATAGGTAGTTGAACTATGTACAGTCATTACCAAAAGTCCTGTTGCCTCTGATCTGTTAGTTATCTCTCATATTCAGACATTGATTAATTGACTGATATTGGGTACTGCAACAGCAAGGTCATATAGCTCCAGAAGAAGGTGGTAGAGAGGAGAGATAGCAAGCAGGAAGGAAATACAAAGAAAGGAGGGACAGTCAAAGAACTAAAAGCTAGTGGCTGGTGCCGAAGGGGCGCCAAAACCCTTAAAGTATTCCCCACATCACTACTGGCAATACCCCCTTATGGAGTATTCAGACATAGTGACTGGAGATCGGCCTCTCTTGGATGTAAGTCATGTAACTCAAGAAAACATATGCCTATTTGAAGTGCGTGTATTTTGATATATTATAAAACTGCACATACTGTATAAGTAAAATTTCATTAAGTTTGTCCCCTTACAAGATATCAGTAGATGTCTCTGATCTTGAAGAGGACATATATACTTGTCACTTAAGGCCTGTCTACACGAGCAGGGCTGATCGGCGGGCATGCCTGTCATCGGGCACGTTTAACGGGCAAACCAGCGAAAGGTTCGAACCCGTGTTGAGCGAAATCACCATCCTGTGCCCGGTGGATTGAGGAGCTACAAAGCTGCCAGACGCAAGTTAACATCAGGGAACCATATTCGGCTTGCCTCGCACTTCTCTGTTCGTTTTAGCACGGTTAACATCAATATCTTGTGATGTCTACCCAAGACTTGTACAGTGAGGCACTTAGCATCTGCTGGTCTAAACCACTAACAATTAAGTTGATACAGCTTTATCGTACCGCACTCAACCACCTACTGGCAGCGTTGGGCAGGTCCGTCCCTTCATCAACTCTGCCGTGTGGACAACATTCACAGGCATGACCGGTAGAATTTGCCCATCGACCGCGCTGCCCACCGAACATCCCCGCTTATGTCGGCAGGCCTTTATGTTTGACTATGATACTTCAAGATTCATACACTCCAGATGGGATTTGTGTCCATTACCAGCAACATCATAATTAGCACCATCTAACAGAAAGTGCAGTAGTGACAATAGGACCTATGGTGATGACTGTACAGGTCTGGTGTCAGCACTGGCTATAGTTGTCATACTTCCTGGAATAACACAACAGACTGGAGGCTTCACATATTCTACAAGTACATGCTTCTCTTACCAAACAGATGGTGAATAATTCCTCCAAACTGTATAACCTGTATTACCATTACTTGTATTGCCTGCAGGGATGTGAGCAATACATAATTGTTTTGGTGCCCCTTCTCACTCAAGTCTTCAGTTCTCACTCCATTCCTTCTTTTTTCTTTGTGCTTGCTGTCCCTCCTCTCTGTCTCTTCCCTCATGATACCAGGTCTTTCTGGCCTAGCACAGTCTTCTTATTTCACCCTTTAGATCCTTTTTCTCCAATTTATGTACATACTCCAGTTTTCAGCTTAACATTCCACTCTACTGCAACAAATTCCAGCTTTCAAAATATTAATTGTGGTGCACCTTATTACTACACACACCATTCTGTTGGTACTCAATCCAGGGACCAAGAAGGCTGAATGTTACATGTATGATACACACATGAATGAATACATTCCATGTATCTTCCTGCACTTTACATAACCACCTACTATAATGATCATGTTACTACAGTAGTATGAAAGACATAAATTAACAAGTGAAAACAATACAATAATGCAAGGCTAGTACCCAAGGCCATATAGGGCATTTGGTACCAAGATGGTACACAAATAAAAAGAAACAGGTACTGTACATGGAACTAAATCAGAGTATAGTATTACATGACAATTAACCAACTATAATAATCATGTTACTTCAACAAGAAGACAAAATAACCAGTCATAAGATTACCAGATAATGTAGCTCATAACTAGTAATATAACACACCTCACCTCCTTAGTACTGTATTTGTTATGTTTTCATGTTATTACAACAATAATGCCATTGCACAATATCCAATACTGTACATTATACACTTTAACCAGAGGTGCATAGGATAATATGTCTGGTTGGATTGTGGATAAGTTGGATATAACAAAATGTGTCCCAACATACACAGGTAATACTGTAGAGGCATTTACTTTAAAGCAACTCTGTTACTTTATTGTTTGCAGACAAACAGGAAGATTTTTATTTGACAGAACACACACAGGCTAGTCGATAATGAGAATTGGTAGGATGACAACAGCCTTTTTACCCTCTATTCATGTTACTCCAAACATAAGAATGTAGGTAAACCTTTCGTCTCCCAACATATTGGTATCAACTAACCTTTGCCTTTCCTACATGACCCTTGTCTAAACTACTGACATCTATGGTTCTCTCATCCACAATAGGAAAGTTTTTCTCAACTAACGATGATGTGAAGGTGTTTACATTTTAAAAAATATGTGCTGTTGGTTCTGCTAGTTATTCTCATTAAAATGAGCATCGTATAAGGTGAAATGTCAACAAAAGGTTTCCCTTTAAACCCTATTGCAAATGTCATTACTAATTGACAATTTTTTTTATCCATAAGCATAACCATTTTAATCAACAACCTCCCATCTAGTAATCTATCCCTAGCTCTGAAACCCCCCCCCCCCCCCAAGGGTGTAGCCATGACAGAATTGTTTCCAGTTCTCCCTGTTCCAGCACTCCTTCCTCACTTGGTCAAGCCCTCCCCTTCCATACTTCTCCAACCTATTCACCCATCTGGTCTGCCTCTTACACTTTCCCATACACCTACTTTACAAACTATCTTGCATTCACTCCACATGTCCAAACTACTTCAATGTATTACTGTATGCTTTACCCTATCATTCATCCCACACTCAACACCCATTGCCTTCCCTCACCCAACCCACACTTTTAATACACATTTACATTATTTTCCCCATCCTACCACCTCATCATGCTCCTCTCAGGTAACTCATTTCCACAGCATGTACTCTGATCTGCTGTGCCCTTAACATCATCATCATGCTTCTATTAATCAATCTACAATTTTTTTTATTATGTTTTATGCATCTAAAAAAGAGAGAGAAAAAAAAAAACTATTTTCTCCTCACCCAAAGTCAAGTAAAGTATTATCTTTAGACATTTACAGTAGCTCATTCAACAAATAGCACTGCTGTTACTGTTTGGCTTTGTAATTCACCATTCCTGTCTGCCTGTATAGTACAGTACTGTATTTATATTACTTAACAGACCACTGAACAGAAATGAGATAAACATACACATTTCAGATTCAGTTACAAATCACATTCCAGACATTTCAATGTTACAGAAATTGTATACTAATCAACCTTTGTAACATGGTAATTTCATAAAGAATGAAAGTGTAAAGTATTGAAAATATATATACCACACTGTATATATCATTTCCAAAACATAAAACAAAAGTGCCTTCTACAGGAGATCCTGGGTATTCTGGAATTTTTTTAAAGGAGAATCTCTTGGTGAATTGGAGGGATGCAGACTCCTCCAAACTATGCCAGGAAACAGACAACTTTAATGTTACTAATAGGGATTCCGTTTCAAGGCATCATTAAGAGGAATTTGTAGCCCGTCAAAAGAATGTTCCCTTAAGCTTCCCCGTGTGCTGGCAGTCCACACAGCAGTCATAAAAAGAGAAAGAGAAAAATCCTCTGGTTGCAGTACTGTACTCCTCACACGGATGATAATTTAATCCATGTAGGCTGATCTCATCAATTCCACTAAGAAGCATAGGTGTGCACTATCTCAACTTCTTGCCGTCAACAAAGCAACTACACAAACACCTCAGCTAGGTAGTGATCATATCCAAACACAATCTTTGGTTTAGCAGTGAAGGGATGACTAGATTTTACAGTGAATGTAGTTTGTCTCATTGGGGATAATTACAGAAAGGTGGTTGTTGTAGTCGTATAGACTCTACAAAAACCATTTTAGCATTATATCTAAAAGCTAAAAACAGGGCAAATATTAAACTCTTGTTGTATATATGGCTTTGGTAAATTAAAAGTGTACAAATTGTTTTTGAGTAAATTAGCCATCATAATTCTGATGTCCTAAAAGGTACAGCAGAATTGCAGTACCATAAAATGAGGTGACATATTATAGCATCATAGAAGTATATATACTTTCATAATACTATACAGGAGAAATATTCCTACAAAATATGTATTATTTCTAACGTTTGACACACTGAAATTATCCAAGAACAAGTTACGGTACAAGTTACCAGAAGTTTCCTGTTCCACATGATAATAATTATAGCCCTATTACAGTATCTCATGTTAAGCTGCACATAATGATTGTTCTGGTAAGTTTGGTCACTTCAGTAATTATACATTCTATATAATGGGCTAACAAGAAAAATTCAAAAGAATACAAATACTATCCTAGATGAGGACTTATAATATAATACACACAACAGTCAACTTATTTTTGCTTAATTTATGTACACACTCGCACTGCCAGAAAAGCATATCTTAAAGCTTTCCCAGTTGAAACATTAACCATATCATAAGATACACCCGGTTCTTGGGTCAACACAACTAAAGTTAACAACATCACACATACATTTTCCGCTGTCCTCCATATAATCCAAGGCCTCCTTAGAGGGTTAATACTGTGTTGGTAAATCTGAAACAACTGATTCCTCCAAATTAGATATTCCAAGAAACAGACCACCATTACTTTTGTTAATCTGGTGCCGTTTCCTGGCATACTATGGAGGAATCAAGACGTTCTGATGAATTGAAAGTATAGTACCCCCTTAAAATCCTTGTTTTTGGCACTCATAAGAACCCCCAAGAATGGGTAGAAAATCAAAAATAATCACAACATCACCAGACAAGCAAGTGGTCTCTGTACAGTAGCACAGTATAGGGTGAGTGAGGGTTTACCTTAGAAAATATCTTTATAGAAATGTCTGCAAGATAATCAAAACACCTTGGAAGTGATAAAATATTTAAGGGAAGATTCTCTTTTTGGTGAATTGGAGTTCCTTAATTCCTCCAAAGTATGCCAGGAAACAGGACCAGATTAACAAATATAATGGAAGCCTGTTGCTAGTAATAGTTTGAAGGAATAATTTGCTCCAGATTTACCAACAAGTAGTTCTCCCCTTAAAACACCCAATTGAATCATTTACAAGAATTCAGCAATAGCAGACTGTACACTGATGAAAATGTAATTGAATTCGAAATCTTATGTTTAAACCATTTCAAAGGTCAATACTGTATAATAAATACTTCCAAGCCATAATTACCACTTAAGACTTCAACACACTTTTTCAAGTTGCAATAATAATGTAGAGTCAACTGGTGTCAATAATTTCCCACCAAAACTGTCTCTGATTTGTAGATGAGACTGATAAGAGCAGACAAGGAGTCAAGATATTCTAAACAATTTGTCAAGTGATATGGAACTTTCTCAAAATTTGACAAAATGTGCAGGTGAATGTAAATAATCCCTAAGAATTTGTATAGTTCTCTGCATCACCCTCAACACACTAACCCCAGAAACATAACATTTTAGAAGTGATATATCCCTACCTATCATATACGTGTACATCCAAATGGTGATCTTCCCAGACCCATTTAGGCGTCCCCCATCCCCTGCTGAAGTGATCTGAGCAACAGATCGGACTAAATGGAGGTTTTACATGCATTGAATAGTAGTCCTTTTCCAGGCTCTAACATGTGATGTAATACAATACAATGCAAGTTTGTTTTTTTATCCAAAACGATCATGACTAGAAACTCCAAGGTGGAGGGAGGTACCCGCTGGATTACATTAAGTATTTTTTTTTCTTACCGATTGTGGTGTTCTTTTGATCTGGACATAATGAACAACAATTAGGCCTACCATGTGAACTGACAGATATCCACCACAAACATGGGCAAATGAAAATGTAATTTTCGGAATCTCGCTGGAAATATCCAGTGTGTCAGAAAAATATTGTCTTTATCTTTTTATGAAAGCTCATTCTCTCAACAGACAAAAGTTATTAATGAATCAAATGGCATAGTGTACACGTAATATCAAAGTTAGTTCCTTAACCACAATACAAATAAATTTACACCAAGTGCTAGCCTACATTAAATGCGTTAGGAGCTTGTACTGTATAAAAACAAGAATGAGATGTACCATTCTTACTGCTCCATGCACAAGAAAATGAACTAACAAGAAATGGTTGATCATTATAACAAATGACTGAGACATTATTATCATAATAATAACTCAAGTAAAGTGAGTCCTTCATTGTTGTTGGTGTGTACATGAGGTGGCCAAGGAATGGTGGTGGTGCAAGAGGGTTAAGTGTTAGTCAAGGTTTTGATTTTTTTAAATGTTGTTACTTATATAGCAAATAATACACAACAATTCATATTCAATTGTTATCTACTTGTTTTTTTGTTTCTTGCACACAACATCATTCTCTCTCATTTCACTTCCTTACTATTCAATATTTCACATTCTGACTGTTCACCCAACCTATTGATATTAAAACTACATATAAATTCCTAATAGTAAATTTAAACCATCAAAATAAACTAAAAGCCCAATGATACATAATTAGTTTAAGCAACAGACTTAAGTTTACCTTACCATGATATTTATTATGGCAATTTTGATAAGTTTTGCTTAACCCTTAAACTGCAGGTGACAACATAAGTAAACAGCGTAGTTTTCAAATTTGCGCGCCCCCTGACATACTTGATTAGACTCACAACAAAGGGTGTGTTTGCTTAGGAGCTCCGACGAGTCACACCAGCCTTGTCCAGCCAGTGTAGCAATATCTCTCAGCGTGTGAGGATGTATTTTCAGTGCTCTACTTTTGTGCTAATTACCATATACTGTATGTATGTAAAAACAACAGTGACGTTATATTTCATATTGTTGTGTTGAAAAATGTGATTCTGACACGTTTTATGACGAATCCTGAGCGTGAATATATACTTAGAATTGTCAGGAGTGTAAAAGTGTGCTTTGAGTTGTGGTCATTCTGAGCAGGGTACCCATCCTATAGATGTCCATTTAGTCTTTACAAGTACATCAGGAGACAGCTAAAGGTTTGTACTTCATTATTATGTATCATTTATTCATGTGGGTTTAGTGGGTTACGCACTATTAGACGCCAAATGTTTGTTTACATTTTGCAACAAAAGGCCTGCAGTAGAGGTGGCAGGCGCAAACATGCCCGTGGTTAGAGGGTTAAAAATACCACACTGATAACCAAAGATATCTGACTTACCGGTACTGGTAAGAGAAACTGGATAGTCAATATAAAACTCCTCTGCCATTAAGTCTCAAACTGTTATGGAATTGATTGCCTGGCTTTCAACAGGACCTTCCAACCCAGCCTAAACCCATTAAAGCCTCAAACAATATTAATTATCACTGAATTTGGCACATCAACCGACATGTTGCTGAGCATCACTTGCATCTTGCTACCCAGTCACTTAAAACTTACCATCGTCTGCAAAAACATCCTTGGTGATGATGACGGTGTGGTACCAGAATGATGGCTCTGTAGTATGTCTATGGAGTTATCGTACCAGTACCACACCATTGTCAACACCATCAATGTTCTCGCTTATAGCCCTTAGGACTAAACCAGCCAAGTTAATTTAATGACATTTTCAGCACTGGATACATTCATTCTACTTGGCACAGGTAATATGTGTTTTGTTTTTACTTGATCACCATAACAATATCAACTTGTTCATCACCATTTCACTACGGTCTATAACCTATTGGTATACACAACAAAAAAACTATTGTTACACCTTCTGCACAATACAAAATGACACCACGAATTAAGGTTTTTGATACAGATGCGGCCGCAACATACATACACAGGGATACCAATGTGAGAAGGCTGTTATAAAAAACCTTCATTCGTAGTGTCATTTTGTATCGCACAGAAGGTGTAACGATAGTTTTTCTGTTGTGTGTACAGTACTCCTTATATTCCTTTAAAATGCATACACAGTACTATACTTTAACTTGAGCTGGACATCCTCAAAATAAAATCGAGAAGGCCAATCACTAATGACACATATATACCCTAAAAGGATAATTCCAGTAATGATTGGCAACATCTGAATTTCTTTTGATTAAAATAAAGAACATTAAATTCCTCACTAACATAATTTATGAAACCGGTACAGAGAATCAAAGTAAATATATAAGACAAACAATGACTGAGTATTGTTTTGCTAAATGAAATGAACAAATAAATAAATGTGTGAGTGAGTGAGTATCAGTTAGCAAGAAATGCCAACACTAACTCACCCACCCTGACCTACCCTACCTGTACTCCCCCCTACTGTACCTGAGGCTCCACTAGAGGTCCTTCTTGCCCTTGTTGTGGTGGAGAAGAGGAGGAGGTAGTTGTTGATGAGGATGGAGTTGAGTTGTCATTGGTAGTGGAGGAAGAGGAGGAGGGGGAGGCATTCTTCTTGGAGGTTAATTTGTCCAGTTTGTCCATTTTCTCTTTCCGTTGGATTTGGTACTCCACAATCAGCCGGCAGCTCAGCATGAAGAAAAACACCTGTAATAATTACATCACAAAATCAGTCCTACCGGCATTTCTCTCATTCCATCCATGCAAATATATCAGTGGGAAAATAAAATGTGGAATTAACTGGCAAGAAATATAATCAGAAGTTGGTCAGAGAATAGGGAAGAGGCAAAAAATTGTGAGTATCTTTTTAGCTATCATTCCCCATGAAGTTCACAAACAACTTATGTATGGTCAAACCCAATGAAACCATATGTAGCCTATGCTTTTTGTATGGCATTTATCGTGTGATATTTTGGATATTATATTCATCTACACAACAGTCTTGTACTAATTAATGTCACCCATATAATAAAGCTCCTAAAGTGTCTTTACATATATAGTACTCCCTCTCTATCGATGGGGGTTACGTTCTTAAGATGGCCGTCGATAACAAAACCGTCGATACTGCATTACGGTAGGTTAAATAAATGTACAGTGCTCCTCCCATGTAGGCAGTCATTAACTATACAATTTCCAAGAAGAGTGGAACTGATTTTAAGAGAAAATTACCAAAATTAATGCATACAAACAAAGGAAGGTGTGTGCAAGAATAAAAATTCAATGAGTTTTGGTGATAACTAAACTTACCACCCCACTATCACCCCCACGCGCGGTTGATACACTCGCGATAAGCCTAACCCCTTTATAATAATGAACAACTTTTTACCCTCCCGCTCGCTTGATACACTGCGATAAGCCTAACCCCTTTATAGTGAACAACTTCTCAAAACGGGCACTTTTCATACTTTTAACACATATCCCGGTACATACATTTGATATGGTGAAAAGTTCAAGTGATTGTAAGAGAAAGTGACAAAGAATAATTAATATAGACTAAGGAAATGTATTTGTATGAGTAGAAACTCATGGATTATTGGTGATAACTGAACTTGTCAACCATCACCCTCACTCTTCACTCAATACACTCGCACTTTTAGGCCTACCCTTTTAGAATAAAAAAACATTCAAAACATACTATTTCCATACTTTTGGCTCAAGTTTAGAATTATTTTTAGTCACAAGAGAATACGGTAGAGTAAATCCGTCGATAATCGAAACCGTCGATAACGAGGGAGCACTGTACAGTATATATCTATGAAACATATGGTTAATGGGTAAAGAGATATAGTTACCAATGAAGGAGCTTGTCTCTCAAACTTGTCACCAACCATCCAGTGATTGTATGTAGCAAAGAGCATCATTCCTGCCAACACCAGGTTTGCAGACTGTTTTATCCTCTCTGTAAAACAATACAATGTAAACACAAAGAATGAGGGTGGTATTATTAAACTTGCTCTTTGACATACAGGAGTTTTGTTGCTAATTCGCATTACAAATTAATAATAATAATAGTGACTAAGAGAACTTTTCGTTGAAGGAAAACACCACCCGAAAATATACTGTACAAGGATTAACCTATTCTTTTTTAAGTTTGGGTAGACTGGGGGATATTCCTGATTTATCCTCTGTAAAATAACACAATATAAATACAAAGAATAAGAAATAGATGGATTACCATATTCTTTTTAAGAATAGGGTCTACAAACATTTTAAAAAAAAATAAAGTTTTAGGATGGAGCAAACCTTCAACTAGCCATAGGATGAAGAAAAATGTGCTCACATGATACCAACTTTACTAAAAAGTCTGATCTTGCACCAGATATATTACAATACACGGTACAAATTTATCAACAGTAATGTAATGTTGATTAAAGTAGCAACTGATATTACAGTATTAGCCTAACATTTATCAGGTATTATAGAAATATTACTCTTTAAATAGAAAATAAACTCTTCAAAAACATGGTTAAACATTCCAAAGACTTACTGGACGGTATAAATGTGAGACATAAACCACAGGCTACCTCCAGTCCCCCTACAGTGCGTCAGTACCATTTGGAAGACACCTTGAAGTCTAATGTCTGTGCCAGGGGGAATACTTTGCTGTACCGTGCAAACTCCTTCCTCTGGTGATGAGTAAACATATATATATATATATACATATATTAATATATGCCTGCAACAAACACATCCTTCAACACTTGCTAATTGTAGGCCAAGTTGAAAACACTCCAGTTTATTAATAATAAGATTTAAGTAGTATTACATGTATTACACTTCTTTGAGGAAAAGGCTCTGTGTCATTCAATTCATATTGCAATATAATGCCAACGGAGAGACCAAGCCTTTTCCTCAAAATAGTAGTTTAATAATACTAGCCACAGTTTGTATTATTTCATGAATATATTAGGTATTCCATTAGAAAACTTTTGAACCCAAACAATATGTGTATTAATTACAGTAATTCAATGCAAGTCCATCTTTAATGAAAATACAATCATTTTCAATAAATACACCCTGTCCTTTTCTTTCTTAGTGTCTCTTCTACTATCTTCTATCTATCCCTACACACACACCTCTCTCTCTCCATTCTCTTCTCCCATCAGCCTATAGGATACTGTACTCTCCGAATCATCTTTCACCTGCTTGTCTTTCCTCCTGATTTCCACTTATGCTGTCCTTTTCACCTCCATCCTCCTAACAAAGAATAGTCCCAGCAAGATAAGATAAGATGTGAAGATGAAGAAAAAAGAAATTTGTATATTATGTGTAATGTTGCCAACCCTTGTACAGTACTCCAAAATTTCATTAATCACCACGCAAAAATTCCCTAGAATTCCCCCCAAACATATACATATTTATATTTTGTAGAATATATCAATATATATATGATATTGCAGTACATATTATATACTAGAAGGTTACAAGCCAGCAGACTGATATCAGATACAGTACATTCATGGGTACAGTACAGTATAACAAATTGTCACCTCATTACTCAGAAGGCGTTCCATTCCAATTAATAATACATTATGTCAGTCCTTGCTTTTGTATGCACTTTATATACCGGTATATATACTCAAAGAGAGAGGGATGCTTGGGCCATGAATTCCTACATAATAACTAGATGACTCAGACAAGACAATAGAGGCACAAGGCCAGAGTAAACACATTGGACAAACACCCACCACCTGGCCTGCCTCGCCTGCCTCACACAGGAGTAATCAGTTGCTCCATATATACCAACTAGATCTGTACTACCTTCTTAATTTCTTGTTATAGTTCACTACACTGAGTTCCAAAATAATGTGTACAGGACTATAGCTATAAATTAATTAAGGGGGTAGTACAGTGTTGGTAAATCTGGAGCAATTGATTCCTCCAAACTATCATCATGCTACCAGGATATCCAACTATATTTATAAAGTAGGAAATAATAAAAACAGTGTAGTTGGTACCATTAATAAAAACAGTCATTCTTGAATATGACACAGATATAAGGGGAGACACTCTTTTAGGTAGTAAATTGGAGGACTAGTTAAGTTACTGAATCCTCCAAACAAACTTATATGCCAGGAAACAAGACAACCTTAATGTTACTATGGGCGTTTTGAGGCATAGTTTGGAGGAAACAGTGGCCCTAACTACAATTTCAAGGAGATTTAAGGGGAGAGTATACTTTTGATACATTGAAGCACCTTGATTCCTCCAAAGTATGCCAGAAAACAGAACCAGAGGAACAAAAATAATGGTGGCCTGTTGCTTGGAATAGTTTGGAGGAATAATTTGCTCCGGATTTACCAACACTGTATCTTCCCCTTAATTAATTAATGGTGTTTCTGAGAGAGGGATGGATTATATATTTGAGGGCTCCATGTTTGTTTCTAGGCCCGTATTCAAGAACATCCATGGTGGTGAATACGATGGCGTGGTGCTGGTAAAACAACTCCATAGACAAACAAATAATACAGCCATCGTACCGGTACCACGCCATCGTATACACCACCACAAATGTTCTTGAATACGGCCCGTAATTTCAACATTTCTCCCATCACTTTTAACCATAATAGAGGAGAGTTATAATAACCTAATTATTTTCTGGGATAATCTCAAGAATCAATAGCTAGACAGGCCTCGTGGATTTTAATTAATTGAGAATCTGAAAACCATAAAAATAAATGATCCAAAAGCCGACGTGTGTATAAATGTTCAATAATAATACTAATACTACTAATAATAATGTCTTCCCAACCACTTCATTCACAATTATACATGAACAGGAACTTATACTCACCAGGTCTTTGTGCAGTTCTTTGCTTATTTTGGGTGTTAACTTGGTAGTGCCTACGAAAATGAAGAAAATACCGAGTAACACAGAGAGTGACTTGAGGACTATTGACGCCATAAATCACGTGTTATGTAGCAGATAGTTGCGATGCGATGCGATGTTCGTCGGGGAAATGTTACCTTTCCAACGGCTTTCCCCTTATAATTCCTGGTTAGTTTTCACTCAGTTTCCTTCGTTTTTCTCTTCTTTTCCAAAAGTCATAAAGTGTTTCTTTCGCTTTTTCTAGATTTTCTGTATTGAATAGTAAATTTCCAATGATGTGTTCCTTATTTTCTATGTATGGTTGCTGTAGTTCACATATGTTTTTTCCGATATCTATATATTCTCTGCAAAATAAAACAAAGTGCTCTAATGTTTCATCTTCTTCTTCACATGATATACATTTTGTGTTTCCGTCCCCAAACCTTTTCCTGTCATTTAAGTTCAGCACATTAGTTCTGCATTTATAAAGTATAATTGATTTTGTTGTATTATCATATATATTGTTTTCTGCTTTGATTTCTGTTTTCCATTTCCTGTATATCTGTAAACTGCTCTTTGTGGACATTTCTCTTTTCCATTTGTGTGTGTCCCATGTGTTTAATTTTTCTTTAATGTCTTTCACTTCCATTGTTTTTATATTGTCAAAGTTCAGTTTTATCTCCATTAGTGTCTCATTCACTTCATCCATCCATTTGTACATATTTGTGAACTTCATGTCTTTAATTATTTCATATAATCGGTTGTTTCTTGCTTCAATGTCTTCATTATATTGTAATATTGATTTCAGGTACATAATTTTGCCTTCTTTAATTCTTTTTTCCATGGAGGAAGCCCCCACTTCTCCTCTCAGTGTTGCTGTTGTTGCATATGTTGGGGCTCCCAGTATTTGCCTGAAGACTTTGTTTTCTTGTCTCTGTAGTTTTTCTAGGTCACTTTTTGCTAGGTTCATCACATTTGTACCATATAAGATACTCGGCAGTGCCACTGATTTCCAATAGGTTTTTTCCTATTAGTAATTTGTTGCAACTTTTGTGTATCACTGAGTAAGTTATGTTGGCCAGTTTCTGTGCCTTTTCATGTATAATTATCTTTTGGCTCTTAAAGCAGTTCCTGATGTTGTCCACTACTATGCCCGGTAATTCTGTATAAGTGGTCCACGTGTTTTTTTTGTTTTTCCTGCTTATTTTTACTTGTTCTATTCATTAGTGACCATAATATTGATCGGAAACCACTTGGTTTATACATATTCCCTAACCCCTTCAATCTTGGGGGAGAGCACTGGGAATCGGGGGTTTTGGGTGGGGCAAAAACACGTAAATGAGCTTATTTTGCCTTGATACTGGTTTCTTGACCTGCATAAATGTCGAAAAATTGAAAATTCGAGCCAAGTTTCGGCAAAAGTTGGCTCGGGTTTAGCAATTTTCCTGAGGGATAAATGTCAAGATTTTGGAAATCCGAGCCAAGTTTCGGCAAAAGTTGGCTCGGGTTTTGCAATTTTCCCGAGGGATAAATGTCAAGATTTTGGAAATCCGAACCAAGTTTCGGCAAAAGTTGGCTCGGGTTTTGCAATTTTCCTGAGGGATAAATGTCAAGATTTTGGAAATCCGAGCCAAGTTTCGGCAAAAGTTGGCTCTGGTTTTGCAATTTTCCTGAGGGATAAATGTCAAGATTTTGGAAATCCGAGCCAAGTTTCGGCAAAAGTTGGCTCTGGTTTTGCAATTTTCCTGAGGGATAAATGTCAAGATTTTGGAAATCCGAGGCAAGTTTAGATAATTAACCAAACCTAACCTGACCTAACCTAACCTAACCTGGGCAGACTACCGGAACCTAACCGGGGCACACTACCGGGACCTAACCAGGGCAGACTACCGGAACCTAACCGGGGCAGACTACCGGGACATAACCAGGGCAGGCTACCAGGACCTAACCGGGGCAGACCACGGCACAATATACAGTAGAAACTAGTCAGACCTCACCTGACCTGACCTAACCTAATCTGGACTGGGACGCACTACCGGGACCTAACCAGGGCAGACTACCAGGGCAGACTACCGGGACATAACTGGGGCACACTACCGGGACATAACCTCACGTGACCTAACTGCCCCCCTTTATTATCCTTAGCAGACTACCTGACTGGCCATTACAATTGTTGTACATAATTATTATTGCTCTTTGTTAATAAAATATATTACAAAAAGGTTTTAACTCTTACCAGACTTGCAGGAAAATTGTGCAGACGATTAAATTTTCGAAGAAACCTGGGCAATGATTTTGTATTCCGGCTGACATATTTGTTACATCGCATAATTTTTTATTATAATCCATAGTAGCCTCCTGTCCACACTTATTTTATGTTTCAAAATTAGCCTATGATCCACACATTAATTAAAAAGTTCTTGTGGCTTAGCAAAATGCGTGAAATAAAAGCCATACCCACTAGAAGCCATGTTGGGAGTGTCAGCTTGTCACGTTGACGTACTACTGACACGTAGGTGACGTAGCAGGGAAAATGGGATGGTGGAAAATAGCGGATGAATACAGAAGGTTGATAGATTGCATTAATAATAATGATTATAATAATATGAGATGAGAAAATAATTTATGAAATTAAGTGAGTAAATAATGAAATTATCTATATATAAATGGTGATGGAATTAAAAGAATATTGAAAGCGTCATTTAATTAAAAAAAATACATGATTTACGAGATGGCAACTTGAAGTAGCACATGAGCATCCCATCAATGATGTGCACTACTTTGTACAGTGTTCAGTGGCTTATTTTAAAGAAGGACCTGGGAGAGAAAGACACCGTGAACGCTGGAGTCTGAACTTGGGTATAGACACCGTAGAATTACTCCTACGCTGGACTTTGTCTCGGAAGCGCTACACTGGACTTCGTCTCAAAAGCGGTCGCGATTTTTCGAAAGCCTATTCTGCCGAAAGTTAAGTGCAATCGCCTATTATATTCATTACACACGAACACACTACATTGTCCCCTACTTAAATATACATAAATTGTAAATATTTGCCGCGTGGACCACATATACAGATTTTCAAAATTAGTATACTGCTTTTGTCTTTATTGATATCTAATCCGCATTCCAGGCTGGCGTCTATTAGCTTTCTTAAGTTTTCTCTTGCTTCGTCTACTGAATGGCTTAACCCTTACGCTGCCGTATTGTTTGCATTTGCAAACTGGTATATACCGGATTATTAAATATTAAGGATTTATTACCTGAGTATAATGAAAAAATAGTCTGTTGTGTCTGTATTAGAATGCAAGAGTTTATTTGCTATAACTGTGTGGGAATAAGATTTTCATCAGGTGAAATTCAAATTTTGGGCGGGAATTGACGAACGCCTGTAGAGGCCTACTCCTTCCGACCCTCTCCCTCTCCCACAGTGATACCAGCTCAGGTTGGCTTGACGAAATTTCCCTACCATCAACTTTAGAATTTACCTTTTTGCCTCAATTATTCCCTGATTACTCATGAACATTGACTGTCTTTTTTAAATTATTTCGACTGGTAGAAATTTCCCTCTATACCATTGAACAATCTTTATATAATTTTCCTGTGAACTTCAAAATTTTATAAAACAGAGAATGTTCCCTGCACCTGGCAACACTGGTCTCCCTTGCTCGCAGCCCGCAGAGAGATGCAGCAGTATTGCCACTCGTAAATGGCTTACAGTATAATTATTATTTTGTTATCAGCAATAAATACATTTTGCCTATTTTCTTTTCGCTCATATGTGCATATGAATAAATATTCTTGTCCTTGAACTACTAAAATTAAGTAATGACTGATTTATTCAATACTTGGAATGCATTTGCCACCTCAACCTCCCTCCCACTAGAGCCTAATAGTTACGTTCCCACTAAATACTTGTAACTCAGAAAGCATGGCAGTGATAACCACTGCACACATAATAATAATAATAATAATAATAATAATAATAGAGGCGAGATAGATCAGAAAAGATAATGAAAGTAGAATTTCCAAGCAAACATGTTTTGGTAAGTTGTCAAACAGCAGAAACTTATTATCTGCTGGGCAAGCTGAGATGAAGTTGGCAAACAGAAAGTTATTATTATTATAAATAGCATGAGGCCCATAGGAGCTTATGTCACTCATAGGAAAATATATTTGTTATAAAGAGGTGTATATATATGGCAAACGGGAAGTATTTGTAGTAGCCTAATTGAAACGGTAAAATATTACATCTATTTAGGATTATCACTAAAGACTTATCAATTGTTATTCTTAGAGGAAGAATGAAAAAAATATCACGTACCACAGGCTAGTGAGGAAGTATGACAAAAACTAAAAATACGTAGCCTATTAGGCCCTATAAGGCTATAAACCATAATAGAAGCCTTGTACAAATATCCATTACTTACATAACACGAATAATAAAATAAATTTCATTGTTGTACAATTTACAATACATGCTTTACTGTACAAATCTATACAGTAATTATTATTTTGTCCTTATAACTGTCTCTGGGTGGATGGGTAAATAATAAGGCCCGAGACACACAGGTTCTTTGTGATGGTTACACAAGGATCAACACACACTTGTCACACAGTAACACCACTGTAGTGGGAACGTGAAGGTGAAGAAAAGTCACAATGGTAGACAAATGATTTATTACCATACAGTTTGGCCTCTTCAGTGGTGAATAGTCAAAGGACGTGTGTGTGGTCCTTGTATGTTCACTACAAAGCGTCCGTGTGTCCTCTGGGCCTAATAGTTCAATAACACAAATTTTTCAAACATATAAATATAGCCTACTGTACACCATATAACTAATGAATGGTAAATACTAATATAAAAAGTTCCAATCATATAATATATTGACGCATTACGACGAAATAACAAAAACCACGGCCGCCGGTCGGTTATAAACCAAAACGAGCTGCCAGAATACTGGCTAGTAGGCTCCAATAAACATAAGTTTACCACCTAATGTTTCATATTATACTCCAACAACTGTCCTGGCTGAGTTTTGTGTTTGGTGCCAAACCATGGTGAGTTGTCAGTAACCACCAAGTACCTAAACCAACCATTCCCACTTTTAAACAATTATTATAAGTGAAAACAGCATATGCTGTCGGTGGCACTGGGGAGTGCTCTGTTGCTAACAGCATATGCTGTCGGCGGCAGTGTAAGGGTTAATTGAAGTCCATCGTCAGCAAAGAATAGCATATTTATTCTGAAAAGTTCATTGGTGAATCCTGTTCTTGTCTCCATTTCCTTTAGTATTTTATATGTTATTAGTTTAAATAAAGTTGTAGATCCTGTACATCCTTGTCTTATTCCACTTGTAATATTTAATTTCATTATTTCTTCGTTTCCTATGTTGATGGTGGTATTGTCGTCTAGGTAGATGGTGGCTACTATGTTTATTAGTTGTTGTTGACGTGATGATGTTGTTGTTGTTGTTCGTCTTGCTTTTACAACGGTGCCTACAAAATGGTCACACCAGCTATAATTTTATTATGTGTTTTGGTCATTTAATATCCTTTTATTTTTGCAATTAATTATGTTTATAGGTAGGTAGGTACCCTGGACTTACCCTATACCCTATATATATATATATATATATATATATATATATATATATATATATATATATATATATATATATATATATATATATATATATATATATATATATATATATATATATATATATATATATGGAATAGTTTGGAGGAATCAGTTACTCCAAATTTGCCTGCTGATTCCGATAATACTTTTAGATTTACTTTGTGGTCTCCATACAATTGCCACACTCTCAATACAGTGGATAATGAAGATGAGGTTTTACGGTCATTATAACAGATAGATAAAGTGGATGTGTAGAAGTGAGTGATGATGATGGGACAAAATTTTTTTAACGAGGTAGTTTAATTGTAGGCAAGAAGAGAATGTGTGAAATTTGGCAAATTGGCAGTGCTAATGTGACAAATTATACGTGCCCAGGTAATTGACCGGTGGATATAAGAGAACATGTGCAAAACTTAGTTCCTTCAAGGCTAATTTAAATAAGGGCTAGCACATGGAGGTATAATATAGAGGAGGGGGCATGAGTTGCTTGTCCTGTACACCCACGGTCGTTTGTATACTGTTGTACACCCAAAGTGAAGTCAAGCCAGGGGAGGAGCTTATTACCTGTAGTGAATCAAGCAAGCTTTACACACACTAGGCGCTTCTCGATCGTCACTTGCCCCAGCCGTTTTCCCGCCAAGACACACCTTCAGACAGGTGCTTTCCCAAGCCGCTTCCCGGCTTCCCACTCAGTTCACTCCTGGGCCCAGACACGCGAGTATCGCTCCACTCCCCTCGCTACTCTGAGCCAAACCAACTCACACACCACCTTGCTTGATTCACCACAACCTGTTACCCAAGTGTTACCTACCAATAAACTACCTTGTACTGCACAGTGACTCTTCAATCATCCTGGGTGATAACGTCCCATAACGTTATAACTGGTGACCCCGGGAAAAATTACATCCAGCCTGAAACGACTCTCCACGTGTGCACTGTGCAGCGACAAATCAAGGTAACTTTATACATCCGTCCTGAACCAAGCTATACAACTCCACTCTCTATCTTACGTGTTGCTCCTGGACCACTCTCCTGCTCCAAAACATACACCCCACGTGGACCACCCCAGTTCCACAACACGCGCTCCACCACGCCACTCCACGCCTTTACGCCACTCACGACGTCGCCACCAGTACACGAGGATTAAGTACTTGATATCAACAATTATTTTCCTATCTTTCTCTCAATGAACCCTCCCCAGTGATTCTTCTCCCCATTTTTTTCCATATCTATAGTATTATTGTACCGGCACATTGCCGCATATCCCCAATTTATATGTATTTTCTATTTATATGTATTGTGTGATAGGAAAGCAATCCATTCTTCACCTCCACGCATCACTCATCCCTAACCTCAGCATTACTACAGTTTTCTATCACGGCCCACTCTGACTTAGTCTTCCCCAATTTCCTACAATTTTCTTCACTCTCTTGAGTTCCTACCATTTTCTTTGATTCCTTCTTCCCGGGGGGACTAATATATTTTATCCCCATACCCCATCGTGCTCCCGCTTTCCATCCATCCACTCCACACCACATTGCGTAACTTACATCTCACCAACAATATGGCGCAAACACCTTATTTCCCAACACCACGAATAACACTCATCACACACCCACGTTATCCATTCCATTCACCCCTCCATTCTCTTCTGACACACTCGCGTGGTTGCAACACACAGAGGAAATCTGGAAAGGAGATAATAGTTCCGATGAGGCTAAATATCAGGCACTCATCAGGGCCCTCCCACCAGATATATTCGCCTTAATCTCTCCTTCGCTTCGTACACTTACGCCTGGGTCACAGTATGAGGGTCTGAAAGCCGCTATCACGACGGCATGTGGAAATACCGTCCTACAAAACTACAAGGCCCTGGAAAATGTTCAGTTGGATGGGAGGAGCCCATCTGCACTCCTCAGACATATGCAACGGCTCAACCAAGCAGCAGGTAATCCCTTCCCAGACCTCATGCTGAAAACAAGACACACTAATCTGATGCCCCCCCAGTTACGGCTGCACCTCATTGCTCAGCCAAACCTCACACTCCAGGAGTATGGAGAGCGGGCCGACTTTCTCATGGATGCCCACATTGAGCAAGAGGGCTCATGGAGTGGCAACAGATTCCCATTAAATACCACAACAACGGCAGTAAATACCACCTCCACACCACCTCAGCATTCCTCCATGCAACCACAACCTACAGAACCATGCGGCAATACGGCAGAGTTAGTACAATTAACGAGGGAGATACATAAAAACCTAGACACTTTACGACAACAACAATTGACACAACCACGTGAACAATCACGACCACTAGCTCTACCACCACCGCCTCAACATCAACCACCGCCCCAAGTTAGACAACCATGGCGACAGCAACAGATGCAGATGTAACGCTCCTTTTTATTTTTATTCAATGGATCTTTTTGAGTTACCCCTTTTATTTTTTTTCTTGTCCATCCTCGAGTTGAAGTCATGGCCGAAGAAAAAAGAAAACGTGATAGTAGTTATTACTGGAAATGTATAATATTTGTATATATATATATATAATATAGACATGTTAGTTATTATAATAGGTAGGAAATTAATTATGTGTATGTATTTTGGGAAAGGGGTTGATCAGGGGAACGTAGTAATAACCTTGATGTAATACGTAACGAGTATTGCATCAGCTTATACGGAATTCGAACGAGTATAGTGTAGTCTTTAAAACAATGTATGTTTTTTCCTGATTAGCATAATGGGTAGTTAACTAACCTCCGAGACCACTTACCTGACTCACCCTATCTCCTATCTTATTTTAAAAACTCACTACAAAAGTAATTAGCAGTCCCAGAGGGTTATTGACGAAGTAATTTAATTGTTCCAATATTTCGTTGAGCGTGGGGGAGAGCTCATTCTCTCTCCAACTCCCTCTTCAACAGGTACAGTTGAAACCAGTCTGTGTTAACTATAATAATTAGTGTACTTAAAGTGCTAATAATGTTCCATAACTAAAGAGTAAGTGTCTAATAAGTGCTTGATGTATTAAAATTAATAATTTGTCCTATGATGACAGTGATAAATTAAGACTGATTCTCTCTCCAACTCCCTCTTCAACAGGTGGTGTCTGGTCCACGAGTCGTTCTAGTCAAAGATATCTGGGAAAGTTAATTCTTAGTGGTAGTTCTCGATATCCATATTACGGTTCGGGGTACATTGCCCGCCGTGAGTGGTTATTTCTCTGTGATTTTCTTTGTCATTCTTTGATTAATTTATTTTCTTGTACATGTGTTCTGGGTAGGATTAAGTTTAATTCTAAGTTTACGGTTCGGGGTACATTACCCGCCGTGAGTGTTTATTTCTCTGTGATTAATTTCTATGTGATTTTCTTTGTCATTCTTTGATTAATTTATTTTCTTGTACATGTGTTCTTGGTAGGATTAAGGCCCGTACTTTTAAACCTTCTGCCTAGCCTGGCGATCGCCTGGCGAAGTTGCGCCAGGCGATCGCGAGAGTGAGGACGTCCTTACTATTAAAACCCAATATTCGCCAGCATTGGCGATCGCCAATGCTGGCGAACGAGAGTGTTCGCCAGGGTTAATTTTTCGGAATCTTGCGCATTTTCCGAAAACGCGCGGGAAGTCCCTGTTTGTTTACATCTGCTTCAGCCTTCAGAATAACGGTCGCGACGCTCACGCACTTCCAGCTCCTCAAACTCTAGTAATGGATCCATAATCTGTAAAATGCATGGAAACTACAACAAGCAGTCCATATAATTATTGTATCATTTGGTGTGCGGCATAAAGGGTAGGTTAGTACGTAGGCTATAGCCTATGCTGCTCACCTCACTCTATTAAATCACCTTATTAAGCATGTGAATCCTCTTCAATAAAACCAAAGTGTTGATACAATCATAAAAACACTAATTATAGCACTTATATACAGATAATTACGTCTAAACCTAAAAATAACAGCAACTAAAATTCGAGTAATAACTCACTTCGGTCGGGGGATTTAAAAATTTGCCGCGCCTAGAGCTGACACTACAGATGTCTTGAATTCCAACTACCATCGTGACGGTCTTCAGAAAGCAATAAAACTCGTTTATCACCGCCAAACAGCTCTATTCAAGAATTAATATATTTATGTGTTTTTTTATTTCATGAAACTAAAAAAATTATAGTGCAAAATGGTTAAATTGAATTGATAAAATGTTTGTTACTCATGGGAAAGGGAGGCCTCACTCGGACTTACGTTCGCCAGGCTATTCCATCGCCAACCCTGGCGATAAAGCGCCCGGTGATCACTCTCACGTGTTTAATAGTACGAAATTGGTGATCGCCTGGCGTTCGCCAATGCCAGCCCTGGCGAAAGGTTTTAAAAGTACGGCCCTTAGTCTAATTCTAATTATAGTTCTGATTCTAATTCTAAGTATAGTTCTGATTCTAATTCTAAGTATAGTTCTGATTCTAATTCTAAGTATAATTCTGATTCTAATTCTAAGTATAGTTATAAGGTTGATTCTGGTCATCATTGTTCTTATTTTTATGAGCTAATTCCAAGCTAAGTTCTGCATAATTATCATTTATAGTAGGTTTTCATTAATATCGTGTGTGTGTAATAAATTCATTGGGAAAACTCTATAGACATATTAGTATATTTGCCCCCATTCCTATATCATTTCTCGATTCTCCTACCGCCTGGCCGAGACGAGGAAAGCTTAAAAAGATCCCAATATTTTTTTTTTTTATGTTAACGCTCGTTAAAAATAAATATATTTTCGAGTCGTTACACTGGTGGCAGCGGTGGGATAAGCTAAGAGTTTTGGCCAGCCGTATTGGAGGAAACAGAGTGTTATAGTGTTGGGAATGTTAACGTGAGTAATGTTCCAAGTGGCAATTGCGGGACATAGCCAGGTACCACGTGGCTTAGATGTGGAAATTGAAAATACAGAAGAGTAAAAAAAAAATTAGTACAGTATGGATCGGGAAGAAAAGCTTATAGTGTTGGAGGATGAAATTAAGTACAGTGGAAATCAGTATGGTGGAGTGGAACATCAGGCAGTTGATAATCAGGTGTTAATAGATACCATGCGAGTTTTAGTGGACAAAGTACAAGGTGTAACAGTTAGGCTAGAGGAAATGGAAAAATTAACCAACCCTGACACTGTTCTTCCTAGGAGTTCACTAGGTGGCAGAGATTCTGTCTCTGGGTGTTCAACAATTTTAGCCCCAAACATGACTAGTACACCAGTAAAAACACCTTCAGAAGTCTTAGTTAAACCTCGTGACATTAAAATTCTGGAGTTAGAAGCATTACATGGGATAGATTCAGCTGCAAGGTTGCAGATGTTTTTCGAACAGGTTGACACCACACAGGAGACACCACACATCTACCTGGGGACCCACAGGCATACCCCCCCAGGTCATACACCACTGAACCTCACAGCCGCACCCTCCTGTGGGTGGAGGACCTAGCAATGACGGAGCTTTTTCCTGGTTGACTCAGGATCGGAAGTCAGTGTACTTCCTCCCACTTATCGGGAGAAACAGCGACCCTCCAGCATGGCGTACGATCTCCTGGCAGCTAATAAATCACCCATCGCTACGTATGGCACAAGAAGTAAAGGCGTCTCCCTCATCACCGAGGAATGGTTTGTGTGGCCATTTGTGGTGGCTGATGTACAGTACCCAATCCTTGGGCTGGACTTCTTGGCAGCACATGATTTGTTAATTGATACAAAAGGCAGGATGCTGCTACACAAAACGACGGGCCGGCACATACAAACAAATCATGCCGCCAGTCACAACCCACCATCACCCACATCTCCAAGACAAGCGAGTATCACCAGCTGCCCCAGGAGTTCCCTCAATTACTGTCGGCCACCAACGATTGTCAGCCCAAAGATCCGGGAGTACGCCACAACATCGTCACGACCGGTCCACCATGTTTCGCCAGACCCAGAAGGATGCCACCTGAGAGACTGGAAGCAGCAAAGAAAGAATTCCAAGTCATGCTGCAACAAGGGATAGCTCGTCCATCAGACAGTGCATGGGCATCTCCACTCCATATGTTGCCCAAAGGACAGGAAGGCGAATGGAGGGCATGCGGTGACTACCGTGCTCTCAACGCCGTAACGACACCAGACCGTTACCCCATACCCCATGTCCTGGATTTCCACTCCAAGCTCCAGGGGTGTACGGTTTTCTCGAAGATCGACCTAGTCCGTGCCTTCCACCAGATTCCCGTAGCAGAGGAAGATATTAAAAAGACTGCCATTACCACTCCCTTCGTCTTATTCGAATTCCATGCCATGAACTTTGGCCTGAGAAATGCTGCCCAAACCTTCCAGCGGTTCATGGATATGGTAGTCAGGGGCTTGGACTTCGTGGTGGTATACATCGACGACATCCTAGTGGCATCCAGTGACCACGACAATCATGCCCAACACCTTCGACAGCTCTTCAATAAATTACAGGAATATGGACTGAAGATTCACCCATCAAAGTGTGTGCTGTGGGCTGATACAGTAGACTTCCTGGGCCATAGGGTGACGTCACAGGGAATCACGCCACTACCACAGAAGGTCGAGGCCATCAGGGACTTTCCCCCACCCAACACCGCCAGGAAGATGAGAGAGTTCTTAGGGATAGTGAACTACTATCATCGGTTTGTCCCTCACGCTGCAGAAGCACTATCTCCACTACATGACCTAATCAAAGGATTAAAGAAGAGTTCGCAGAAGAAACTGAGTTGGAATGACGAGGCAATGGCGGCATTTATCAGCATCAAGAGCAGGCTCGCCAGCACTACCTTGCTAGCCTACCCCACGCCCCGCGCACCTACCTCCGTTTACACTGATGCATCAGCGGACGCTATTGGGGCAGTATTGCAACGAGACGTCGAGGGGACGTTACGCCCAATAGCGTTCTTCAGCAAGCGTCTCGACCCACCACAGAAGAAATACAGTGCCTTTGACAGGGAGCTCGTGGCAATGTACGAGGCAGTACGTCACTTCGGCCACTTCCTTGAGGGACGGCAATTCCACATCAGAACGGATCATAAGCCACTCACAACTGCCATGAAGCAGCTGGGTACAAACTGGTCACCAAGAGTCACCCGTCACTTGGCATACATATCAGAATACACCACCGATATAAGGCACGTAAAGGGTGAGGACAACGCTGTGGCTGACGCATTATCCCGGGCTACACCTCAGACACAGACGGTCATGGCAGTCCACCTAGGCCATCCCTTCGACATCAAACAAATAGCTGCAGCCCAACAAACAGACGAGGAACTACAGCAACTACTGCAAGGCAACACAGGTCTGAAGCTGGAGGAAGTGACAGCAGCCGAGCCCAACGTAAGAGTGTGGTGCGACGTCTCATGTGGCCCTCCTAGACCATACATTCCGGCCCCATTCAGGAGAACCACATTCCTCCACTTCCACAACCTCAACCACCCAGGGGTCGCTGGTTCCCAGAGGTTAATCACGCGTCGTGCAGTCTGGCCAAGCATGAGGAGGCAAATCAAGGAGTGGGTGTCAGAATGTACGGCATGCCAACGCTCCAAAATTGGTAGACACACACGCCCACCGATACATGACTTCCCAACACCCACTTCAAGGTTCCACACGGTACATGTAGACATCGTGGGGCCACTCCCTACATCACGGGGATACAGATACCTACTCACACGCGTCGACCGTACGACAAGATGGTGCACGGCAGCCCCCATGACTGACATCACAGCAGAAGGAACGGCAAGACACTTTCTCCAGGACTGGGTGGCTAACTTCGGCCCTCCGGCGTGCATCGTCACGGACCAGGGGACTCAGTTCGAGTCAAGGGCGTGGCAAGAAATGCTAGAGTTCCTGGGGACATGCAGGAACAGGACCACTGCCTATCACCCCTGCAGCAACGGTATGGTCGAGAGGTTCCTCCGGCTGAAGGAGGCATTCAGGGCGGTACAGCCTGAACAGTGGGTGGATGCACTGCCTCTCATCCTGCTGACCATCAGGTCGACGGTCAAGGAGGACCTGAACCACTCACCTGTGGAATTGACGTTCGGGGAGGATTTGAGGTTGCCCAGCCAAGTGGTAGACCTAACGGCAGACACCTCTAACCTATCTTTTCTCCCAGCTCTGAAGAGGATCATGGCAACACCAACACTTACACCAACAAGACAACAGTCACACCAAACCCCACCTATGAACACCCACTACTCCGCAGGGCAGAACAACTGTTCCTCAGGACGGACGCGCACAGGACCCCCCTGCAGCAGCGGTACACTGGACCACATAGGGTCATCAAGAGGGACGAGGCGACAGTAACGCTATAGATCGGGGGGAAACCATACAGGACTTCCTGGCAACGCGTGAAACCGGCGGTGACACAGTCTGACCAACATCAACAGCAGCAGCAGGACACACGTCCACCACCACCTCACCACGACGTCACGCAGCCAAGGCGCCCTCTGCTGCCAACCCCTACTATGCCTACCCCACTCACGCACACACAGCCTCACATCACAGCGTACCAACAATGGTATAACACACAACATTCCACCACCAACCATCACCACCCATTCCCCAACCACTCAGCCAACACCTGCTCCCCCACACACAGGCATACCCTCACCACCACCATTATCATCATACAACCGACCCAACGCACACAATACTACACCAACACCCCCACCTCCACCCCAACCGGCAAACACTGGTGCACCACACACTCGCACCTTCCCCCCTCCTTCACCATCACGACCCCCCCACATTACTACCCAGGACAACTCCCCACAACCAACACAGGTACAACCACAACCATCAACCTCCACTCACACTCCATCAATCGTAGGGACACCTAAACCCCCCGACCATTATGCAACCGTTATCCATCCTTCACCACCTACACCTCCTAACGTACCTACCCCTCCTACATTACCTGAACCTGCCTCACCTACACCCCCGCTTAATCCCATACCTGAACCTGCCTCACTCAACCCATCCCCCACACCTGCCGACCCTCTACCAAATGACTCTATATGTGTAATCCCTCTTAATCTCCCTCAGGACCAGCCTCCTATTATTCATGTCGTACCTGCCACTCCCCCTCGTCCTGTCAGCCCCCACGGCCGGCCACGGACACCTACACGCCCAGTCACACCACCACCACCACAGATATTGCCACGGGAGAACGAGCCAGACATGGTACCTGTAGGGTTTACTACACGCACAGGACGTACCATAAAGCGACCCCATAAATATATATCCATGCTAGCCAACACAGACATGCACCTACTCGACAACCAGCCTCACACATCTTGCACCTACTATTAATTCACACACTTGCCTTTCTCGCCCATACGACAATCCACACCTCACACCTGTTTATCTGAGAAGCTGATAAACTGGGTCGCTGCCTTCATGGAGACGCAAGCCAAAATATACATAGGCCTACACGAATGTATACATGCAGTCGTGTATACACAAGGAGTTTCTCGTATCTCTCTGCTGTCTACTATACTCCAGGAGAGTCTAGACAGAGAAAATTACACTGAAATACGTTTATTATCATTGAAAACAACTTAGACGCATTGTTTAGGTGTTTAACCCCTTAGGACCGATTGACCGACATATCGGTGATAAAAAAATTAATGGTTCGCTCCGAATCACCAACATGTCGACGTACCTATAAAAAACTGTAGCGAGTAGCTAGCGAGCTGGAGTTGGTAACGATGGAAAGCTAACGTCCTTGAGAAAAGGATTGACTGTGGTAGTAGTGTGTGGCAGCTGCGTATGCCAACAAGGAAATATCTCACCACTACATGGTGTTTTCTTATGTTTCTTGTATCTCTCTGCTGTCTACTATACTCCAGGAGAGTCTAGACAGACAAAATTACACTGAAATACGTTTATTATCATTGAAAACCACTTAAACGCATTATTTAGGTGTTTATATACATGTTTAGAGGTATTCAGAGTGTATGAGGTTTTCTTTCATGCGTTTCAGGGGATACTATTTATTTATTTTCGGACTTTGAAGCTCTGTCATACGCAAACACGTACACCTAGGAGGCTCCCGTTTTCAGTTTCTGGTGTGTAAATTCAAGCTCTTTCATTCTGTAAGAACAAAATTTGCCTACATGAAAGTTGAAAATTGACCCCCAGAAGTCGGCTGGGGGTGAAAAAAAAGAAAAAAAGTCAGTCCTAAGGGGTTAAACCCATTATAATTATGCTCTTATTTTTTCATATTAACTATAATTAGAGCCAGAAAGAGACTTGAATTTGTTCCATGTATATATATGATAACTGCATAAAATGATCTAATTCTGTGTATTATCAAAAGTACTTAAACCCATTAAATACCGCAGTTTCCTAGAGCATTACCTTGTAACGTGTGGTTACGATGTTAGTGAAGATGTTATCTTCAAATAAGTTTGTGTTGGTCTAGTCTAGTCTTTTTTATTTCTTCAGGATTTACATTGCATATAAAGTTTCATAGCTAAACTAGCTGGAATATGATCATGTGACTATATACATAAAGGTTGCCTGCTACAACCTCTTCTCGCAAACTTTTCCTAGGAGGAGTATGAATGCAAGAATGAAGGAATTAATGAATGAATAGTTCATATTATGCAAAAAGTATAGTTTGTAAGAGATGCTTACACACCAACCCACAGACAGTATTATAAGGTTACAGAGAAATAAGAACAAGTACAGTTGCCCATGAAGCTGGTACGCCTCGTTACTTGCTAGATACCTACAACAGGAAGGAAAGTGAGCAAAAGTTATAGTATAGTTTGTTGACAAGCAGATAGTAATAATATTTTACTGTCTGCCTGTCAACAAATTACATCTTTTTTCACTTTCCTTTCATTGTAGCCACCTCACAAGTAACGTCGAGCCATAACTGCTTCATGTGTGGCCAACTGTACAAAAGCAAATAAAATTAATTATATACAGAGTTCTAGTATGAGACTCTGGAAGGCCTTATGTCACTCTTTAAGTACAGTACTGTATATAAATATGATTATATACAGTAAGATGTGTATAGTGAATTGAAGATGTGTATAGTGTAGTGAAGATGTGTGGTATGATGTGAAGATGTGTGATGTGCAGTGAAAATGTAGCCTACATAGTGTAGTGAAGATGTGTATAATGTAGTGAAGATATGTATAGGTTAGTGAAGATTTACATAGTGTAGTGAAGGTGTGGTGTGTTGTGATGATGTGTATAGTGTAGTGAAGATGTGTGATGTGTAGTGTGTTGTGATGTGTATACAGTATTATGGTGAAGAGATGTGTAGTGTAACACCCAGAACTGTCATGTAATAGAGTTCACACTCAGGTGTGTTGTCTTGTATCAAACACATTTTACCACTTATAAGCCACAAGGAATCTTACCATGATGGCTGGATGTTACTGCATAAAGTGTGTCATCACTCAGTTCCAGTTCACTCTGATTCACACAAAAACATTAATTTTACTTATCAGTCCCATACAGGCCGTAATTTCACAATTATAAAAACTCTTTTGGCACATTGGCTTTAACTTAGACTACGGTACTATAACTTAGACCTAAATTCTCAAGAACCAAATAGTCTACATAGTAAACACAATTATAAATTAAATATCTTTAAAACATTATGAAATATGCTAAAACATTCATAATACAATCTCTCAACACTCGAGTTATCCTACAGGCCAACCCCAACTTGGGCACAAGTAGGTCACCCCATGGAGCCAGTTTATCTTTTATAACCCTGTCACTGTCATATATACGTGAGGTTATACATTAACAGTTAATATCACAACACTATAATAGCCTTGGCTTTGCAGTTTTTGTGTGTACAGTATCAATATTCTACAGGACATGGGTGTCACGGTGTGTGAGGCAAGTGATGAATTTCACTTCTTTGATTTGTCCATTTCTGTCGTATATTTTTCTGTATGACTTTCTTAACATACCTATGAAAAGTAGAAGAAAGACTCCTGTCTCTCTGGGTACACCCATATGCTGAACACGCAGGCATTATTAAAAAAATGGCAAAGAATGTTGCAGGCACTTGGTGAAGTTGATGGTCCGACGTGATCAGCTGAGGTTTGTTTTGAGTCAATGTGGGGTAGGGGAGACAGCCGACCAATAGCGAGTTGGCTTCACTTTTGTGATGTCATGCCACCTCCTTTATATTACACCTTCATGGGCTAGCACAGTGGTAGAGTCTGTGGCTGCAGTTTCTGTGGTCCAGCGTTCGGTCCTTGCTCGGGACACGGTAAAAGTCTTTCACTGATGCCAGAGGTTACCACCCCTGTGAGCAGAGGGTGGGGGGTTTGAGTCGGCTGTCTGAGGTCTTCCTGCTTACGCAGCCATAGCCGAAGCTGACTCGGGTCTCATGTGGGTGGAGAGGTCTCTGGGCCACTCATCATCCTTGTGATGTGTGCTATAGTTGTGTTTCATGCAGTCTAGTGTGTCCCATTGACTGCCACTCATTGTTGGACCTTTAACCTTTAACCGTGATGTAGTAAGAAAATTGGAGATTGACGTGTCCTTCAATTACTGCCACGAAACACCATCCGAACTGAAGGAGCTAGTTTCGTGGCAGTCAGGAGGAATCAGAAGCCTCCAATTCTTATACACGATCACAGGGTCCTTAATTAATTAAGGGGATATTCTCTTGTTGGTGAATTGGAAGGTCTTTGATTTCTCCACACTATACATGCCGGGAAACAGACACTCTCAATGGTACTAAAAGGGGATCTGTTTCATGGCATAGTTTGGAGGAATCAGAGAAAACCTCCTTCCCTTAAGGTCATGTTGAGCCCAATGGTCTTACATATTTCCTCGACATTATAATTTTTTTCCTTGAACCATTTATCATTTTATGATCATATAATTGTCACTGACAGAGTAATTGATTGATTGATCGGTATTAGGCGCACAGCAGTGAGGTAATTTAGCACCAGGAGAAAGTGATAGAGAGGTGAGACAGCATATCACTGACAGGCGAAATAAATCAAATTCGTGTTGCGAAAAGTTTAGCAGTATCTCATCATGTATCTTTCATTCATCTTGTTGTTTTAATAAGGGACCCTGTGATCGTGTATGAGACAGGCTGGTGGCTTCTGATTCCTCCTGACTATGCCATGAAACAAGCTCCTTTAAAGTAAGCAGTGTTTTGTGGCAATGTTTGTAGGTCTCGGTAAACTCCAATTTATTGGTATAGTGGAACCAGCACAGCTGGATTGCTATAGAATACACTCCTTCTCCAGCCCAGGCCCCGTATAGGCATAATCTGGGCTAGAAGGGTCTATTCCGTGACGATCATCAGAAGTAAATTAAAAAATTCAAATCTGGCGCTGTACTGATAGTGGAGCCACCTGGTGATCCGCCAGGGCCTGTCTTGGCCCTGGATATCTGTACCAGTGAGTAACTGTTTTTTAACCCTCCGGGTTTGACATTTCTGACATATGACATAACCACCCCAACCTTGTGTTCCCGTTAGGTCAAAATCAGAGTTCCCATTACGGTCAAAATCTCCCCCTCACTACCTGTCATCCTTCCCTACCAACCCTTCCCGGGTCCCTCGGGTCCCGGTCTAGGATTAACTGTATACCCACTGACACCTGTCATTTTCCGTTACAGCCACTACGTCTACCTCCTGCCTCAACCAAAGTGTCACTTTCGGTCGTCCCGCATGTGTTAGAAATGCGGGAAAAAAGGGTAGTGGAGCGGGCGACGGGGAGGGTCTTTCTTTCTCGTTTATTCACGGTTCCCAAAAAGGACCAGGGGAAAACGAGATTGGTGATGGACCTGAGCAAGCTAAACAAATTCGTGAAACCCTTACGTTTCAGGATGGTTTCGGTTGCCCAGGTCCGCACAGATCTACGAAAGGGAGACTGGTTAGCATCCCTGGATCTCAAGGATGCGTACTGGCACGTCCCGATCCACCCCCGGTTTCGCCGATTTCTGGCCTTCCAGGTGGGGACCGAGACGTTTCAGTTTATCAGGCTCCCTTTCGGTCTCTCTCTAGCTCCTCGAGTCTTCACAAAGCTCGTGAGGGTGGTGGCATCCCGTCTGGCAGAGGCGGGTGTCCCCACCCTCATGTACCTGGATGATTGGTTGCTTCACGCCCCCTCCAAGGAGCAGGTAGCAAACAACGTCAGGATAGCAAGGGGGGTGCTAGAGGAAATGGGGTTCCTGTTGAACATCCCCAAGTCCTCTCTCACCCCCACTCGCAAACTGTGTTGGCTAGGAATAGAGTGGGACTCTCTTTTGGCCACCCTCTCTCTCGCTCCAAACAACGCCCGCCGGACCCTCCGCCACGTCCGCCAGGCTCACTTTTCCCGTACTTTCTCTCGCCGCCAGTGGGAATCATTGCTCGGGCCCCTAAATTTCGCGGCCCCTGCAATGCCCCTGGGACGATTGAAACACAGGAGGCTGACGCGGGAGGTAAACCTCCACCTTTCCCCCGCACACAGGGACCTTCCCAGGCAAGTGTCCCACACTCTCCACCATCTCCTTCGCCCCTGGCTACGTCCCGGTGCCCTGCGTCAGCGAGTTCCCTGGGTGTATCCTTCCCCGGGGATCACGGTGGCGACAGACGCATCGGACGTAGGCTGGGGATACCAGTCTTGCCTGGGACATCAACGGTGTGGGGTATGGAAGGAAGAGGAGAGACTACTACACATCAACGCCCAGGAGTTGATGGTAGCAAGGGAGTGGCTCAACAGACACCCGCAGTTCTCCATGATAGGCGTCCGCTTCGATATGGACAATATTGCGGCCGTGCAGTGCCTACAGAAACAGGGCACCGCATGGTCGGAAATTCTCCTGTCCCTGTCGGAGCAGATTTTCTCAATAGCGGCCAAGAGGTACATTCACCTCTCGGCCCGCTATGTGCCAGGGCGGGAGAACGATTGGGCGGACGCTCTATCCAGGTTCAAGGGGACGTCAGTCGAGTGGCAACTGCATCCCCTTGTGTTCGAGTCACTCTGCCTTCGCTACGGGACACCGGAGGTGGACCTGTTCGCCTCCCCATCCACGGCCCTACTTCCTCTGTTCCTAACCTTTTCATCCAGGACAGAGGCGGGAGGCCCGGACGCCTTCACAGAGGACTGGAACAGGTGGGGGTATCTCTACCTCTTCCCACCCCCATCTACGTCAGTCCTCCTGAAGGCGATCCTCAAGCTGCGCGCATTCAGGGGGAGGATACTCCTCATAGCCCACCTCTGGCCAGCGCAGCCTAAACTAGGGTAATTGGACCCTTCCTAGGGTAGTGTTTAGGGTAATGCATAAACTAGGGTAATTCTAGGGTAATCTGCCGTCAGGCTGGTTTTCATTTAATAGTGTCCGATTAATGTACTGTACATATCATCCCCGTGATTTGTATGAGCATACCCGGGTGCCAGGGATAGAGAGGTAGGGAGGTGGGTACCAACCTACTGGAACTCATGTCACTTTGATCCTTACGTAAATAGTTCGTAAGGATGAATATTGCTTATAATCATGAGGATTTTTCCGCCTTTTCTTTTCCTTCTGAACTGTTCCCGTTCGATATTGTGTGGGTCCAACCAAGAGTCATCCATAAGTAAATATGTCGTACGTACGAATATTCTAAGCATAACCATGAGTGCTTTTACAGCTCTTATATTATCCTCTTTCGTCACGTACGCGTTCGCTTCTGAAATCTGAGCATGAAGCTGTTCTCTTGATCTCTTCACAAGTTCACACACACACAGTCAGACACTTGCGAGGACGAGTCCACACAGTACAGCAGCAGCAATAGTGCTCCTATAATATACCAGCTATATTCTACTTGAAGGTGGCCTCCTCCCATATAAGCAGTTAACTTCATATCCATTCTATAAGGTAATTTATTATTGTATATATGCATATTTTGCTTGAACTAAGTTATGTTAACTGCGAATAAGTAAAAGAAAATGAAAATGCTATTAAGGTATATTTAGCCGAAAATAGCTTATGCTATTTAACCCTTACACTGCCGCCGACAGCATAATTATGCTGATCGCTACAGAGCACTCCCCAGTGCCACCGACAGCATATGCTGTTTTCACCTATAATAATTGTTTAAAAGTGGGAATGACATGTTTAGGTACTTGGTGGTTACTGACAACTCACCATGGTTTGGCACCAAACACAAAACTCAGCCAGGACAGTTGTTGGAGTATAATATGAGACATTAGGTGGTAAACTTATGTTCATTGGAGCCTACTAGCCAGTATTCTGGGAGCTCGTTTTGGTTTATAACCGACCGGCGGCCGTGGTTTTTGTTATTTCGTCGTAATGCGTCAATAAATTATATGATTGGAACTTTTTATATTAGTATTTACCATTCATTAGTTATATGGTGTACAGTAGGCTATATTTATATGTTTGAAAAATTTGTGTTATTGAACTATTAGGCCCATAGGACACACGGACGCTTTGTAGTGAACATACAAGGACCACACACACGTCCTTTGACTATTCACCACTGAAGAGGCCAAACTGTATGGTAATAAATCATTTGTCTACCATTGTGACTTTTCTTCACCTTCACGTTCCCACTACAGTGGTGTTACTGTGTGACAAGTGTGTGTTGATCCTTGTGTAACCATCACAAAGAACCTGTGTGTCTCGGGCCTTATTATTTACCCATCCACCCAGAGACAGTTATAAGGACAATATAATAATTACTGTATAGATTTGTACAGTAAAGCATGTATTGTAAATTGTACAACAATGAAATTTATTTTATTATTCGTGTTATGTAAGTAATGGATATTTGTACAAGGCTTCTATAATGGTTTATAGGGCCTAATAGGCTACGTATTTTTAGTTTTTGTCATAGTTCCTCACTAGCCTGTGGTACGTGATATTTTGTTCATTCTTCCTCTAAGAATAACAATTGATATGTCTTTAGTTATATTCCTAAATAGATGTAATATTTTACCGTTTCCATTAGGCTACTACAAATACTTCCCGTTTGCCATATATATACACCTCTTTATAACAAATATATTTTCCTATGAGTGACATAAGCTCCTATGGGCCTCATGCTAGTCCTATTTATAATAATAATAACTTTCTGTTTGCCAAGTTCATCTCAGCTTGCCCAGCAGATAATAAGTTTCTGCTGTTTGACAACTTACCAAAACATATGTTTGCTTGGAAATTCTATTTCATTATCTTTTTCTGATCTATCTCGCCTCTATTATTATTATTATTATTATTATTATGTGTGCAGTGGTTATCACTGCCATGCTTTCTGAGTTACAAGTATTCTGTGGGAACATAACTATTAGGCTATAGTGCAGTGGTTCTCAACCTGGGTGCCATGGACCCCAAGGGGTCCATGGCAAGAATTTAGGGGGGGGGGGGAATGGCGGGCTGTCACAAATTATACAATTCTTGCCATGGACAAAAAAAAAAAAAAAAAAAAAACTCGCATCACTCTGTCCTGGCAGAAGACTTAAATAAAGCAAGTGTTCTCTTCATCAACATTTTGTTTTTATTTTATTTAAACCTTTTTTTTTTGGCGGGGTGGGATTTGGGAAAATATGCAGGGGAGCCACATGAATGTTGAGAATTCATGAAGGGGAGAATGGACTGAAAAAGGTTGAGAACCACTGCTATAGTGGGAGGGAGGTTGAGGTGGCAAAGGCATTCCAAGTATTGAATAAATCAGTCATTACTTAGTTTTAGTAGTTCAAGGACAAGAATATTTATTCATATACACATATGAGCGAAAAGAAAATAGGCAAAATGTATGTATTGCTGATAACAAAATAATAATTATACTGTAAGCCATTTACGAGTGGCAATACTGCTGCATCTCTAGTTCTCTACACGTGTGGTTCTCTACTACGGGCTGCGAGCAAGGGAGGCCAGTGTTGCCAGGTGCAGGGAATATTCTCTGTTTTATAAAATTTTGAAGTTCACAGGAAAATTATATAAAGATTGTTCAAGGGTATACAGGGAAATTTCTACCAGTCGAAAATAATTTAAAAAAGACCGTCAATGTTCATGACGGTTCAAAGGCCTACAATGTTACCCTAATTTATCAGTTGTTATATCTACTCTCCTTTCATTACCTTTTTCAAATGCTGCTGTGGAACGTTTTTTCAGTCAATTAAACATAACAAAAACCTCATTAAGAAGCTCTCTCAAAAATGAAACAATATGTGGTCTCATGCATGGAATTTATTACATGAAACGGCTTAATGTTTCCTCTTACAACCTTGGTTTTGATGACAATATGCTAAAAGCAATGAATAATGTTAAGAGTGATGCTACATGTTCTTAGGCTGCAAATATGTAAGTCCTCTGGAGGTGTTACAGTGTTAGAAGTTAGAGTATACAACTGCATATTTCTAAATAAAATACCCTTTAATTTATGCGGCATTTGTTTTTTTCATGTGTGGGGGGGGGGGGGCAATATATAAACTTATGTATGATAGTGCATGAATCAACAATTTATGGACAACTTCGACAATCTAGGGTAAAACACTCGAATCTAGGGTAATATCGACAAAAATCTAGGGTAAGATTTCATCAACTCATGGAAGCCCTGGTGCTTCCCTAGTAATAGTAGTAGCCGAGCTAGTATCAGTAGTACATCCAGGTACACGTGCAAAGGTGATATCAGCTGCCAATTGAGCACCTCCCCATCTCTTGTAGTAGAATAGGACCACTCTCTGAGAATTACTAGTCACTGTCTTTCCGGCCAGGTCAGTATTACAGTACCTGAAAATAACAATAACATTATATAGATGAGAACTAAAAGGTAAGAAGCCTGTACCATAACAACTGTCCCCTAATTAATACAAAAGTCAAAGTGAGAGAGTTCCAATATCATGTCCAATGTTGTTATTGTTTGAGTTGCCTTGACACATTGGGCTGAAGGAAGGGGAAAGAGACTTTCTTGTTGATGAATTTATTGATTCCTCCAAACTATGTCAGGAAATAGACAGTCCAAGTGTAACTAGTAAGTAGGTGATGTGTTTCCTGGTAATGTATGCATGGAGGAAGCAAACATAATGCTATATATCTCTTAATGTATGGTGTTTTAAGGGACCCTGTGTGTGATGTAGTCATGCAGAAAATTGAAGATAAATGCACGAGTCCTTCAAATATTCCCACGAAACACATACACCTATGATATGGAAGGAGCTTGTTTTGTGGCATATTCAGGAGGAATCAGAAGCCTCCACTTTTCATGCACGGTCAGAGGGTCCTTAAGGGGGTGCGGGAGTAGGGGATAGGTTTGGGTGGGGGGCTGGAGGGGTGCAGGAATAGGGGGACAGGCTTGGGGTGGGTAGAAAGCCTGTCCCCTATTCCCGCACCCCCCTAACCCCCCCTCCCCTCCCAAGCCTGTCTCCCTACTCCCGCACCCCCCCCCCAAGCCTGTCCCCCTATTCCCGCACCCCCTTAAAGAGAGACAACTACACATGATGGGGTATGTATGATCTTCACTACTCATTATAGGCCAGAGGTAAAGGGGGAAGTACAGTGTTGGTAAATCTGGAGTAAATGATTCCTCCAAACTATTTCCAGCAACAGAACACCATTATTTTTGGTTCATCTGGTCCTGTTTCCTGGCATACTTTGGAGGAGTAATCAAGGCACTCCAATGTAACGGAAGTGAGTTACCCCCTTAAGGGACCATAAAAACTTACATATTTGGTGCTGTGTTTGGATAATTTTCCCTCAACTCTAAACTGTCGTGGTAACAACAGGCTTGGTTATTTTCGCAGGTGATTTTTTGGTGCAGTCTGAATTGGGTGAACTTAATAACTGGCGTGTGACATGCGGGAGCTTGTATGTCAACCGTACAACTTAGTGCTGAAAAGAGAAGAAGAAAAGATACATAGAGTTATATATTATTTATAATTAAGGGGAGGATACAGTGGTGGTAAATCCGGAGCAAATTATTCCTCCAAACTATTCCAAGCAACAGGCCACCATTATTTTTGTTCCTCTGGTCCTGTTTTCTGGTATACTTTGGAGGAATGAAGACGCTCCAATGTACCAAAAGTATACTCTCCCCTTAATTAATACCTCAATCTCGGTACTGTAGGGCGTCAGTTGCCTGTGAAAGTCGAAAGGCCCTCAGATTATTGAGTGAAGCTATGATGTGTTGGTTATGCTCTTACCTTACCTATTTCTTCTTACCTATTTGTATCTCTACAGGATTGAGTCAAGCTCGTAATGTCCCGTATTTTAAAACCCAATGATCATATTTTTCTTTAAAGTTATGTATGTTTTTGGCACACACCACTTCTTTTGGTAATTTATTCCATTCGTCTATTACTCTATTTGGAAAACTATATTTCTGTACATCTTTATCTCCTCTTATTTTAATTAATTTCTTACTGTGTCCTCTCATTGTAGATATTCCTTGTTGACACAAGTTTTATATATCTATCTTTTCTTTTTCTGTGAAACATTTGTAAACCATAATCATATCCTCTCTCTTTCATCATAGCTTAGTTCTCTTAGACTTGGTAACCATCTTGTTGCTGCTCTTTGTACTTTTTCTAATTTGGTGATATGTTTCTTTAAATGTGGGTTCCATACTACTGCAGCATATTCCAAGGTAGGTCTTATAAAAGATGTTATTATTTTCTTGACCATTTCTTCATCTATTTAAGTGAAGGCCACTCTCATATTTGCTAACAATGTATACATGTTTCTCACTTTCTCATTTATATGATCATCTGGTGTCAATTTCTTATTTATCATTACTCCTAAATCTCTTTCTTTCTCTGCTTCATTTAATATTTTGCTTCCAAGCTTGTACTGCCAATTTGGTTTTCTCTCACTTCTTCCAAACTTAATAACATGACATTTATCTGCATTAAACTTCATCTGCCATTTATTACTCCAGTCAACCATTTTGTCCAAGTCTTCTTGTAACTTTTTACAGCAGTCTTAATTTTTAATTGTTCTTTGTACTTTTGTATCATCAGCAAACATATTCATGTAAGTGCCATCTGTAATGTTTCATGTGTATTTCATGTGTGTTGTACTAGGTGAAGTCAAGACAATGGAGCTTCATGGTGTTGTTTATGTGTGTGTGTGTGTGTGTGTGTTGTACTAGATGATGTCACCTTATTTCTTCACGTTAATATCAGCTACAGTTGCCTCCAAGAGAACGAGGGAGAGAGAGAGAGAGAGAGAGTCCCTATGCATTCGTTCAGTCGGACCAGAGAGAGAAAGAAATAGTTCCCTTTGCATTCATTCAGACCAGAGAGAGAGAGAGAGAGAGAGAGAGTTCCCTTTGCATTCGCTCATTCATTCATTCGGACCAGAGAGAGAGAGAGAGATAGATACTATAACTTACTGTTAGTACTGGGACTGGTGAAGGTTTTCTCTGTAGTAATTTTTTGAGTACATCCATCTTCGGCAACTGTGGTAAATAATTAAATAAATAAATAATATAACACAAACAAACAAAGTAAATGTGTGCATTTTTTCAGACAGACAGACAGAAAGACAGACAAAGTGAATGTGTGTATTTTTTCAGACAGATAGACAGACAGACAGAAAGACAGACAAAATGAATGTGTGTATTTTTTCAGACAGACAGACAGACAGACAGACAAAGTGAATGTGTGTATTTTTTCAGACAGACAGACAAACAAAGTAAATGTGTGTATTTATATTCTTCGTCGGCAACTGTACATTTTCGTCATTTTCACCAGCAGGAGTCAATTCCATGCAGTGTTAATATTACGTTTACAGGTTGTGGACGTGACCTTGAATCAGTTATAAGAAACTTAAAGAAAGCCTGTGATCGTGTATGAAATTTGGAGGCTTCTGATTCCTCCTGACCATACCACGAAACACGCTCTTTCCAAATAGGTGGTGTTTCGTGGCAATAATTTGAAGGGCTCAGTTATCTCCAATTTTCTGACTACATCACAGGGGTCCTTAATAATAGGTCTCGTGAAATTAAAAGCTATGTGTGATTTTTTCCCAATAATGTATATATATTTTTTTAACTTGTCAATACAGTGAATGGCTCCTTTAAACAAGGCTAAATTATATTATTGATGGTGAGGACTTTTAGGGGAAGGATTTGGGGGGGGGGCTGAGAATGTCATGAACTTGGATAGGGCATTTCATTGTTGTTATTATAAATGATTGTGAATTATTGTGAGTGTGAATAATTAATTGTAGTCCTATTTGTGAATTATTATTATTATGATTATTATCTTTATCTTTGTGGAATAAACGTATTAATAAACTGACCAGTGGGGGGAGGGATCTGAGTTTGACAATTATTTCCCGTTCTATCGGGTGGGCACACACACGAACACGAAGCACCGATGTAGCCTTCACCACCACACGAAGAGCTGCTCCTCCGACAGCATGACTCCCACGAAGCTGAGGGAGTATATTATATGTAAAAGAAGGTATAGTCACGAGCACTAATAAGTAGTAATCAGGTGTGCTTCGAATACCTAGAGACAGTCAAATAAATTCACATTAATTAAGATCTCCATTGGAATTACTGTATGTCACGAGTCAGACATAATACTCGTGACGTAATTTGAATTACAGAGAGTTGGAAAATTCCATACTGGGAATGTTCTGGAATATTCCATTCATGAGACAAAGGAGACAGGAGTGGGTTAAGTTGTGGGTGCAGCCTAGTTAATCCGCAGGTAGTAGCAAAAATAGACCAGGTAGAAAAAAGGAAAAAGGGTCATGGTTCAACTGAATTTGCACATCTTGTCTTATAGGTGTTCGTACGTTAATTACAGAATGTATTAATCAATTATGCTACCAGGGTAACTTATGGTATTGCAAATGATCGTGAAGTGGAGGGAGATTATCGGGAATTATTAGTACGCCATAGGTAAATTGAAATTGCATGTATAACTAAAGTATGAGTGGGTACCATGTAAATCGTAGCCAGTTAGGAAAAAACGAACAAAGATAGGAGGAGGAGTCAGTAGAAATTTTGAACTTACAGCCTCCAGTTAAGGATGAAAAAGAGGGGTCAGTTTGGGAGACACACTCGAAGGGAACACACTCGTATAAACTAGCTTCCCTTGCCTAGATCAATCCTACACGTGTGCAGTGGGGAGTGATCAACGTAACGTCGAATCGTTGGATAATTACCACGATTCACAAGGCATTACAGTTGTATACTGACCAGTTGCATTGACACTGGTTCGGTAAGTGAATTAAGGTGAGGGAGAGCTGGATCTTTGAAGAAAATTACGAGTGTGTTGAGAGACTCTAAATTATTCCGAGTGCGAGATATTAGAAAAATATTCCAAACTTGCGTAGCATTGATAGAATTACTACAGTGTTAACGTAACCTAGACTATCGTCACGTATACGAAGCGACGTAGCGAGAGCGAGTAGCTAGTTAGTGTAGCGTGAGTTTGTGTGTGTGTGTGTGAAATTTAATTATTCATGTTGGCTAAAATTACTGGAGTTGAATAAATATAGAAATTTGCAATTGGTTGTTTGAATGCACCAGTAGATTTGTTATCTATATAAATACATATATATCGGGAAGAACCCTTACATTAAAAAAAATTCTATGTGCGGGGGTGATTGAGGCCAACGGGGAATTAATCCCCGACTTTTTGTTCTTCGCTGCAGCCAACCAACGAGATCATAAATTTAACCGGGCAAGGTAAGTTGTAATTGTCATATTATAAATTACATTATCTATCATTCTCACATTACCGTCACACTGTACTTAGTTGATGAATTGGTGGACTGTTCAAAGATTAAATGAACCAAAGCTGTATCCATATTAATGCTCGTGACTGTACATGAGTTAGTAGTACAAATATTGAGGTAGTTAGTACACAATGTCAAAAGGCACATAAGTTAGTTAATAAGGAGAGATTCTTTTGCTGTTGGTGAATTGGAAGGTCTGTGATTCCTCCAAACTATGCCAGGAAACAGATCCCCTGTTAGTAAGTATCAGTGAGGGCGTCTGTTTTTTTTTTTGTTTTTTTTCACTCTGGTGTAGTTAGGAGTAACCAGTAGCCTTCCAATTTACCAACCTAACCTAACCTAAACAAGTATTGACTAACTTAACCTAACCTAACCAAAACAAGTATAGACTCACCTAACCTAGACAAGTATTGACTAACTTAACCTAACCTAACCAAAACAAGTAGACTCACCTAACCTTACCAAAACAAGTATAGACTCACCTAACCTAACCTAACCTAAACAAATATTGGCTCACCTAACCTAACCTAAACAAGTATTAACGTAACCTAACCTAAGCTAACGTAAACAAGTATTGACTCACCTAACCTAACCTAACCTAACCAAAACAAGTATTAACCTAACCTAAGCTAACGTAAACAAGTATTGACTCACCTACACATCCGTACATGAGGTTGGCAAGGAGAATGTCCCTGAAGGCAAGTCCATCAATCTGACCAATGAGGTAGTTCTTGCTTGGATCAATGGTGGTGATAGTTGGGAACCCATTGTAACTGAAAGCCTGGCCACAGACAATTGCTGGATTTAGATCTTAGAATGTTATAAATTAGTGGGTAAAGAAGGTAAAAAAACATCGTAATACCAACCGGCAATAAAGTAGATATTTACCGTGAGTAAGCTAGCCTCCACAACACAGACAATGCTGGATTTAGATTTAGGTCTCTGAATGTTATAAATTAGTGGGTAAAGAAGGTAAATTCCACAGCCGTTCGTTGTGGTTTGTTAGCACGCAAACGAAAGAATGTTAGCCGTTTTTTTAAATGACTTATGGGTGAATTATTTAATGAATTTGGTGAATAAACTATGCAGTGATCATCATTATCTAACTGTTGGATTGATTTTGTGAATGTGGATGCTCAGCTTTTGGAAAATAATGAAGTCTTTTACAAGTGTGGTTGGTTGGGAAGCTAAAAAACCAATACCACTGTGGAATCAACCCTATGTAAATGACTCCTGAGTGAATTATCTTATGACTCCACTATGAAATTATGGTAATAATGGAACTACCTGACAGATTTTGTGGATATGGATACTGTGATATAATTAAGACTGACAAGTGTGGTTGGTTGGGGAGGATCATAACAAACCAAAGTCACTGTGGAATCGGCTCCTGCTGGTCTCCACATATGGCACATAAATATTACAATTGTATAGATTACAAAATATTAATTTCTCACCTTTATGCAATTTTTGGTATGTAATGGTTCATAAAATATTTATCAAGTATATTTATAAGTAATTTGAGCCAAAAATGTATATGTATATTAATTGGATTAATATTGCTCCATTAGAGAAAAGTTCTTAGTAAATACAGTAGTTACACATCCAAATTTCTGTTAATTGATTTAATATTATGCTATATTATTATTGATTGTGATGCTGAATAGAATTTATCTTATTTTATTAACATAGATTTAGGTGTGTGTGTGTGTGTGTGTGTGTGTGTGTGTTATGAGAAGTTTTGAACTAATTATACAGTATATATATAAATTCTCAAGTCTCTAATATTTACAATTTAGTGTTTCATATGGTTGATCAGGCTCATTTCGCTCGCCACCTCAACCATTTACTAAAACTTAAAATTATTGGGGCTTCCTTAATATACAAACTGTCCATAGGCTTACACAGGAGTAAATCCAGCACTGGCCACACACACACACACACACACACAGAGCTTAATGGTGGTGAAAGTTGGAAATCCGATGTAACTGAGAAAACTGCTGGCTGCCACAGAGAGAAAGAGACACCTGATCGGTCTAAAAAGGAATAATTATTAATCATGACGTTATTCATGATTAATGTGTGTGTGTTTATTGAGGAAGGAAGGATGTGAAAATTGCTAAAAACAGTGAAAACCCCAATTATGTGTGTGTGTGTGTGTGTGTGTGTGTGTGTGTGTAAGTCAAATGAAGGGGAGATTCTCTTGTTGGTAAATTATTGGAAAGGTACTGATTGCTTCTTCCAAACTATATATGCCAGAAAATAGATATACTTAATGGTAGTAATAGGGGGGAGGGGGGGAATCTTCTGTTTCGTGGCATACTTTGGAGGAATCACAGACCATCCATGCAATTCACCAACAAGAAAAAAAAAAAAAACCTCCCTTAAGGTGGTAATTCTATTTTGGTACATTGGAGTGCCTTGATTCCTCCAAAGTATGCTAGGAAACAGGACCCGAAGAGCAAAAGTAATGAATGGTGTTCTGTCTGTTGCTTGAAATAGTTTGGAGCTGGGATTCAGTTGCTCCAGATTTACCAACACAAAATTTACCCCATAAGTTACCCTAGTTCCGTGTGTGATCGTGTGTGAGACCTGGTGGTGGTGGCTTGTGATTCCTCCTGACTATGCCACGAAACAATTAAGCTCCTTCAAAATAGCTGGTGTTTCGTGGCAATGTTTGAAGGACTCGCTAACCTCCACTTTTCTGACTACATCACAGGGTCCCTTAAGGGGGTGCAGGAATAGGGGGAGAGGCTTGGGGTGGGTAGAAAGCCTGTCCCCTATTCCCGCACCCCTCTAACTCCCCCCCCCCAAGCCTGTCCCCCTAGTCCCGTACCCCCCAAAACCCCCGCACCACCCTAAAATCCCCCCAAGCCTGTCCCCCTATTCCCGCACCCCCTTAACTTAATTACCTTCAATGGGTAGTGCATAACTGATTCGTAGTCATATGGCACAACGTCTATGGTATTAGCTTTTGCGAAATCGTTACTGAATGAAGGACGGATGTTATTAGAGTTGATAAAAACGTAGTTATCACGGTCACTCCGACTTTGTTCATGATGGAAACCAATTGCATGACCAATCTCATGAGCCACTATTCCCATCTAAGGAGAGAATAAAAAAAAAAGGTATAAGAAAATAGTCTTAGAATGGTCTAAATAAGTGGGTAATGAAGGTAGAAAAACCGTACGCAATAACGGTAATTCTTTCAATATATATTTACCAAGAAAAAAAAAATATATATAATATAAAATAAAACACACATTTCAAAAAACAAACAATTACAAAGAAATACTGATACATATTTTGGATCGCGAGTGTACGGTTGTCCACAAGAATTCTTACACAGGCTACCTATATGGCAAGATAAGGTCATCATTGTGGAAGTACTGCAATGAATGGTCTACCTAGTGACACGGTGATTAGCAAAACAACAAACAAACTAATAATAATGTTGTATTGCAGTTACGTAGTCTTACATTTTCTATATGTTGTAAACCCTGTGTGTACAGCTACAATCAAATAACCACCGACACTTTCCTTCCATCGTGCAAATAAATCAGTATCATATCAAAATATAATCATACAACAACACCTTATGTCAACTCAACCCCATCAATTATATATTATTATGAGGTGGTGCGAAATCATACAAATGTTCTTTATTACCAAGATATTTACTACGATGGAAGGAAAGTGTTGGTGGATATTATTATTATTATTATTATTATTATTATTATTATTATTATGAGGTGCTGCAAGATCATACACGTGTTGTTTTTTATCGCCAAGATATTTACTAAGATGGAAGGAAAGTGTTGGTGGATATTATTATTATTATTATTATTATTATGAGGTGCTGCAAGATCATATATACACGTGTTGTTTTTTATCACCAAGATATTTCCTACTACGATGGAAGGAAGGAAAGTGTCGGTGGATATTTGATTTGTGGCTGTACATGCATAAGAGCCAACCAAGAAGGATGTTCAGATTTTTACTTACAGTTTCACAACCTCTCCCAATTGAAATCCGCTGACCATTAATCCAATACAGACGTCCTATGTATGACCAACAACCGCTCCCGACGTGAAAACGAATGTGCGGCTGAGCGGTGTTGGTGGTCTTCTCAAACTTAATACACGTGTTGGCCTCCCATTGTGCAATACCGGCGTTGATTGCATTGGCCGCTGCAATATAAATTAGTTACGAGAATCATTAATGAGGGGCATTTACCACAAATTTTTATATCTATGTTTTTCTCAATTTTGTTTAGTACAAATTTTATATCTATGTTTTTCATAATTTTTTTTTTAGTACTATCCCCTTAAGGTGGTAATTCTTTTTTGTTACATTGGAGTGCCATGAATCCTTCAATTAAAGTATGCTATAAGGAAACAGGACCAGCAGAAGAGCAAAAATGATAGCCCTATTGTGATTGGCTGAGGGAACGAACTTTTGTGCATCATAGTACTGTACGTTTTCTACACCTAATAAGCTCGAGTGTATAAACATCGCGTGCCTCGGTGAAGCAAGTAAGGCGACAGGACTTTTGCCGCCGACTATACTTACGTGTACTACCATGAGTGTACTGTACTTACTTCTACTACCAGCAGCAATGGTACTTTCAAAGACGTAAGGCACAAGAGGGTCGCCAGTGGGTCCAGGCTGCCATTTATACAGGTTACCTTTGGTCTGGAATTTCCTCTCTTCCTTCAACATTCGCCACTGTTCATCCGTCAACATAATATCTCCTTCAAACAGCTTCTTGCCATCCACCTCCTCGGGGTTGAGTTCCATAAAGTCTGTGCTCTGTTATTAAGTGGAGGTATAGAAGAACAATTATATTATAGTCCCGGTTAATTAAAGGAGAGGACCTCTTTTGGGTAAATTGGAGTGCTACTGATTCCTCCAAACTATGCCATGAAACAACAGATCCCCAATTACTACCTTTGATGGCGTCTGTTTTCCGACAAAGTTAGGAGGAATCAGTAGCCTTCCAAATTGCCAACAAGAAAACCTCTCCTTAATGGGATGTAAAGTATATATAAAGTATATATATGGGATGTAAAGTATATATATCTATATACATAAATCTAAAATTATGTGTGTGTGTGTGTGTGTGTGTCCGCGATGCACGCCTACACCGTCCAACTTTGTGTGCTCAAAATTTGCATGTAGGTGAGTCTTGATCCCCTTCAGGTTTAGGGGGGGTCATACAACTACTGGTCGGTCTATAGGAAAAGTTATTAACTAAAAACTGTTGGCAGTGTGAATTCACGTGCATATAGGCGCGGGTCGCCTGGTCGGCTTTCAGGAATAAACTTGAATAAGCATAAATTCACGTGCATGTAGGTGAGCAGGTCTTCCAGCGGTAGTTAATATAACAATACTGAGAAGCAAAATAGTGTCTGATACTGGTGCAGGAATCAAGAGCTAATGAAAATATTTTAGGCTACAGCACGGATATTATTTGAATTGTTTATGCGTTATCTCAGTAAGTATATTGTCGTTCACGATTTAATTTACCTATTATTAAATTTTATGCATTTTTATGATTGATTTGTACCATATTGGTAGAATATTTTTGTACAATATTTTCTTGAGGTCTTGATTCCTGCTCCAGTATCAAACACCATTGTCATATTGATTCTCAGTATTGTCCTATTGAGTTTCAGTTTTGTCAAATTGATTTTCATTATTTCCATATTTATTTTCAGTTTTGACATACTGGATTGAGTTTCACTCTATTATTTGTATTGTAACTTTTACAAGGAGGCACTTCATTAAAATGGTTAGTGACGCTCTGCACCAAAGTCAAAATTCAAACTACCTACCTTACTACATTTCATTGACCCAACGGCTTTTACGGTTTTTGCGTTGATAGTGACGGCTTAAGTGGATTGCCTCTGCTTTGTGGGATATTGGTTATTTGTGCAGCCTTATAAGTCTTTTGCTATTGCATTTTATTCGTAGTGTATTTTTTATTTGCGCAGATTCAAACCCACGGCCAAATGGGTGGGCAGATTGAGCTGAAACTTGGTGGAAATGTCCTCCACTGATCAAATAGTTAAAAAACTGACTTCCAAATTTTTTATAACGTCTTTTTCGGCTCAAAAACGGCCCAATTCTGGTATTTTCTGCTAAATAGCTCGAATACTAATTCATTTATTGCAATGAAACAAATATTGAGCTGTAGCGCTCATGATGATGATGGCGATTGTTGATTTTCGGTGCGCACCAGCTGCATTCAGGCTATATGGCACCCACATGGTTTTGGAGCGGAGTCATCTCTTCTCCGGGATCCATATCGGAAAACCAATGGCGTTTACGGGTTTCGAACCTCGGACCTTCGGCTTGGAAAGCCGGCGCTCTAAGCACTACGCCGGGGTCTTAGATGCTCTACAAGTGCATACATGATTTATTTACGGAAATATAAAATTGTTGAAAATATTCAAGAACTGAATCAACATGTTTTGCAACTATTGCAAGACTCAATCAGTGATTGTTTTGTTGCTTTAGAATTACATAAGATTTATTTATGCTAATATTATGGCTGATGGTGTACTTCTTTTCACTTCTTGCATAACTTCCACTGAGCTATCAACAGGCGGCCACAGGTCGCCAGCCCTTCGCAGAAACTAGCGCCTGTCCACCGCCCACCGCCCAAAGGGCTGTGGAAGGGCAGCCACAGGCCGCCAGCCCTCCGCAGGAGCTAGCCGCTCTTAGCCGCCCGAAGGGCGGCGGAGCAGCTAGTGTATATATATATGTTATTGTCAAGTATCACAATCTCTAGACCACCAGAGTCGATGCCCGAGACCTAAAGCAGGTGGTTTCTGGACGACAGCCCACCTAAATCTTCCATTGGTTCGAAATATGTGTGTGTGTGTGTAATATATCTGTCTTTAATGGTGTGTGTGTGTGTGTATGTAATTTATCTGTCTTTAATGGTGTGTGTGTGTGTGTGTGTAATTTATCTGTCTTTTATGGTGTGTGTGTGTGTAATTTATCTGTCTTTAATGGTGTGTGTGTGTGTGTAATTTATCTGTCTTTAATGGTGTGTGTGTGTGTGTGTAATTTATCTGTCTTTTATGGTGTGTGTGTGTGTGTGTGTGTAATTTATCTGTCTTTAATTGTGTGTGTGTGTGTAATGTATTCACTATTATAGCAATGAATACAGACAGCATCCAGTGGTATATATATATAGGTTTGGTGAGATGTGGCAACACTGTTTGTTTACATAGAGTCCTTACGTCAGCAGGGGTCAATTCTTTTCATTCATTTAATATTGTCAAGGACCCTGTGACGATCGTGCATGAAAACTGGAGGTAAATGAGTCCTTCAAACACTGCCACGAAACACCATCTATAGGGAAGATGCTTGTTTCGTGGCATAGTCAGGAGGAATCAGAAGCCTCCAAATTTTCATACACGATCACAGGGTCCTTAAAAGGGGAGGAGGTTTTCATGTTGGTGAATTGGAAGAAGGTTTCTGATTCCTCCTGACTATGCCACAAAACAGATCCCCTATTTGTAGTAACATTAAAGTCATCTGTTTTTTCCTGACATAGATTTGGAGGAATTAGTAGCCCCTTCAATTTATCATAAAGAGAATCTCTCTCTCTCTCTCTCTCTCTCTCTCTCTCTCTCTCTATATATATATATATATATATATATATATATATATATATATATATATATATATATATATATATATATATATATATATATATATATATATATATATATATATATATATATATATATATTCTGTTGTTGTATAAGGTCTCTCTATCTCTCTCTCTCTCATAACTTTATATTATTCTGTTGTGGTATTAAGTCTCTCTCTCTCTCTCTCTCTCTCTCTCTCTCTCTCTCTCTCTACACACAACAACTCACCAGTGAATCATTTACGATGACTTGGCGATAGTCGATAAGCTGTGGAAAAAGATAAAGAAAGTAATATTATAAGAAGCTGTAGAAGAAGATAAAGAGTAGAGTAATATTATAAGAAGATAAAGAAAGTAATATTATGAGAAGATAAAGAGAGTTATTAATATTATGAGAAGATAAAGAGAGTTGTTAATATTATAAAAAGATAAAGAGAGTTATTAATATTATAAGAAGATAAAGAGAGTTATTAATATTATAAGAAGATAAAGAGAGTTATTAATATTATAAGAAGATAAAGAGAGTTATTAATATTATAAGAAGATAAAGAGAGTTATTAATATTATAAGAAGATAAAGAGAGTTATATTATAAGATGCTTTGATCATAACTATTATTTTGGGTGGTAAATCTGGAGCAAATGATTCCTCCAAACTATTCCAGGCAACAGGAGGATATACCATTATTTTTGTTCATCTGGGTGTGTTTCCTGGCATACTTTGGAGGAATCAAGGCACTCCAATTTATCAAAAAAGTAATTATAATGCACCAGTTTAGCATAACGTTAATTACTATACGAGGGAGTGATCTTTTTAAAGTTGTATAGACAGTTTAAATGAATCAGACAATAACTTTCAACTACTTCTACATGAAAAAAAAAAATAATAATAATAAATGAATAGATAAATGAATGAATGAATAAAATTAAAATAAATAAATAAATAAATGAATAAATGAATGAATTAATAGAAAAATGAGGATAAAATAAATAAATATATAGATAAATAAATAAATAAATGAATAAATGAATGAATAAAAAAATAACAATAAAATAAAAAAATATATAAATATATAAATAAATAAATGAATAAATATATGAATGAATAAATAAATGAATAAATAACTTACACTGTTGAGGGTGACTGTTGGGTCTTGACGTATGTAGACTTCATCATCCTGTAGATAAAAAACATTATATTATTATGTTGGGGTGTCTCTCTCTCATTTATTTTGTCTCTCTCTCTCTCTCTCTCTCATTCCTCTAAACTATGCCATGAAACAGACCCCCAACTTAAACAACTATATAGGGTGTCTGTTTCGTAGTATAGTTTGGAGGAATCACAGACCTCCCATAATGAGAGAGAGAGAGAGAGAGAGAGAGAGAGAGAGAGAGAGAGAGAGAGAGAGAGAGACCTTATACCTAATGAGAGACGACAGGTTTAAAAAACATTGTCATTACTTCACAGGTACGTCAGATGAGATGTGTATAATGTAATGTGTATAATGTTGATATAAGTCAATAAAATAATGTTATGTGTATAATGTTAATATAAGTTAATAAAATAATTATGTGTATAATTTAATGTGTATAATGTGAAAAGTCAATTAATGATATTTAATCTACTTATTGAAAATTTTCTCAGCTAACAAACAAATGAAGGGAAGCTCATTATAATTATACGAAAAATCCCAAATGTGGATGATTACTTTTGTACACGACTGTACACTCGAGCTGGTAAATTCGCGACCACGTCCCCAAATGTTTATTATGTCATCTGAGCTGGTAATACTGACTGATTCCTCCCCAAATAAATAAATGTTACCAGCTCAAAATAATGGCATAATATATAAACATCTTAGTATGTGGTCGCGAATTTACAAGGTCGGGTGTACAGTCACGAGTACTAATAAGTATCCAGGTGGTGTGCTTCGAATACCTATAGAGACAGTTAATTAATAAATGCACAATAACATCTCCATTGGAATTACTGTACTTTGTTGGTGAATTGGTGGGTGGACTGTTCAAAGCTTCAACCAAAACTGTATACTTATTAGTGCTCGTGACTGTACACTCGCAATCCAAAATATGTATTATCCAGGCTTGCTTCGAATGGCATGGCCTGATCGAGTATTAATTAATTTAGCGAGCTCAAGCAAATATTATGAAACAGGATAAGCATTGTCATTGCTTCACTAATATGTCAACTGATTCGAAACTTCAACAAGACCTGGATACAAATTTTGGATTGCGACTGTACATTCATTCCTTATTATCATTACTTACCCCTTGACTTAGAGTAGCATCGCCTGTTTCATCATCCTGTTTAGAGGAAGAAACTTTATTGAAGCAGTTGTTTCATCTTTATTAAACGTAGTTATCATTGCATTTTATATATATAGGTAATGATATCTATTGATCTACTTTTTACCCATTTATATAATAATAATAATAGTAATAATGATAATAATAATAATAATAATAATTGATATTATTATTTTTATTATCATTTTATTATTATTATTATCATTATTACTATTTATTTATTTATTTATCTATTTGAGGGAAGAGTGGTTAATGTTCAGTTATTTCAAAGTATTGTTTCATTTACCCAAAAGAAAGTTGTATAAAGCATAATACAGGAATCATAAAAGTTCACAAAATACCATTATAGAAAAGAGTTATACACACTAACCTAGAAAAATATATACAGATTTTACATATATATATATATATATATAACTGTTTACCGTTTGCTTAGAGGATAATTTTATATAACTGTTTACCGTTTGCTTAGAGGATAATTTTATATAACTGTTTACCGTTTGCTAAGAGGATAATTTTCATGGACTTATAACGGGAACAAAAAGAGCAGAAAATTGGAGGTTAGTGAGTCCTTCAAACATTGCCACGAAACAACACCACCACCTATATGGAAGGAGCTTGTTTCGTGCATGGGGTAGTCAGGAGGAATCAGCTGAAGCCTCCCATTCTCAAACACGAGCACAGGGACAAACAAACAAACAAACAAACAACTGACAACTAAACAGAGAACCAGCTGAGATACAATGGAATGTAGATAATATTATACGTAAGGAAATAGTATAATGAAGAGAGACTTTCCTAACCTCATAATGTACAGATGAGCAAGTAGAAAGTGCAAGAAAAAAATATGGTTGTATATGGCAAGCAACATCTTTACCTCTACTCAAAGTTCAGCCAATCACATTCCTCCTTACATTGGCTCTGGGTTACCAGTAATTCATTCATAAAGATACCAAGACATACTACAAGGAACTGCAACATGTTTCCATATACAGCCATATTTTTCTTGCACTATTTACTTGCTCAACTGTACATTCGCAATCCAAAATATGTACCCAGGCCTGCTTCGAATAGCCTGATTGAGTATTAAGCGAGCTTAAGCAAATATGAAACAGGATAAGGGTTGTAATGGATTCACTAGTATGTCAAATTATTCCAAAGTTCAATAAGACTTGGATACAAATTTTGGATTGCGAGTGTACAGAGAAAAAGTGTATGTTATATTCTGTTTGCCAGCGAAAAGTGTATATAGAATCCCGTGGAAAAATTACTAACTTGGCATGAGCGAATATATTGACATAATCTTTTGTTGAGGATAAACTGACCACGGGGAAAAGAATTACGCATGTATCCTTTGACATTGTAAGATTTTAAGGCCCCTGTGATGGTGTGCGAGAATTGGAGGCTTCTGATTCCTCCTGACTATGCCACGAAACAAGCTCCTTCCATATTATAGGTGGTGTGTGTTTCGTGGCAATATTTGTAGGACCCATTTATTTTCAAATTTCTGACTACATCACAGGGTCTTTATTGGGAAGTATTGAAACACACCATCAATGACTAACAATGGCAAATAAAGATGATAATGATTCAGTTCAATAATGCAAGACTAAATTAGCACTGTACCATCCCATCTATAGAACATTATTTGGGTGTTGATAATAATAGTGATGATCTTATGTGCTAAATGGAATCAAAGTCAGAGTTCTATGTCCCACCAATCACTAAAAAATAAAATACGGGTGTTGATAATAATAACAGTGATGATCTTATGTGCTAAATGGAATCAAAGTCAGAGTTCTATGTCCCACCAATCACTAAAAAATAAAATACGGGTGTTGATAATAATAACAGTGATGATCTTATGTGCTAAATGGAATCAAAGTCAGAGTTCTATGTCCCTCCAATCACTAAAAAATAAAATACAGGTGTTGATAATAATAATAATAGTTATGATCTTATGGGCCTAATGGAATCAAAGTCAGAATTCCACGTCCCACCACCACCAACTCCAATCACTAATCAAATACATGCTATGCTACCTGGAATACGATGGACGAGGTTACAGGAGACAGCAGAGCCACCAGAATTGACAACACTCTCAGAGCCTCCATCTCTCTCTGTGCTGTGACAGGAGATGTCTGATTTCCACCACATACAACCTGGGCTTTTATACTGGAGCGTCTCGCCTCATCAAGCACTTGTATAGTTAGTTAGTTAGTCACCCTTAATAGTGGATTAGGCAACGTAGTCACACCTTTTCGTTCTGTATATGAATCTAATTTAAAAGGGTAAATAAAATTGTTCACGTTGCATTTGAGAGTGACTGAAACATTTTGAAAACAAATAATTTCTTTGTGGGGTTGACTTCACACCTGTACACACTATCATACCCTCACTCATTTGTTTGATTACGAGGTGATGTTATTTTTGTGCATAAATACTGTGAACATTGGTTTGTAGGAATGCATCAGTACACTTTATTATAATGTATAGTTACAAGAGTAAAATGTATAGTCACAAGATAAAATATATAGTCACAAGATAAAAATATATAGTCACAAGATAAAATAGTCACAAGATAAAATAGTCACAAGATTAAATATATAGTCACAAGATAAAATAAATAGTCACAAGATAAAAATATATAGTCACAAGATAAAATGTATAGTCACAAGATTAAATAGTCACAAGTTAAAACTATATCTGTACAGTCACGAGCACTAATAAGTATTCAGACCGTAAATAAATGCACAATAACTTACATCTCCATTGTAATTAGTTCATTAGTGAATTGGACTGTTTAAAGCTTCAACCTAAGCTGTACTGTATACTTATTAGTGCACATGACTGTACACAGAATACATGATGATGATGAGAGAGAGAGAGAGAGAGAGAGAGAGAGAGAGAGAGAGACAGTAAGAAAAAAGGAAAAAATATAGGGAACAATTGAAAAGAGAGGAAAAGGAATTGGCTCGGGATTGAAGGGGCGCCAAACCCTAAAATATACTGACTATAATTATTCAAGTAAACAATGTCCCTCTATCGCAACCCAGAGGATATAGATAATTATATATAGAGAGTAATATAAATGTTATTTATTTTATATGGTAATAATGGTGGTGTTTTACTCTATATAGCGACTCGAACCATTCCTTGACCTCTCTTGTTATGTAGTGAGTTGACCTCTCTTATAATTATATAGTGAGTTGACCTCTCTTATTATTATATAGTGAGTTGACCTCTCTTATTATATAGTGAGTTGACCTCTCTTGTTATGTAGTGAGTTGACCTCTCTTGTTATGTTGTGAGTTGACCTCTCTTGTTATGTAGTGAGTTGACCTCTCTTATTATGATAGTGAGTTGACCACTCTTATTATAATTATAGTGAATTGACCTCTCTTGCTATGTAGTGAGTTGACCTCTCTTATTATTATAGTGAGTTGACCTCTCTTATTATTATATAGTGGGTTGACCTCTCTTATTATTATAGTGAGTTGACCTCTCTTATTATATAGTGAGTTGACCTCTCTTGTTATGTAGTGAGTTGACCTCTCTTGTTATGATTATAGTGAGTTGACCTCTCTTATTATTATAGTGAGTTGACCTCTCTTATTATAATTATAGTGAGTGGGTTGTTTTTCTATCCATCCTGGTGAAAATATATCGGTTCTCTGCTAATTAATATGTTCTTACAGAATAGATACACACATTTGGCATACATTCCAGTGTTTAGAAGAAGTGGCAGCAGATAAAGAAAGTAGTTGGTGTAATTTGTCTTGCATTGCATTTCATTTACCGAAAAAAACATGCATGCAAAAAATTTAAAGGACCCTGTGAACGTGTATGAGACCTGGTGGCTTCTGATTCCTCCTGACTATGCCACGAAACAAACTCCTTCAATGTAGGTGTGTGTGTGTGTGTGTGTGTGTTTCGTATCAATGTTTGAAGGACTGTCTAACCTCCAATTTTCTTTCTTAATTAATCACAGGATCCCTTAAGGGGGTGCTGGAGTAGGGGACAGGCTGAGCTGGTATGTATACTTTGGAGGAATCAAGGCACTCCAATGTACCAAAAGTATGCTATCCTCTTAAGGGAGGAATTTTTTTGTTGGTAGATCTGGAGCAAATGATTCCTCCAAACTATTCCAAGCAAAAGGCCATCATTATTTTTGCTGAGCTGGTATGTATACTTTGGAGGAATCAAGGCACTCCAATGTACCAAAAGTATGCTATTCCCTTAAGGGAGGAATCTTTTTGTTGGTAAATCTGGAGCAAATGATTCTTCCAAACTATTCCAAGCAACAGAACACCATTATTTTTGTTCATCTGGCCCTATTTCCTGGCATACTTTGGAGGAATCAAGACACTCCAATGTACCAAAAAAGAATTACCACCTTAAGGGACCCCAAGTTATAGTCAGATAATTGGAGGTTAATAAGTCCTTCAAATGTTTTCACCAAACACCATCTTTATGGAAGGAGCTTGTTTTCGTGACATAGTAAAATTTTTAAGGAAAAATCAGCAGGGCCCGTATTCACAAACGCAAAGTTCACTCTTAACTTAAAATTTTGTTCGTAAGTGATTGTTCATGGCAAGAAGTAGGATCCGGCACTGCTTCGAAATGATAATATAAGCTCATACAAAGAGAACAACAAAACCATTCACTGCTTCGAAATCATAATATAAGCTCATACAAAGAGAACAACAAAACCATTCACTGCTTCGAAATTATAATATAAGCTCATACAAAGAGAACAACAAAACCATTCACTGCTTCGAAATCATAATATAAGCTCATACAAAGAGAACAACAAAACCATTCACTGCTTCGAAATCATAATATGAGCTCATACAAAGAGAGAGAGAGAGAAAAAAAACATTCACTGCTTCGAAATTAGCCTCAAACGCATATATGATGAGGTGAGTATTACAAACATACAAACAAGTCCAAACTCTAAGATGTTTTGTGAATACCGACACCAGCAGAAGTCAACAAAAAGTCTCATACACGATCACAGGGTCCTGATGGGAAGTGCTAAGCCAAAAACACCTTGGTAGTCAAAAGAGAACAACAAGACAGAGAGCAGAGGCAACAATTAAGTTATCAAATTTTTTTTAATTTACCTAACATTGTTAAGGTGGTAATTCTCTTTTGTTACATTGGAGTGCCTTTTTTTTTTTTTTTTTTTTTTTTAATTAATTGCGCCGTAGCGTCAGTCAATAGGCAGACAACAGTACACAAGGGTAGGCGGGACTCACGAGAACCCAATGACCACACACACACACAAGCACACACACAGCCCGGTGGTGTAGTGGTTAGCGCGCTTGGTTCACATCCGAGAGGTCCTGGGTTCGAATCCCAGGTCAGGTGGAGACAATTTGGGATTGTTTCCTTAAACTTAAATGTGTAACCCCTGTTCACCTAGCAGAGAATAGGTACGGGACGTAAGTCTAGGAGTTGTGACCTCGCTATTCCGGTGTGTGGAAAAAGGTTCCAGCCTTACCCAAAGATCGGTCACTACGAGCTCTGAGCTCATTCTGGGAGGGTAACAGTTGGTGAGCACGTGTCCAGGACGTGATCAAGACCGGGTGAAACATGCGCACACACACACACATCACGAAAACATAACAGAATGAAGCACAAGTATACAGACAAATATTTACATCATGACCTACTTAAATCCACCAAAACGAGGGTGGCGCACCAGAAGTTCCTCCAGAACCTGATGGTTCAGCAGGTGTCGACAAACCACATCAAGTGGCAGGCCCTGGGCCAGCAAGTGTTGGACAGTAGGGCAGGCTAGGCAATAGTGCTCTATAGTGTTAGCACGAGGCACTCGACACAAGCGACACTCAGTGAAGGGAGGCTCACCCTGCATCCCAGCAACCTGCCACGGTGGCCGGTAGCCAAGCCTCAAACGAGCAGAGACTACATTGTGCCTCCGAACCATGAGGCCTCGACGACGGTAGGAATATTTGTGACGGCATACAGACTCGTCGCCGTACAGGGAGGAGAGCGGCGGAGCGGACTTTAGAGAGGTAACATGTCAGGGAGAGAGGACGTCCAGCACCACGAGGAGGCAGATGGCAGGCTTCCTTTGCGAGTCTGTCAACTGTACCATTGTGACGTAAACCTACATGGGATGGCACCCATAAAAATTTGACAGTCAATTTACGATGACGCAATAAGGCCAAAAACGATAAAATCTGCTGAATAACAGTAGAGTGTGTGGGCTGAACACTAGAGAGGGAATGAAGGGCAGGTTTGGAGTCACAAAAAAGGGCAGCATTCACTCCACGTTGACAAACAACGCTAACAGCATCCAGAATGGCATACAGTTCACACAATGTTGAGCTAGAGTGGTTACAGAGACGACGGCCAACCCAGCCCCCTGGAGGTGACTCCAGGTCAGGCGAGAAAACAGCACAACCTGCTGCATCATCCACCTGCAATGAGCCATCAGTGTAGAGGCAGTATGGATCTGCGATGGAGGAAGTCACTGTTTCTATGTGTTCCAGAGCCAACTGCCGCTGTAGAGAAGGCAGCTCCGACTTGGAAGTAGGTGTAAAGCTCACATCAGGTGTTGGTAGCATCCATGGAGGGGGCCCTGGGGGGATGTCTGCAACCATTATATCTATATTAAGACCACGGAGCACAGAGGAAACAGACCTTATAAGAGTACGTCCAGCAGGCAGTATGGGAGGGACCGGGTAGTTTGGTCTAAGAGAAGTCCTGACTAATTGAGAGTAATGGGGTGAAAGATGTGGGAAATGGAGGCACTTGACAGTGAAGCAAGTAACATTACAATAAATTCTCTCTATTAATGGGGGAAGATGCAACTCACGCTGCATGTTCACTATCCTGGTCGACATTGGACAGCCGAGAATTATTCTCATTGCTCTATTCTGAAATTTTCTAAAGTTTCCAGAGTAGCCCTAGGAAGTTGAATCAAAGCAGGGGAAAGGTAATCAACAACTGAACGGATAAAAGTAATATAGATGGTCCTGGCTACTGGGATGGAGATGCCCGAGGAGTTGTTAGATAGCCATTGAAGTGGTGTAAGTCGGCGCTGGAGAGGACCCAATAAGTCCTGGACAATGGGATGGTCTTGAGGTCTGGCAGGGACAATCGGCCAAATATTGACTGGCGCACCCAGGTAGCAGTACTGGAAACACATGGGAATGACAGTCCCTCCAATGGTGAACACTGGCTGAGCTTGGGGAAGGCGGCAGGTGAATATTCTGCTCTTATCTGGGGAGACAATAATGCCACAGTGAGAGGAGACCACAGAGAAGGAGTCAAGAAGCCGCTGGAGATCCCTTGGTGAGGTAGAATGAACACAGATATCATCAGCATAGCATGTAATTGTAGTTCCAGGAATATCAGGGAGAGAAGTGAGCAACCGATGCATCAGAATATTAAATAACAATGGGCTGAGAACACCCCCTTGAGGCGTACCAAGATGAAAACTGCGCAAAGGACTGAGTGCACCACTGAAAAACACACGGGAGGTCCTGTTACTCAGGTAGCCCCAAATCCACCGTAGTAGATTACCCTTTATCCCAAAGTCAACCAGTTGATCCAAAATGACGTCTCTATTAGCAACATCGAAGGCACTTCGAAGGTCAATGAAGGCCACCACACTGTCCCTGGAAAGGCGAGAGTACAGGTCGACTAGGCAGTGATGTGTGCTCCGCTGGGGAAGGAAACCAAACAGCCATGGAGAAAGGCGATCCTGCAGTCTGTACATGAGACGATTGAGTAAGATTCTCTCCCTAACCTTACAGAAACAGGAAGTAAGGGAAATAGGCCTGAACTTCGCAGTGCCGGGCTTAGGGATGGGTATTATTGTGCTGCTGGTCCAGGCTCGTGGTACACAACCGTCACGAAGACAAAGATTGTACAGTCGAAGTAGAGGGTTCCCAGGAACTTGTTGAAGTAGGCGCAGCTGGGGTAGATTGTTCTGACCAGGCATCGACAAGTTGTTTGGCATAGTCGGCAGGAGTGTGATGACGAGCAGTGGCCTGTGTCTTTTTAACAACCCGACGGATGAGGTGCCACATAGAAGCCACACTTGTTTGCTGGTTGATGCTGTCCGTGAACCGCTGCCAAGACTCAGTGTGAGCACAATCCTGCAGGGCAACTAAAGCGTCCCTAGACATCTGGTAACGATGGAGTAGGTCAGGGGTTGGGTTGGCTTGAAACAATAGGCCATCACGTTCAGCCTCCTCCTTTGCCTCCTGTATACGTGCATCCAGCGTCCAGGAGTGGGCAGTATGGCGATGCTGGAGGTGTGGCCGGGAGACGTATAGCCTATAAAAGTCATGAGTAGCAGATACAAGATCAGAGTACAACTGTTCAGCTGATGATATGTCAAATGTAGGGAATACATGGGCCATAAATAAGATGTAAGTCAGGCAATATTTAGGGGGCACAGCAATACGCAAACGAGTGGCTGAAGCATCTGACCCAGCAGTTAGAGAATAATGAAACCGAAGAGCAATGTGATCAGAGAATAAGTCTGGCACGGAGGAGCACTGGACCTGAGATGCTATCAGGCCAGACGAGAGGATGTAATCCAGAGTACCTCCCCGGCAATGAGTGGCACCGCCAGTGTCCCAGTGTGTCAGATGATGCTTGCGGATGTATGAAAGGAGACGAACACCATTACGATTAACAGAGCCAGTACCATCACCAAAATCAGAATGCCGAGCATTAAAATCTCCCATATACACCATACCACGCACTGTTGGAGAAGGAAGAGCCTCAAGAGTGAGTCTAGCTGGGGCAGAATAGACATTACATAGTTGGAGTACTCCATTCCCAGGTAGAACCTCAAATAGCTGAAAGGTCATGTCAGGATCAGTGGAGGTACGGAGAAGGTGATGTGGCAAGGAGCTATGTATGTAAGTCAGGAGACCATTCCTTACCAGATGAACATATGGCACATAACCTGAGAGGGGAGGAGCTTGCCCAGCAGCAAGCGGCCGTCCTGGAAATGCTTCCTGGAGAAAAATAACACTGATGACGAAAAACATAGGCCTTGAGTTGAGTGAGCTTAGCATAACTGGTGATACCACATACATTCCAGGAGATGACATCCAGCCGGCAATCACTAGCGAACTCTGTATTTGGAGGTAGAAGTCCGGTGAGTGGGGGCAGATGAGCGACCTGGAGAAGATGGACCAGGAGAAGGGACTGACTCGAAAAGCTTTTCAAGGCGAGATGCAACAGTATCCATCTTTTCAGTAAGGGTAGTGACAGTTGAGATGATGGCCTGCTGAGCCTCGACCAAGGTGGAGAGTTTGGAGTCATTGGCAGCCTGAGCGGCAACCAGCCCATCAATCCTGGCTTCAAGGGCAGAAAAGCGGTTTTCGAGATCCGTACATCGTGCCATGAGGGTAGCAACAGACTTGCAGAGGGCCAGGTCTGGAGGTGAGGCAGGGCTGGTAGGAGGAGTAGACTGGGGAGGTGGTGGTGGTGGTGGTGGTGGTGGAGGCGGAGCAATAGTAGAGACACGAGCCTTGACCTTACGTCAAGTACATCCATGCCACACGTTAACCCCTGGCTGAAGGCATCGTGGACACTTCCATCGAGACGTATCTTCAGGAGGTGAAGGCTCAGAGGTGGAGGCAGCAGGACGCGATGGTTCACCCCTGACAGGACACGTCTTGAAATCATGGTCGGCCGCACACCATGCACACTTCGGCCTGGCAGAACAGTACCGGGAGATATGCCCAACTTCCCAGTACCTGTAGCACCAAGGCTGGTCATTATGAAGTTTCCTCACCTCACACGGTGGAAGACAAGGGAGGAAATCAAAGGAAATCTCATTTGGAGGTGGATCGGGTTGACTCCAGACAACAACAATACGGCTAATGGGGGAACCATCTTGGAAAAAACGACGGGCAAAGTACACACCAGGGTATCCTTTGGCAAGTTTCGGGTCAACATCAATAGGAAAACGGGTGAGGATGTAGCTGGGGAACTTACGAGGCCTCTCAGGTGAGTCTTCAAGAATGAGAGGCAGAGATAAAAATTCACCAGCCTTCACTCTATCAATGATGTCCTGACGCTTCTTAGAGATGTAGACAAACCGGGAGGTGACAGCAGCCATCTTGACTTCAGCCAGTTCACGCTGCAACTGGAAGGCCCTGTTGACATCAGACAACCAACGCAGCTTTGTGTCCGTAGATGGGTTTCCAGAGAAGGAGAGTTTGACATAGGCATCTCTCGGGGCAAAAGCAGGAAGGTTGGACGAGGGCAAGGAGTTGGTATACAAAGAAGAAACACCAGGGTGAGGCAGAGAAGGTACGTCGTGCACAGCTGAAGCACCCTGGGCAGTCTTGGCAGCTGGAGGCAAACAGTCCACACCATCGGAATCCTGCGAGGAGTCGGACGAGGCATCAACAGGTCGCTTGGTAGAGGTTGAGGAGGTGGACGGCTGCAACCTGAGCTGCGGAGTGACCGAGGAGAGGGGGGAAGGGTTGCGAGAAGGCAGCTCAGGCCAGTGATCCTCAATTGGAGACTCGTCTTCCTCCGACATTGCCAAGTCGGCCTCCAAGCAGGAATCCGCACTCTCCATCAGGCCAGGCAAGGCCTAGATGGAAAGCAAACAACAACACAAACAACTAAACACTCAATCAGCCAGGGACACACACACACACACCCACACACCCACACACACACAGACAATCACAACAAAACTATACACAGAACCACAACAGACAAACAACACTAGCAACACCACAGAAACAACAACACACAAATAAGAACTCACAAACAACACAAAAAACACAAACAAGAGCTCCAAAACGACACAAACAACAACACAAACGAGAATGGAGGCAGAGCGCCACGAGTACGTCCACACTCCACCTGTTCTGGAGCGAGACTCCCATATAGGGGTAACTCACGAAAGATTTTGAGAGCTTCCCTCTGTTCCTTAGCTGATAAACTTTCCAATAAATAGGTTAATTAAGTACCATCGTTTAATTTACTACAAGCAGCTACACACTACTTAATTAAATCAATAAAATTATATGTGAACATAAAAACATTAAACAGCAAATTGTTAAAGTTACCCATATGTGGATGATTATTATTATTAACCACGACTGTACATAACATGAGTATTTCTCGACTCCATGAACATTGGGTGAAGTAGGTGAGTGTGTACAGTCACGAGCATAAGTTTCTTTACCCCCCTGGCGAGAGTTAGATCGAAGTCGTCGTTGGATATGGACTGGACGAACAAAAATGAACCAGTTCATAATGTTGGGATGATGCTTCATGTCACTAGAGGTGTTCACTTGAATACAACAAATTTTACACCGTCATGAGATACTGACCCCCAGTGTTCGTTTGCCTGGCCCTTCTCCAACCACAACTTCGACCTCATTCTCGCCATGGGGGTAAAGAAACTTATGCTCGTGACTGTACAGTGTACGATATCACCTGAGTGTATAGCAAAAGGCAAAAACACCTCTTTGATAATTCCTCATGACTTACATTACCATATTAAAAGAATATATCAGTATATATTTCTGGGTTGAAATGGATTAATCAGAAAATACCCTTTGAAAACTGGCATGTATTAATAACTTCCATTTACCTCACTGACACGCCATCACATCACGAGTAAAGATATCATTTCATTCACCAGCACTAATAAATATCAAAGTGTGGTTGGAATATCTATAGAGACAGTAAATAAATATAAAATAAAATCTTCATTTGAATTAGTTCTTTTTTGGTGAATTTGACTGTTTAATTAAGGAGGTGCGGGAGTAGGGGGGACAGGCTTGGGGGGGTGCGGGAATAGGGGTACAGGCTTGGGGTGGGTAGAAAGCCTGTAACCTATTCCCGCACCCCCCTAACCCCCCAAGCCTGTCCCCATACTCCCGCACCCCTCAAACCCCCCCTCCCAAGCCTGTCCCCATACTCCCGCACCCCCAAACCTCCCCTACCCGACCCACCCAAAACCTCCCCGACCCACCCAAAAAAACCCGCACCCCCTAACCCCCCCCCCCAAGCCTGTCCCTCTATCCCCTTAAAGCTTCAACCAAAACTGTATACTTATTAGTGATCATGACTGTACATTGCATCCAAAAATGTCCCTATAGATATTGTTAAAAATAAATGTGTAAAGTGGTTGGTAATGTCTATTGAGTTTATTTGACGTTGAGAAGGTACTGTACTTGTTAATCTTCACACATCTGTCATTTACGTTTGTTACACCTGCCTACACACACACACACACACACTTTTACGTTTGTTACACCTGCCTACACACACACACACACACTTTTACGTTTGTTACACCTGCCTACACACACACACACACACACACACTTTTACGTTTGTCACACCTGCCTACACACACACACACCTTTACGTTTGTCACACCTGCCTCCACACACACACCTTTACGTTTGTCACACCTGCCTACACACACACACACACACACACCTATACGTTATAATTATACTGTACTAACATCCACAACTATTTGTAGGGATCATAAGTATGTAATGCAAATGAAAATGTAGGTTTCCTTCAGAATTACACATTTATTATTTCTACACACATGTGACATTAATAAACTTAAGGGGAGATTCTCTTGTTGGTAAATTGGAAGGTCTCTGATTCTTCCTAACTATGACACGAACCAACAGATCCCCTATTAGTATCAGTTTTATGGTATAGTCAGGAGGAATCAGTAGCCTTCCAATTTACAAACACTGTGATGTAGTCAGAAAATTGGGGATAAATGAGTCCTTCAAATATTGCCACGAAACAAACACTACCTATATGGAAGGAGTTTGTTTCGTGGCATGGTCAGGGGGAATCACCAGAAGCCTCCAATTTTCATACACGATCACAGGGACCTTAAAGTACACACCACCAAACGTTGTCGCAATTCATACTTTGCCAGCTGTACACTATCATAGTATATAGTCCATTAACACACACAGATAAACATACATGCACATTCGTTATACAAGTAATTAATATCACACAGAAATGATGCAAGTGAGCCTAGGAGTGTAACTAGACTTTTATTAATGTTATATTTATTGCAAAGGATTTTTAATGTGACACCATACGAATTTCTATTTACATTTCTATACATCCAACAGGCTCATAATTTATTTTTATTTTTTTATATAGATATGGCCTGATGCAGTGATGGTGTTATGTGATATATATTGGTCATTAAGGATCACATTAGTTAAACCTTCATATTAGAAATGAAATATCAAGGTAAACTTTAGGCAAGCCAAAGATTAAAGGTGAAAAAAAAAAGGACAGTTCAATTTTTTTTTTTTTTTTTTTACCCTGTCGAAAATAAATGCATCGATTCCATCCTTAATAATATGACCCTAGTTAGGTAAACATTTCACATACAAACATTCCAGTATTTATAATTTGCACATCAGTCTACTTTCAATCCCTAATCTGTGATCCACCTCAGAGGAAGGGAGTAAAAGACTCATAACTAAAGCAAAGTTCACAAATGTCGGATGGGAAAGGGTTAAGGGGGTGCGGGAGTAAGGGACAGGCTTGGGGGAGGGGTTTGGGAATAGGGGGACAGGCTTGGTGGGGGTAGAAAGCCTGTCCCCTATTCCCGCACCTCCCTAACCCCCCTCCCCCCAGCCTGTCCCCCTACTCCCGCACCCCCCAAAACATCCCCGACCCCCCTAACCCCCCCCCAAGCCTGTCCCCCTATTCCCGCACCCCCTTAAGGTGGTAGTACAGTGTTGGTAAATCTGGAGCAAATGATTCCTCCAAACTATTTTCAACAGCAGAACACCACTATTTTTGTTCTTCTGGTCGTGTTTCTTGGCATACTTTGGAGGAATCAAGGCACTCCAATATACCAAAAGTGTGTTACCCCCTTAACTTAAAATTTTATTCGTAAGCATTCATTCATGGCGAGGACTAGTACCCAAAACTGCTTCGAATTCATAACAACAGCTCATACAAATAGAATAGCAGAGCAGAACCGTTCACTGCTTCGAAAATGAACCTGAAACAATATGGTGAGGTCAGAAATGCAAACATATGAACAAGTCCAAACTCTAAGATGTTTTGTGAATACTGGTCCATGGGTCTTTCTAAATGACAAGTCAAGTGAGGCAACGTACAGTTACGAACACTAATAAGTATACAGGTGTGCTTCGAATACCTGGAGACAGAAAATAAATGCACAATAAGATCTCCATTGGAATTACTTCGTTGGTGAAATTGAACTGTTCGAAGCATCAACCAAACCTGTATACTTATTAGTACTCGTGACTGTACACTCGCCATCCAAAATTTGGTGAAGTTTGGAATCATTTGACAAAGTAGTGAACCAATTACAACGCTTATCCTGTTTCATATTTGCTTGAGCTCGCTTAATTAATACTCGATCAGGGTATTCGAACCAAGCCTGGATACATATATTGGTTTGCAAGTATTCTGAGCAGGAAAGGTTCAAACACCCTTGATTCAATGGGTGGGTAAGAAATAATGAATTCATTCTATTTCTACTCCGATGGAATGCAATGCTAAATGTGAAGCAATTACTAAAATGTCTTAAGTGGGAAGTTTTGTGTTGGTAAATCTGGATCAACTGAATCCTCCAAACTATCCCAAGCAACAGAACAAACACCATGGTCCTGTTTCCTGGCATACTTTGGAGGAATCAATGCACTCCAATATACCAAAAAATAATTACCACCTTAAGGAACCCTGTGATGTTGTGAGAATATTGGAGATAAGCGAGTCCTTCAAACATTGCCACGAAACACACATACCTACTGTATAATGACAGGAGCATGTTTCGTGGCATGGTCAGGAAGAATCAGAAGCCTCCAATTTTCTTATTACACAATCACAGGGTCCTTAATTAATGTTACTGCTCAATTATAGAATCTCAGTACGTTCATATATGGCAACAGTTGTTACCCTGGAGTTTACAAAGATAATTATGTAGGTTAAGTTATCCTTCTTCTAGTTATTGGCCTTTTATAGACAATGATAGTTTTCGTAGTTATGATGATAATTTTTTAGAGCTGTAATGGCATGATTTTATAACATATATGTAATGTTATTCACGGTTCATAAATGCTGCCACAAAATCATAGTCGAATCAGCAAAGTTGTCTGCTATTTATTGCTTGCTGACCAACCTTACCAAAGTAGTACAAGTTATCCATAACTTATTTATTCGCTTTTCACATCCTCTCTCCCTGACATGTTACCTCTCTAGAGTCCGCTCCGCTGCTCTCCTCCCTGTACAGCGACGCAGGGATACGTCTCCATCTCCATCACCCATTATGAGTCTGTCTGCCATCACAAATATTCCTACTGTCATCGAGGCCTCATGGTCTGGAGGCACAATGTAGTCTCTGCCCATTTGAGGCTTGGCTACCGGCCACCATGGCAGGTTGCTGGGATACAGGGTGAGCCTCCCTTCACTGAGTGTCGCTTGTGTCGAGCGCCTCGTGCTAACACTATAGAGCACTATTGCCTGGCCTGCCCCACTGTCCGACACTTGCTGCCCCGGGGCCTGCCGCTTGATGTGGTTTGTCGACACCTGCTGAACCATCAGGTTTTGGAGGAACTTCTGGTACATCACTCTCGTTTTGGTCGATTTAAGTAGGTCATAATGTATATATTTGTCTGTATTCTTGTGCTTCCTTCTGTTATGTTTTTGTGATGTGTGTGTGCTTGTGTGTATGTGTAGTTGTAGTCATTGGATTCTCATTGGATTCTCATGGGTCCCGCCTACCCTTGAGTATTGTTGTCTGCCTGTTGATTGATGCCACGGCGCAATGAATTTAAAAAAAAAAATCACAACGGAACCTCTCTCCTTCCCCCTCCCCCCTTCCAGTGAACCATGAAACCATGACCTGTATGGTATGAACTGTATATAGTAAGTGCTTCATTTCTATGTCACGGGTTCATAATTCACAGTGAAGTTGGCAAGGCGTCAATATCTTTGTCTGTGGGTGTACAGTCAGCAGCAAAAGTTGTGTCGCCTCACTCCATTCTTCTTGAAGGATAACATAAATGATAATCATCAAACAAACATATTCACCATACAGAATTACAATATCCAGGGGGAAAATTAATAAACTGCTCTGGGTTTTCATTTTATGAGCACTAATAAGTTGTTGTTGTTGTTGTAGTTGTTGTTGTCCCGGGGCAGAATGGTCTCCTGCCCAACAGACCCCCGGTACACTCTGGTCGCAGTGAAAAAACAAATTAGAAGAAAGGAGGAGCTGCATGGCCCTATATGCCTGGGCTACCGAAGCACATCCCAGGAAGATGGGACCAGAGCTTACTGGACCAGGGAGCCTGGAAGCCTCCGACCACCAGGGAGATTGGGGGGAAGGTCTTTGATCCCACAGCCAGTACTGTGGGCCCAAGTCCACGTTACCACAAGAGCTACAAGTAGGGCTGCACCTTCCATGAGACCAGTCCTGAAAGGACCATAATGGGGAGGGAATTTAGACTGCTGCATACAAAGAGATTATGCACCCCCGTGACAAATAAGTATTCATGTGAGCTTTAAGTATCTAGAGACAGTAAATAAATGCACAATAACATCTCCATTGGAATTAGTTCGTTGGTGGACTGTTCAAAGCTTCAACCAAAGCTGTATACCTATTAGTGCTCGTGACTGTACATATGGTCAAAGAGAAAATGTGTGTGTGGTTATTTCACTCATTAAGGACCCGTAACCTTTGGGATATTCCATGATTAAAAGGAAGAGATATTTATAGCACCATTAACTCAATCATTAATATCTAAAAGGCAATAAATCTTTTTCCATTCAAAAGAGTGCCACTTCTGCCTGTCCTTGGTCCAGTTTTTATTATTATTATTATTTTTTTTTTTTTCGTCACACATAATTTCTCCCCTTCGTCCATACTTTTTTTCACACACCATTTCTGCCTTTGGTCCATTATTACTATTTTTTTTTTTTTTTTTTTTTTCACACACCATTCCTGCATTTGGTCCAATTTTCTTTTTCTTTCTTTCTTTTTTTTCACACACCATTCCTGCCCTTGTTTTTTTGTTCACACACCATTTCTACATTTGGTCCATTTTTTTTTTTTTTTTTTTTTTTCACACACCATTCCTACCCTTGTTTTTTTTTCACACCAGGTTAATTTTCTCAAGGTTAGTTTATTTTCACACACCATCCCTTTTTTTTTTTTTGTCCTACACCACTTCTGCCTCTGGTTCTAATTTAGTTGAATTTGCTCAATATTAATAAAATTTAGAAATGATGCATAAAGTGTACGTTTTATTTATCTCAGGGGACAGATATTAAATCTCAAAATGTACGATAATTTGTACGATATTTCTTTAATAACAGTACCATTATTTTGTCATGAAAACAATAATTTTGAGGTCCCTGTACGATAATATTGTGTTCAGAATCTGGCAACCCTGGAGTACATTTGAAGAGTGTAAAGTAGGGTCAAGGTGCAAGGTATAGGTTGGGTATGTGGGTTAGGTTAGGTTGGGAGTGGGGGAGAATGATGGAGGTAGAGGTTGGGACTGGAGAAAAGGATGGCTGTTAGTGTCAAGATGGGTTGACTCGTGTTTTCTGGCCTCTTCTTTTGTAGTTTTGATTTTCATAATATCTTAAATACGTATATATGTACTTACATTATGGTATGTGGTGTAGATATAATAGTTTATAGCAGACACCAGTAAGCCTTTTGTCAATGTACAGAATATTCCCTACTAACATGTTATTTGTATGATACAGTTTTCTATTTTATGTAGCCTATATCTATTTCCCTATGTAGGAAACCATTATTATATTTCATGTAGGGAACCAATATTTTATTTGTTATTTATTGAAAGAATTACCGTTTTGTAGCAGTGTTGCCAGATCTGGCTAGGTCCCTAGATTTTGCCCCAGTTATTTCCTGTACTTTACCACGGTAATTTCCCGGTAGTCTGCTGTGGTCTAGGTTAGGTTATGTAAGGTCAGGCTAATTTCAAAATGCCCCATTTGAAATGCCATAGAAGAAAATAGTATTAGAATAGTCTAAATAAGTGGGTAATGAAGGTGTAAAAACCGTACACAATAACGGTAATTCTTTCAATATTTACCTTTTATTTTATGTAGGGAACCATTATTTTATGTTTTGTGTATTTCCTATGTAGGGAACCATTATTTTATATTATGTGTATTTCCTATGAAGGAAACCTTTATTTTATATTATGTGTATTTCTAATGTAGGGAACCATTACTTTATTTTGTCTGACATTACAGTACAGTACTGTATTTCCATATGTAGGGGTCTATTATAATTTTCATGTAACATTACAGTATTTTGTGACAAAACAGTATTTCATTTCCATGTCATAATTATGTACCGTATGTAACCATTATTATTTCCCTGTATTGGGTACTGTTGACATCAGACAACCAACGCAATTTTGTGTCCGTAGATGGGTTCCCAGAGAAGGAGAGCTTGACATAGGCATTTCTTGGGGCAAAAGCAGGAAGGTTGGACGAGGGCAAGGAGTTGGTATACAAGGAAGAAACATCACGTTGAGGCAGAGAAGGTACGTCATGCACAGCTGAAGCACCCTTGGCAGTCTTGGCAGCCGGAGGCAAACAGTCCACACCATCGGAATCCTGCAAGGAGTCGGACGAGGCATCAACGGGTCGCTTGGTAGAGGTTGAGGAGGTGGAAGGCTGCAACCTGAGCTGCGGAGTGACCGAGGAGAGGGGGGGAGGGTTGCGAGAAGGCAGCTCAGGCCAGTGATCCTCGATAGGAGACTCATCCTCCTTCGACATGGCCAAATCGGCCTCCAGGCAGGAAGCCACATCCGAATCCGCGCTCTCCATCAGGCCAGGCAAGGCCTAGATGGAAAGCGAACAACTGAACACACACGAACATACACACACAGAACCACAATAAAACAAATTAACCACAAACAACAATACCATAAACAGCAAAACCACAAAAAAAAAACGAGATAGAAAATATAAACAACCCCTATAACACCACAGACACAACAACACACAAACAAGAACGTTGAAACAAGACAAACAACAACAACACAGGCAGAGCGCCAGGAACACGTCTTCACTCCAGGAAGGTTGGGGTGAGACTGACCCCTTGCTTGCTTGGATACGAAGACGGTCTTGGTTTCAGCGGCTGTACGCATGGATCATCTTCGTATCCCTTTGGCCGACAAAAACAGTACTACGCACCAAATCTTGGTTTCATCCAAGCAATCTTCATATCCAATGGAAAACCAAAAGACGCCTCAGATTAGCAATTCCCAATACATGATTTAACCTACCTCTGATAGGCAGGCACATGTGATTCATTTGCTGTGATATTTATTAAATAGTACAACACTTGTGATACTATATATTAAACAGTATTTTCAAAACTTTTCTGTACTTTCCTTAACCATGTATTCTGTATTTAAAAAATTTCACCTAGCACAATGAATACTTTATTAGATAATAGAAGTTAAGAAAATTCAAGCCAAGGCAAAATAAAATTTTGTATTGTATCTAACCAAGGCACAACAATAATGTATATAGTATGCTCATATTTTAATTCTGTAAGTTGAAGACATGGACCAAAATGCGTTTTATGCAACAGAACAATAGGTTTGTGATGAAACATGTACATTTCAACCTAGGAGAATGGAATTATAAATGGGAGTTTGACACACAAACATCTATTGATGGAGGTGAAAGGCTGTTTGAGAATTTATTATATATTTTCCAAATAATAAGGAATAGAGTCACATTGTATTCCACTTAAGCAAAATGCACATACTGTACCAGTGGCCTTTTCGGTATGTCTTTATCAGAGATATGTTTTCCCAAATTTTTTGTCTCGCAAAATTTTTATTTGTTCTATTACTTATATATATATACAGAGAGAGAGAGAGAGGTGAGGGGAGAATAGTCATGTTCAGGGAAAATTTAGTGTTGAGAAATTAATAAATTATGAAAAATAGGGGAGCCTATACCTACAGTATAGTCGTTTTTATGAATACTAATTTTCACAGCTAATATGGCCTCAAAATTCTGTACTCGAGCAAAATAATACTATCAAATGCAATAAATAAACATCTAGAAATATATATTTACATGACTCAAATTACATTAACTTTAAAAAGCACATAATATAATTTTAAAATTGGTATTATTACAGAATGGTCCAAAATAGTGGGTAATGATACTAAAATATACAATATAGTGAATGAAGTACTTCTATACTAATACCATGAAAAGTGTATTAGGATGGTCCAAAATAGTGGGTAATGATACTAAAATATACAATAAAGTGAACACAGTACTAATGTAAATTTACCTCAAAATTTTCACTAGACACTAGTATTTTCACATGACATAGCATATTAGGTTAGATATAATACAAACAATACAAAGAAATACAACGTTACAAATAATACTGTATGTACAGTATAAATTTAGTACTCTCACATAGGAGTGATTTTATTCCAGTGTATTTTCGGTACTGTATTTTCTACTGGAGTTACAATCAATTTTTAATGTCTTTGATAGAATTGGATATAGAAGTAAATTTGTTTGTTTACATTATTTTTACTTCAATATTCTTTGTAAAGTTGGCAAGATTGGTGGGACACGGGATGTTTTGTTGTCATTCTCGCTGGCTGCTGGCGCTAGCTGCTAGCCAAAGTCGCTAGCAAGTGTGACGGATAGCAAGTTTTTGCTAGCAAAGCGAGTAGCAAAAGCAAGTAGCATGCTAGCCAGAATTGCCCAGTGTGCCGCCACCTTCAATGACTGTACCTTCATTTATATAAAAGATTATGTAAATATTAATGTAAATGTAAACGTATCCTCATTCCTTCTCTACTCCAACTAAAATTTCATCCGTTGTTCAAATATATAAAGTATAGGAAGGTAATTATTATACTACTTCCTTAAGGGGGAAATTATACGTTGGTAAATCTGGAGTAACTAAATCCTTCAAATTATTCCAAGCAACAGAACAAACACCATTAATTTTTTTGCTTTTCTGGACTGTTTCCTAGCATACTTTGGAGGAATCAAGGCACTCCAATGTACCAAAAACGAATTACCACCTTAATTAAGAGGATATATAGCACATTGTTTTGGGTGGTAATTCTGGAGCAAATAATTCCTCCAAACTATTCCAGACAACAGGATACCATTATTTTTCTTCATGTGGGTCTGTTTGTTTCCTGGCATACTTTGGAGGAATCAAGGCGCTACAGTCTATTAATTAAGGGGGTGCGGGAGTAGGGGGCAGGCTTGGGGGGGTTTGGGGGGTGCGGGAATATATAGGGGGACAGGCTTGGGGTGGGTAGAAAGCCTGTCTGTCCCCTATTTCCGCAACCCCCTAACCCCCCCCCCTCCCCCAAGCCTGTCCCCCTACTCCTGCACCCCCCAAAAAAACCCGCACCCCCCTAAACCCCCCCAAGGTATACCATCCCTTTAATGAAAAAGCTCAATGTCGTTAAGTTCCCCTTGTAAAATAATCCGATTTGATTGATGAAGAACCTTTTACTCCAAGAAATATTTAAATAATACAACCCATAGGATTTTTTCAATGTTAACCACTGTGTTCATTTATTCATAAACGAGTGTTAAAAAAAAAAATGCAATCTCTCCTAAACCTGAGCAAGCCTATGTACAGTCACGAGCACTAATAAGCATACAGGTGTGCTTCGAATACCTAGATACAGTAAATAAATGCACAATAAGATCACCATTGGAATGAGTGGTATGAGTTCGTTGGTGAATTGGTTGGTGGACTGTTCAAAGCTTCAACCAAAGCTGTATACTTAATAGTGCTCGTGACTGTACAGAGACCCCATCATTTCATCCTAATTATTAAGAGACCCTGTGATGTAGTCATAAAATTGAAAATAAATTAGTCCTTTAAATATTGCCACAAAACACCACCACTATGGAAGTAACTTGTTTCGTGGCATAGTCAGGAGGAATCTGAAGCCTCCTATCTATTCATACACAATCACATGCAGGGTCCTTAAGGGGGAAGTTTTGTGTTGGTAGATCTGGAGCAACTGAATCCTCCAAACTATTCCAAGCAACATAACACCATTATTTTTGCTCTTCTGGTCCTGTTTCCTAACATACTTTGGAGGAATCAAGGCACTCCAATGTAACAAAAGAGAATTACCACCTTAACAATGTTAGGTAAATTAAATTCTGGACCCTCAGATACCTGTTGTTAATCTCTGCTACAATCTGATAACTTAATTGTTGCCTCTCCTCTCTGTCTTGTCGTTCTCTTTTGACTACCAAGGTGTTTTTGGCTTAGCACTTCCCATCAGGACCCTGTGATCGTGTATGAGACTTTTTGTTGACTTTTGCTGGGGTCGGTATTCACAAAACATCTTAGAGTTTGGACTTGTTTGTATGTTTGTAATACTCACCTCACCATATATGCGTTTGAGGCTAATTTCGAAGCAGTGAATGTTTTTTTTTTCTCTCTCTCTCTCTTTGTATGAGCTTATATTATGATTTCGAAGCAGTGAATGGTTTTGATGTTTTCTTTGTATGAGCTTGTATTATAATTTCGAAGCAGTGAATGGTTTCGTTGTTCTCTTTGTATGAGCTTATATTATAATTTTGAAGCAGTGAATGGTTTTGTTGTTCTCTTTGTATGAGCTTATATTATGATTTCGAAGCAGTGAATGGTTTTGTTGTTCTCCTTGTATGAGCTTATATTATAATTTCGAAGCAGTGCCGGATCCTACTTCTTGCCATGAACAAACACTTACGAACAAAATTTTAAGTTAAGAGTGAACTTTGCGTTTGTGAATACGGGCCCTGCTGATTTTTCCTTAAAAATTTTACTATGTCACGAAAACAAGCTCCTTCCATAAAGATGGTGTTTGGTGATAATATTTGAAGGACTTATTAACCTCCAATTTTCTGACTATAACTTGGGGTCCCTTAAGGTGGTAATTCTTTTTTGGTACAATGGAGTGTCTTGATTCCTCCAAAGTATGCCAGGAAACAGGACCAGATGAACAAAAATAATGGTGTTCTGTTGCTTGGAATAGTTTGGAAGAATCATTTGCTCCAGATTTACCAACAAAAAAATTCCTCCCTTAAGGGGATAGCATACTTTTGGTACATTGGAGTGCCTTGATTCTTCCAAAGTATACATACCAGCTCAGCAAAAATAATGATGGCCTTTTGCTTGGAATAGTTTGGAGGAATCATTTACTACAGATTAACCAACACTGTACTATATAATATTATACCCTTAATGAAAAATGAGATCTGTCACACATGTAAACAACACAGTAAACTATACTTCTTTTATTTTAACATGGTGAAAATGTAAGCTCTCCACCATTAAGGGGGTACGGGAATAGGGGGACATGTTAGGGGGGCGCGGGAGTAGGGGAACAGGCTTGGGAGGGGTGGGGGGCAGTTACGGGGGGGTGCGGGAATAGGGGACAGGCTTTCTACCCACCCCAAGCCTGTCCCACTACTCCCGCAACCCTCAACCCCCCCCCCCCCCAAGCCTGTCCTCCTACTCCCGCACTCCCCAACACCCCCCCCTCCCAAGCCTGTCCCCTACTCCCGCACCCCCTTAAGGGATCCTGTGATTAATTAAGAAAGAAAATTGGAGGTTAGACAGTCCTTCAAACATTGATACGAAACACACACACACAAACACCTACATTGAAGGAATTTGTTTCGTGGCATAGTTAGGAGGAATCAGAAGCCACCAGGTCTCATACACGTTCATAGGGTCCTTAAATATTTTAGCATGCATGGTTTTTTCGGTAAATGAAATGCAATGCAAGACAAATGACACCAAATACTTTCTTTATCTGCTGCCACTTCTTCTAAACACTGTAACGTATGACAAATGTGTGTATCTATTCTGTAAGAACATATTAATTAGCAGAGAACCGATATATTTTCACCAGGATAGATAGAAAAACAACCCACTCACTATAATTATAATAAGAGAGGTCAACTCACTATAATAATAAGAGAGGTCAACTCACTATAATTATAACAAGATAGGTCAACTCACTACATAACAAGAGAGGTCAACTCACTACATAACAAGAGAGGTCAACTCACTATATAACAAGAGAGGTCAACTCACTATATAATAATAAGAGAGGTCAACTCACTATATAATAAGAGAGGTCAACTCACTATATAACAAGAGAGGTCAACTCACTATATAATAAGAGAGGTCAACTCACTATAAGAAGAGAGGTCAACTCACTATATAATAAGAGGTCAACTCTATATAACAATAAGAGAGGTCAACTCACTATATAATAAGAGGTCAACTCTATATAACAATAAGAGAGGTCAACTCACTATATAATAAGAGAGGTCAACTCACTATATAATAAGAGAGGTCAACTCACTATATAATAAGAGGTCAACTCACTATATAATAAGAGAGGTCAATTCACTATACAATAAGAGAGGTCAACTCACTATATAATAATAAGAGAGGTCAACTCACTACATAACAAGAGAGGTCAAGTCACTATATAATAATAAGAGAGGTCAACTCATTACATAACAAGAGAGGTCAACTCACTATATAATAAGAGGTCAACTCACTATATAATAAGAGAGGTCAACTCACTATATAATAATAAGAGAGGTCAATTCGCTATTTAATAATAAGAGAGGTCAACTCACTATAATCATAACAAGAGAGGTCAACTATATCCAGGGGTCTTCACTGTGCGGCTCGGGAGCCAGTGGCGGCTCGCAATTGTACAGTACAATACAGGAAGTTCTCGACCACAACTTTCCCCTCTTAAAACAACATGTACCAGACGCCCTCTTAAAACAACATACACCAGACGCCCTCAAAACCACAAACTTTTTCCCTCTTACGGTCATCTATCACCTGTCATCTCTTCACTCAAGAGAGAGAGAGAGGGGGAGAGAGAGTAAGAGAGAGAGAGAGAGAGAGGAGAAATGGGTGGAGCTTAAATAGAACTCCACCCCTTTTCAAAGAGGTAATAAGGTATCTAAACAGACCTGGCATCTCCTAGTACAGAATGAATATAAACGGACCAGGAGAGCTTTAGTTAAGGACTCAAGATCGAAACAGCAAAAAGATATCTTCTCTGTACTCCATTAACATAAGACAAGACAGGGCACAAAACTCCCTTAGTATTAATAAATAAAGTAAGTTTAATTTTACTTACTAAAGTTTATTTCCTACCTTGACTGAACACCATCACGCCGCCGAGCTAGCTACCACAACCAACTACAACTCCAGAACAAGGTAATGTACCATATTCTTCGAAGAGACCAAATCAGGACTGGTACATTTTGATGGCAGCGGTGTTTTTGCAACAAGGCTAATTGCAAGGTAAAAACTTCACAGGAGTACAGAGACTAACATTCTTCAAGAACAAGTAAGGATTGACTTGTAAATTCTCTCAAGCAATTCCTTCAGTGGTGATAATCTTACGACCTCTAACGAGGGAGATTTATACCACAAGTAAATTACCTACAAGAGCCACCTGCTTCAACATAACTGCAACTGACCTACAAGGGGACCTCATCTACTTCACAACAAACAATCATCACTTCATCACTACCATATCGGCGTCCCTGCGTAAATGCTCTCGTCAGGACAACGCCATCACTCCATCACCTCCACGCTGACGCCTCCTTATGTAAATTCTCTCGTACAGGCAAGTCAACGTTCATCATCTTCACTCCAATTACGACTGTTAGTGTGTTAGTGTGCGAGCTAACTAATCATTGCTTCGTCACTTCACGGTCGTCGCCTCTTCACCACATCGTCGCCTCGTCAGGCAACGCCCCAACAAGACTTCCACTCGTTGTCATCGTCGTTGCAACTACAGTCAACTAAAAGTAGGTACACATTACATGTTACATTACATTATTTTTCACTTGTCCACGAACATGTTAGAAAAGAATTAGGTTCCTCATTAACAGCCCAGACAAAAGAAAAGAAGTGCCAAATTAAAACAAAAGTAAAGATATTATCCCCCATTAATCCAAAGGTATCATAACTAACTTCGAATATCCCTGATAATGATTCACTAGCCTCCAAGCTAGATTCCTCTACCTCCCTAAGTCTTGTTTGTGGTGACAACACATTCGAGTACATTCTTCTGTTTCTCCAACCTTACACCCATTAAAGCCTCGAACCTGTATTTTCTCCAACAATGGCTACTCCTCCACAATCTCCTACTGTCTCTGCTCTTCTAACAACTTCTTCTAACCCCACTACCTCTACTATGCAAGCAATGAGAATTTTACCCACCCACAATTATTCAAAGTACTATACGGGAGATAATCCAAGAGATGGGATTCATCTCTTCTTGCGTCATTTGGAGGATGTGTTTTACCAAGCGAATATAGAGCAGGACGCACATAAGATAAGATTCGTGAGAGAGCATATTGCACCAGATAGTCCAGCCAGTTATATATTAACTACAAGTGTTTTTTTCTGATCCAAAGAATTTAACGTCATATGCTACATTCAGACAGTCACTTATTGATGTTTTGGGGGATGGTAAACTACATAATTCATTATCATGGGTTCAGGGAATGTTTAAAACAAAGGCAGACAACATAAATACAAGTGAACCAGCAAAAGCACTTACATTATCAGGGTCTCTAACTTTAAATTCGAAGGAATCTCGTATCATACATCGTGAATTACAGATTACTCAATCCATGGGTACGAAGATTTTTAATTGTGATGCCCCACCTACTCAAGGGGAATCACAGGGAAAACGTTGCAAACACTGTAACGAAAATAATCATATTACCAGTGAATGTTATATCTTACATAATACTAAGGGAAATTATCAAGGGAAAGGTTATCATACATACAGTCATTTACATGAATCAAAGTCGCATTCCTTAGATGAATGCATAATCCTTAACAGAATGAAACGGGACTGGCACAATCGAAACATGATGTATGAAACGAGACCGCCACAATATTAAAACGTCCCGAAAATATAACTGTAGGCCCTGTCGTCGCATTTACCGATAATGTACTATAATTCCCTGTCCTAGTATCACATAGTAACACCCCCTTAATGATAGACACAGGCGCCGCAGTTTCCTTGTTATCGGATAATTCCTTTAACATATTGAGCAAATTAGGTCCCCAGCGGCATTTATAAACCAAGATTGAACAGGTGACATAGAATTGTCAACCATGACCGGCAATAAATTACAGATATTAGGGACACTAACCCTTCCTGTATGGTTAGACAAGGGAACTAACCATATACATATTGAATTTTATATAATACGAAATTATAAACTAGGTTTATCATACCTTATTAAACATACCATGATAATTACCAATAAACATAAAATAATACATTTTAGGAATTAATGTATTCCAATACAGGATTGTCCAGGCCAATATATAAGTCCATGTAATGTTAACCCTATACGTATTGAAAATGAGGGAAACAACTCCATTATCATAAAGGCCATTGCTGCATATAATAATATATTAACTCCAAATTTCGTCCATTAATTGAAGGTAAATCTTCCATCTCATGTACAGCCACAAACTACCGTTCTATCCTTAATAGAACTAGTCAAATAATATATAACCAGGGATTAATTTACTTTAACTAATGTAAACAGTGAAAATGTCACTGATATTAGTAAACCATCTACCAATATTCATGTAAAGAAAGGAACATATCTATGTGATCTGTACAGATGGAAGTTAGACCAATACCACAAGGAAATATTGTATCGGTTCTTACCGAAGGATATAAATAGATAGTCACGTAAGGGAGCAACTTAGAAATTTTGTCAGTGGACGCGATTTTCCACTTTATCGTGATAATCTCATCACCATACTAGTCACATATTGAAATGCGTTTGCCCTACCTGGTGAATTATTAGGAAAAATATACCACTACTCTAACATCTCCTTAACCCATTTACTCGAGCATATAGACTACCGTACCGCATAGTATGCAGAAAGTTGTAAACGAAATAATAAATGAAATGATGGATGAAGGCATTATTAAGAATTCTAACTCCCCTTTTAACAGCCCAATGTTTTTGGTTTCAAAAAAAATAATGGTGAATTTAGGTCAGTCATTGATTATAGATAAATAAATAATGCTACATTAAAGATAAATATTCCCTCCCTCCTTTAAGATGTTTTGTCTAACATTGGTGAAACAAAACCTATGATATTTTCCACCTTAAACTTGGTCAGTGGAAACTGGCAAGTAACATTAGATGATAAAAGTCAACCCATTACTACATTTAATACTTCCCATGGTTATTATGAATACATTCGTAGACCATTTGGTTTATGTAATGCTTCATCCACATTTCAGCAGATGGTCAATTTTCGTCTTGGTTTTATTAATAACGTAGTTATCGCTAATCTCAACTATTTGATTATTTTCTAAAGACGTATATTCACAATCAGTAACATTAAAGGTTATACAGAGATTACATTAGGTAGGCCTCAAACTTTAAATGTCTATGTCTCATTTTCTTACCAGGAACTTATCATTTTAGGTTATCCATTAACCGCCACTGTGCTCTATACACAATCTGATAAAAAAAGAGCAATGAGAGTATTCACTATTCTAAATAAATGTTACGAACATAAAATCATTCTTGGGCTTATGTTCTTATATAGAATCTTTGTAAAGTATTTTCCCAAGTAGCTAATTAAACCCCTAAATAATCAACTCGACATTTTGTATGGATGCCAGAAAAAACAGCTGAGCTTTGAATTATTAACGGTTAATTAATGTAAGCTTCAATTCTTGCGTTCCCAAATATTCATTGCCTTTTATCAAGTGTACAGATGCTTCTTCAGTAGGCTTAGGCACTGTACTTATGTAAGAGATAGCTAAGGGTCTATGTAAGGTATGTGCTAATGCTTCGAGAATATTAAGTGCACAAGGAACTCGTTACTCTGTAACAAAACAGGAAACTTAAGCAATATTATGGACACTTCGTACTTTTAGAAAATCGTATTTGGCTACCCTTTACATGTTTTCGCGAATTATCAAACGATCCTTGGCTTACTATAACCTCAAACTCTAACGGAAAATTAGCCAGATAATATCTAACAATTCAGGAATTTCTCCCGCATATTGATATTAACTATCTTTCAAGACGATTAAATAACATAGTAGATCCCTTAAACAGTCATCTTGTCCTTTTAGTTCCGAGGACACCCATGGACTTTGACCTTAATGCGGTTCGTAAACATTAGCAAAAAAAAAAAAAAAAAAAAAAAAATTCTATGATAAATGTAATAAAATATTCATTAAAAACTGAGGATGAAAATAATGGACCAAACTTACCCAGTCACTTAAATATATTTTCCCTTCATGATGATATTATTTACAGAAAACTTAGGAAACGTGACGTACAAACCAATCAAATAGTGATACAACAAATAATAATTCCCTCAGTATTAATTACCCTTATATCATAATGCAGCAGGACATCCTGGGAGAGATAGGTACCTGACCACTCTCCATACAATATACTATTAACATAAACTAAGGGTAGATGATGAAACACATATATCGCTCAGTGCGAAGCATGCAATGCAAATAAAGGCCATACATTTGGACCTGTTCCATGACGGGAATCCATAATCCTGGACGAATCATGGGACGTAGTAGGAATAGATCTACTTTCCTTACCAATTTCGAATCAGGACGCAAATAAGTTATTACCAATGGTTAACCATTTTCTAGATATTTGGTGGCGGCACCACTACGATAAAAACCGCAAAGGTAAGTGCACATATATTTAAAAACCAAATTCATATGACCATATACATGTCCCAATATTGTAAAAGGTATCTGATTTCTACGACATTAAGCAAACGTTTGTATTACCATATCTCCCAGCATCTAATGGGTTAACAAAACGGCAAAACCGTAAAATACTAGAAGTACTTCATGGCACAGAAACAATGAAAATCCCTCCACATGGGAAGACTGCATCGATATAACGGTCAATAAACACTACAAAACACGGAAATAAAAGGAAAAACTCCACATGAAATACTATATGGCGTATGGATACGTCTTTCATATGATATAAAATTGCCACGCAGAAGCCATGATACAACATGGACAACTACGCTGAACGACAGTGAGTTGCATTTCAACAATTTCATCATGAACAAAACAAATTATAGGCTTGCAGGGAAATAATGCGTGATCGCCGACATAACAAAACAAATTATAGGCTTGCTGGAAAAAATCATGCGTAATCGCCGACATAATGGGTATCCGATCGAAACTTCACACTTCTTTAGTAGGTAATAAACCTATAATAAAGCATAATTTTACCAGGCGGTTGATATTGTTTATGTAAAGAGAATAAAGAAATTGGTAAAAAGCGCGCAAAAACAGAACATCCAAAATAAAACCAATCAATATCTCTGAAACATCAACAATTTCCTCTTCCTAGTAATATTATCCCTACTATTGATGATAATAATATAAACAATTACAAACAAAAACTGCGATCGGTTTCCAATGAAATATAATAATTTTTCTTACAGATGTGGCCCAAATCAACCTATATAACGGTTTTCGTGTCTATACTCGCAGCAGCTACAAGCTCCGACGAAGTGCATCAAACAGATAAAGATGACGTCTACATTCCGAGAGCTCTCGTTTCCAATTTTATCAAACAGTTGAAAAGAAAAAGGAAATAATAAAATATTGGTGACGAACGATATGATCACTATTTCTTTACAAGGTATCTGAATTATTACATAAATTTTCTGCCATTGAGCAGTGGGTACAGATAAGGTATTTAATGATACACTAGTTTTGTTTGACAGGTATCACACAAATGAATTTACCAATTTAAATGCATTATATTCTATAGTGTCCTTTCACAATTGGGTGCCCTAGGAATGAATTCAGCGACTCAGGTAATATTGCTCACTTATTATACAAAAATATAATGGCTTAGAGCCATCATCACAGCCCAGAGCGTGATTTGGATATTTTAAGCGAAATTTCAGGAGCACTATTTGGTACTGCTTAGATAGTGGTATACAAGCATTATCCCATAAATAAAAGGTTGCGGGACAAGCCGTTGCAAATCAGGATAAGATAACGTAACAGGTATATACTGTATTAGAGTGCAAATCATTGCACAGAAATTAAATACGATTTATATAACTTTACATGATCAACGAATGAAAAGAACTACATATATGGAATAATCATATCATATTTTAGGCTTCTATTTATTTCTGTGAATTAGCAGGAAATGAATTGCAGGTGAGGAACTTAGAGAGGAATGACAACCATTTATTAAGAGAGTATTTACTGCGGGTAAGGTAAGATCAACTCACAATTATTACCACTCCAACAGCTACGAAATGTAATGGTACAATCAATGATGAAATACCATCTTACTTATTATCTTCATACACCTACTTGGTATATTATTATACATTCATGCGTAGTATATTAATACACGATCATACTCTCATTATTATTCACATAAAAGATAAAATGTTATTCATAAACTATGCACTTCATCAATTCCCAATGAAAATGGAAGTAATCCTTTAATATTCGATTTTCATCCAATAAGTATTATACTTAGTGATGATGTCATCAGTGACACACAACACTTCAAGTGCCATGTTGCATATCTTCATATATGTTTGTCTTGCATATTTCTTTGCATTTAAGTTGCATATAAGTCTCCAAAGGATGCAAAATCTCCACTTGCTTGGAATCAAAGTAATACTAATCAAGCCCTATATGCATGTACATTCATATCTATTACTAATCAAACTCTCTTTTCATCATAAATTTTAATTTTCACTATCTATACTTACCTGCTGATACACAATTAACATTGATTTACCCTAATCACCCTACACCTTGTATGGTTCAAGGCTACTATAAAGAAGTGGACTCATAGGAAATACGATCCAAGGGAATCGTTACCTTGCCTAATAAACATAAACTTGCTTGAAAACATGACACAATCTTTTCCACCTTTCAACATATTTCATTTAAAGTCGACTTGTTTAACATCTCCTAATTATCAGTTGTTTTGGAAAAAGTGCAACTATTATGTTATTCAAGGAGAATAGGATTCAATTATCCTTATTATATAATTTGATTCCTCCATATATTGATCAAAATAAAACTGAGTACCAATGTTTATTATCCAATGTCTTATCTTTCTGGCATGTACTATCATATTTATGTATTGTATAAGACAGTCTACTATACTATTTTTGTATTGTATAAGAACGAACTATCGAGGTATACTGAATTATCTTGTATTGAAAAGAATAAGACTGTTATTTCACAGCCTCAACATAGCAACACGGCCCCCCTCATTAATGTGTGAACCCTTAGCATAGGTTAGCTTATATACACACAATAACATGCACCTAGCTAAACACATTAATTTTAAGATGATTTTTATGTGACAATGTATTAATATTCATGTATTAATGATACTGTCTATGTTCATTTATGTACAAGGTGTGCCGATGTCTTAATGTCTATTTTTAGGTTACTATACATGTCTTCATTGTTAATATTTTAGTTATCATGTACCCTACCAACATTGTGAACTAGCCTTCTATTAAATAAAGCATTAACGCCTGGAGGCCAGGCTGGTAGCGGACTGAGTGATGTACAGTACAATACAGGAAAATCTCGACCACAACTTTCCCCTCTTAAAACAACATGTACCAGACGCCCTCTTAAAACAACATACACCAGACGCCCTCAAAACCACAAACTTTTCCCCTCTTATGGTCATCTATCACCTGTCATCTCTTCACTCAAGAGAGAGAGAGAGAGAGAGAGAGAGAGAGAGAGAGAGAGAGAATAGAATTGGGTGGAGCTTAAATAGAACTCCACCCCTTTTCAAAGAGGTAATAAGGTATCTAAACAGACCTGGCATCTCCTAGTACAGAATGAATATAAACGGACCAGGAGAGCTTTAGTTAGGGACTCGAGATCGAAACAGCAAAAAGACATCTTCTCTGTACTCCATTAACATAAGACAAGACAGGGCACAAAACTCCCTTAGTATTAATAAATAAAGTAAGTTTAATTTTACTTACTGAAGTTTATTTCCTACCTTGACTGAACACCATCACGCCGCCGAGCTAGCTACCACAACCAACTACAACTCCAGAACAAGGTAATGTACCATATTCTTCGAAGAGACCAAATCAGGACTGGTACACAATGACCTGATTGGCGGCTCCCAAGAGAGAGAGAGAGAGAGAGAGAGAGAATCTTCAGTGATCAGAGAAAAGTCCAAAGTATTAGATATAAATTGCATCACTATGCCGTATCAGATGTATCATTTAATAAAATTGCTAATGGGAATAGGCCTAGTGGCCCTGGCAATTCTTTACTTTTCATAATTATTCAACACAAAGAGAAAAGGAGAAACATTAAATGGATGGGTTTTTTTTTGTATTATTAAAGTCAAGAATTTCAGTATAATTTATTAATAATATATTGTTACTAGTCTTGTTCTATAAATCTGTGGTTATGGAAACTCACAAAAATATATAATTTAGTTCCTATATATATTTTTTTCTGCTTATCCATGTGGTTTATGGCTTATGCGGCTCTCACTCTGAATATGTCCTGAACTTTTGGCTCTCGTGAAAAAATTAGTGAATAACACTGCACTATATAACAAGAGAGGTCAACTCACTATATAATAAGAGAGGTCAACTCACTATATAATAATAAGAGAGGTCAATTCACTATATAATATTAAGAGAGGTCAACTCACTATATAATAATAAGAGAGATCAACTCACTATATAATAAGAGAGGTCAACTCACTATAATTATAACGAGAGGTCAACTCACTACATAACAAGAGAGGTCAACTCACTATATAATAATAAGAGAGGTCAACTCACTATATAACAAGAGAGGTCAAGGAATGGTTCGAGTCGCTATATAGAGTAAAACACCACCATTATTACTATATAAAATAAATAGCATTTATATTACTCTATATATATAATTATCTATATCCTCTGGGTTGCGATAGAGGGACATTGTTTACTTGAATAATTATAGTCAGTATATATTAGGGTTTGGCGCCCCTTCAATCCCGAGCCAATTCCTTTTCCTCTCTTTTCAATTGTTCTCTATATTTTTTCCTTTTTTCTTACTGTCGCTCTTCTCTCTCTCTCTCTCTCTCTCTCTCTCTCTCTCTCTCTCTCTCTCTCTCTCTCTCATCATCATCATGTATTCTGTGTACAGTCACGTGCACTAATAAGTAAACAGTACAGCTTAGGTTGAAGCTTTGAACAGTCCAATTCACTAATGAACTAATTACAATGGAGATGTTAGTTATTGTGCATTTATTTACGGTCTGAAGGTATTCCAAGCACACCTGAATACTTATTAGTGCTCGTGACTGTACAGATATAGTTTTATCTTGTGACTATTTAATCTTGTGACTATTTTATCTTGTGACTATTTAATCTTGTGACTAATTTATCTTGTGACTATTCTATCTTGTGACTATACATTTTATCTTGTGACTATTTTATCTTGTGATTATATATTTTATCTTGTGACTATTTTATCTTGTGACTATACATTTTATCTTGTGACTATTTTATCTTGTGACTATTCTATCTTGTGACTATACATTTTATCTTGTGACTATATATTTTATTTTGTGACTATACATTTTTCTCTTGTAACTATACATTATAATAAAGTGTACTGATGCATTCCTACAAACCAATGTTCACAGTATTTATGCACATTAATAACATCACCTTGTAATCAAACCAATGAGTGAGGATATGATAGTGTGTACAGGTGTGAAGTCAACCCCACAAAGAAATTATTTGTTTTCAAAATGTTTCAGTCACTCTCAAATGCCACGTGCACAATTTTATTTACCCTTTAAATTAGATTCATATACAGAACGAAAAGGTGTGACTACGTTGCCTAACCCACTATTGAGAGTGACTAACTAATTAACTATACAAGTGTTTGATAAGGCGAGACGCTCCAGTATAAAAACCCTAAGTTGTATGTGGTGGAAATCAGACGTCTCTTGTCACAGCACAGAGAGAGATGGGGGCTCTGAGAGTGTTGTCACTTCTGGTGGCTCTGCTGTCTCCTGTAACCTCGTCCATCGTATTCCAGGTAGCATAGCATGTATTTTATTAGTGATTGGAGTTGGTGGTGGTGGGATGTGGAATTCTGACTTTGATTCCATTTGGCCCATAAGATCATCACTATTATTATTATTATCAACACCTGTATTTTATTTTTTAGTGATTAGAGGGACATAGAACTCTGACTTTGATACAATTTAGCACATAAGATCATCACTGTTATTATTATCAACACCCGTATTTTATTTTTTAGTGATTGGTGGGACATAGAACTCTGACTTTGATTCCATTTGGCCCATAAGATCATCACTATTATTATCAACACCCAAATAATGTTCTATAGATGGGATGGTACAGTGCTAATTTAGTCTTGCATTATTGAACTGAATCATTATCATCTTTATTTTGCCATTGTTAGTCATTGATGGTGTGTTTCAATACTTCCCAATAAAGACCCTGTGATGTAGTCAGAAATTTGAAAATAAATGTTTGAAGGACTCACTAACCTTCAATTTTCTGCCCTGTTTGTTCCCGTTATAAGTCCATGATATTTATCCTCTTAGCAAACGGTAAACAGTTATATAAAATTATCCTCTAAGCAAATGGTAAACAGTTATATAAAATTATCCTCTAAGTAAACGGTAAACAGTTATATATATATATATATATGTAAAATCTGTATATATTTTTCTAGGTTAGTGTGTATAACTCTTTTCTATAATGATATTTTGTGAACTTTTATGATTCCTGTACTATGCTTTATACAACTTTCTTTTGGGTAAATGAAACAATACTTTGAAATAACTGAATATTAACCACTCTTCCCTCAAATAGATAAATAAATAAATAAATAGTAATAATGATGATAATGATAATAAAAATAATATCAATTATTATTATTATCATTATTACTATTATTATTATTATATAAATGGGTAAAAAGTTGATCAATAGATATCATTGCCTATATATATAAAATGCAATGATAACTACGTTTAATAAAGATGAAACAACTGCTTCAATAAAGTTTCTTCCTCTAAACAGGATGATGAAACAGGTAAACAGTTATATATATATATATGTAAAATCTGTATATATTTTTCTAGGTTAGTGTGTATAACTCTTTTCTATAATGATATTTTGTGAACTTTTATGATTCCTGTACTATGCTTTATACAACTTTCTTTTGGGTAAATGAAACAATACTTTGAAATAACTGAATATTAACCACTCTTCCCTCAAATAGATAAATAAATAAATAAATAGTAATAATGATGATAATGATAATAATAAAATGATAATAAAAATAATATCAATTATTATTATTATCATTATTACTATTATTATTATTATATAAATGGGTAAAAAGTTGATCAATAGATATCATTGCCTATATATATAAAATGCAATGATAACTACGTTTAATAAAGATGAAACAACTGCTTCAATAAAGTTTCTTCCTCTAAACAGGATGATGAAACAGGCGATGCTACTCTAAGTCAAGGGGTAAGTAATGATAATAAGGAATGAATGTACAGTCGCAATCCAAAATTTGTATCCAGGTCTTGTTGAAGTTTCGAATCAGTTGAGATACTAGTGAAGCAATGACAACGCTTATCCTGTTTCATAATATTTGCTTGAGCTCGCTAAATTAATTAATACTCGATCAGGCCATGCCATTCGAAGCAAGCCTGGATAATACATATTTTGGATTGCGAGTGTACAGTCACGAGCACTAATAAGTATACAGTTTTGGTTGAAGCTTTGAACAGTCCACCCACCAATTCACCAACAAAGTACAGTAATTCCAATGGAGATGTTATTGTGCATTTATTAATTAACTGTCTCTATAGGTATTCGAAGCACACCACCTGGATACTTATTAGTACTCGTGACTGTACACCCGACCTTGTAAATTCGCGACCACGTACTAAGATGTTTATATATTATGCCATTATTTTGAGCTGGTAACATTTATTTATTTGGGGAGGAATCAGTCAGTATTACCAGCTCAGATGACATAATAAACATTTATTTACCAGCTCGAGTGTACAGTCGTGCACAAAAGTAATCATCCACATTTGGGATTTTTCGTATAATTATAATGAGCTTCCCTTCATTTTTTTGTTAGCTGAGAAACTTTCCATTAAGTAGATTAAATATCATTAATTGACTTTTCACATTATACACATTAAATTATACACATCATTATTTTATTGACTTATATTAACACTATACACATCATTATTTTATTAACTGACTTATATTAACATTATACACATCATTATTTTATTGATTGACTTATATTAACACTATACACATCACATTATATTATTGACTTATATTAACATTATACACATTACATTATACATTATACACATTAAATTTTATTGACTTATATAACATTATACACATTACATTCTTTTATTGACTTTTATTAACATTATACACATTACATTATACACATCTCATCTGACGTACCTGTGAAGTAATGACAATGTTTTTTAAACCTGTCGTCTCTCATTAGGTATAAGGTCTCTCTCTCTCTCTCTCTCTCTCTCTCTCTCTCTCTCTCTCATTATGGGAGGTCTGTGATTCCTCCAAACTATACCACGAAACAGACACCCTATATAGTTGTTTAAGTTGGGGGTCTGTTTCATGGCATAGTTTGGAGGAATGAGAGAGAGAGAGGGCAATGGTGTGTGTGTGTGTGTGTGTGTGTGTGTGTGAGAGAGAGAGAGAGAAAGAGAAGGGGGGGGGGCAACGGTAGGTGTGAGAGAGAGAGAGAGAGAGAGAGAGAGAGAGAGAGAGAGAGAAACTTATACCACAACAGAATATAAAGGATTATGAGAGAGAGAGAGAGAGAGAGAGAGAGAGAGAGAGAGAGAGAGAGAGACACCCCAACATAATAATATAATGTTTTTTATCTACAGGATGATGAAGTCTACATACGTCAAGACCCAACAGTCACCCTCAACAGTGTAAGTTATTTATTCATTTATTTATTCATTCATATATTTATTCATTTATTTATTTTCTGATTTATTTATTTATTTATTTATTTATTTTTTAATTTTATTGTTATTTTTTTATTCATTCATTCATTTATTTATTTATTTATAAATTTATTTATTTTATCCTCATTTTTCTATTCATTCATTCATTTATTCATTTATCTATTCATTCATTCATTTATTTATTTATTTTTATTTTATTCATTCATTCATTTATCTATTCATTTATTTTTTTTTTTTTTTTTCATGTAGAAGTAGTTGAAAGTTATTGTCTGATTCATTTAAACTGTCTATACAACTTTAAAAAGATCACTCCCTCGTATAGTAATTAACGTTATGCTAAACTGGTGCATTATAATTACTTTTTTGATAAATTGGAGTGCCTTGATTCCTCCAAAGTATGCCAGGAAACACACCCAGATGAACAAAAATAATGGTATATCCTGCTGTTGCCTGGAATAGTTTGGAGGAATCATTTGCTCCAGATTTACTACCCAAAATAATAGTTATGATCAAAGCATCATATAATATTACTTTCTTTATTTTCTTATAATATTAATAACTCTCTTTATCTTCTTATAATATTAATAACTCTCTTTATCTTCTTATAATATTAATAACTCTCTTTATCTTCTTATAATATTAATAACTCTCTTTCTATCTATCTATCTATCTATAGCTCTGACGCCTCGCTCCCTCCAGGAACTCCTCCCAAGGGGGTGGCCACGGCAGAAGTGTCTCCAGTTCTCCCTGTTCCAACACTCCCTCCTTACTTGGTCCATCCCTACTCTACCCCTCACGTTTCTCTCCTTTACATACTCTTCCACTCTGTTCTGCCATCTGGCCGGAGGTCTGCCTCTCACACCAGGTCCTACAACTTCACCTCCATACACCTTCTTTACAAACTCCTCGCCTTGCATTCTCTCTACATGTCTTCTCTCTTTATCTTCTTATAATATTAATAACTCTCTTTATCTTCTTATAATATTAATAACTCTCTTTATCTTCCTATAATATTACTCTACTCTTTATCTTCTTCTACAGCTTCTTATAATATTACTTTCTTTATCTTTTTCCACAGCTTATCGACCATCGCCAAGTCATCGTAAATGATTCACTGGTGAGTTGTTGTGTAGAGAGAGAGAGAGAGAGAGAGAGAGAGAGAGAGAGAGAGAGAGAGAGAGAGAGACTTTATACCACAACAGAATAATAGAGAGAGAGAGAGAGAGAGAGAGAGAGAGAGAGAGAGAGAGAGAGAGAGATTCTCTTTATGATAAATTGAAGGGGCTACTAATTCCTCCAAATCTATGTCAGGAAACAGCAGATGACTTTAATGTTACTACAAATAGGGGATCTGTTTTGTGGCATAGTCAGGAGGAATCAGAAACCTTCTTCCAATTCACCAACATGAAAACCTCCTCCCCTTTTAAGGACCCTGTGATCGTGTATGAAAATTTGGAGGCTTCTGATTCCTCCTGACTATGCCACGAAACAAGCATCTTCCCTATAGATGGTGTTTCGTGGCAGTGTTTGAAGGACTCATTTACCTCCAGTTTTCATGCATGATCAACACCGGGTCCTTGACAATAGTAAATGAATGAAAAGAACTGACCCCTGCTGACGTAAGGACTCTATGTAAACAAAGTGTTGCCACATCTCACCAAACCTATATATATATACCACTGGATGCTGTCTGTATTCATTGCTATAATAGTGAATACATTACACACACACACCATAAAAGACAGATAAATTACACACACACACACACCAATAAAGACAGATATATTACATACACACACACACACCATTAAAGACAGATAAATTACATACACACACACACCATTAAAGACAGATAAATTACACAAACACACACCATAAAAGACAGATAAATTACACACACACACCATTAAAGACAGATAAATTACATACACACACACCATAAAAGACAGATAAATTACACACACACACACACCATTAAAAACAGATAAATTACATACACACACACACAATTAAAGACAGATAAATTACACACACACACACACCATTAAAAACAGATAAATTACACACACACACACCATAAAAGATAGATAAATTACACACACACCATTAAAGACAGATAAATTACACACACACACCATTAAAGACAGATAAATTACATACACACACACACACACCATTAAAGACAGATAAATTACACACACACACATATTTCGAACCAATGGAAGATTTAGGTGGGCTGTCGTCCAGAAACCACCTGCTTTAGGTCTCGGGCATCGACTCTGGTGGTCTAGAGATAGTGATACTGGACAATAACATATATATATACTTTACATCCCATATATATACTTTATATATACTTTACATCCCATTAATTAATTAAGGAGAGGTTTTCTTGTTGGCAATTTGGAAGGCTACTGATTCCTCCTAACTTTGTCGGAAAACAGACGCCATCAAAGGTAGTAATTGGGGATCTGTTGTTTCATGGCATTGTTTGGAGGAATCAGTAGCACTTCAATTTACCCAAAAGAGGTCCTCTCCTTTAATTAACCGGGACTATAATATAATTGTTCTTCTATACCTCCACTTAATAACAGAGCACAGACTTTATGGAACTCAACCCCGAGGAGGTGGATGGCAAGAAGTTGTTTGAAGGAGATATTATGTTGACGGATGAACAGTGGCGAATGTTGAAGGAAGAGAGGAAATTCCAGACCTACGGTAACCTGTATAAATGGCAGCAAGGACCCTCTGGCGACCCTCTTGTGCCTTACATCTTTGAAAGAACCATTGCTGCTGGTAGTACAAGTAAGTACAGTACACTCATGGTAGTAAACGTTAGTATAGTCGGCGGTAAAAGTCCTGTCGCCTTATTTGCTTCACCAAGGCACGCGATGTTTATACACTCGAGCTTATTAGGTGTAGAAAACGTACAGTACTATGATGCACAAAAGTTCGTTCCCTCAGCCAATCACAATAGGGCTATCATTTTTGCTCTTCTGCTGGTCCTGTTTCCTTATAGCATACTTTAATTGAAGGATTCATGGCACTCCAATGTAACAAAAAAGAATTACCACCTTAAGGGGATAGTACTAAAAAAAAAAAAATATGAAAAACATAGATATAAAATTTGTACTAAACAAAATTGAGAAAAACATAGATATAAAAATTTGTACTAAAAAAACAAAAAAATTAAGAAAAAACATAGATATAAAAATTTGTGGTAAATACCCCTCATTAATGATTCTCGTAACTAATTTATATTGCAGCGGCCAATGCAATCAACGCCGGTATTGCACACTGGGAGGCCAACACGTGTATTAAGTTTGAGAAGACCACCAACACCGCTCAGCCGCACATTCGTTTTCACGTCGGGAGCGGTTGTTGGTCATACATAGGACGTCAGTATTCGTACTTCCCTAATGGTCAGCGGATTTCAATTGGGAGAGGTTGTGAAACTGTAAGTAAAAATCTGAACATCCTTCTTGGTTGGCTCTTATGCATGTACAGCCACAAATCAAATATCCACCGACACTTTCCTTCCTTCCATCGTAGTAGGAAATATCTTGGTGATAAAAAACAACACGTGTATATATAATCTTGCAGCACCTCATAATAATAATAATAATAATAATAATAATAATAATATCCACCAACACTTTCCTTCCATCTTAGTAAATATCTTGGTGATAAAAAACAACACGTGTATGATCTTGCAGCACCTCATAATAATAATAATAATAATAATAATAATAATAACACTTTCCTTCCTTCCATCGTAATAAATATCTTGGTGATAAAAAACAACAAGTGTATATATCATCTTGCAGCACCTCATAATAATAATAATAATAATAATATCCACCAACACTTTCCTTCCATCGTAGTAAATATCTTGGTAATAAAGAACAACACGTGTATGATTTCGCACCACCTCATAATAATATATAATTGATGGGGTTGAGTTGACATAAGATGTTGTTGCATGAATATATTTTGATATGATACTGATTTATTTGCACGATGGAAGGGAAGTGTCGGTGGTTATTTGATTGTAGCTGTACACACAGGGTTTACAACATAGAAAATGTAAGACTACGTATCTGCAATACAACATTATTATTAGTTTGTTTGTTGTTTTGCTAATCACCGTGTCACTAGGTAGACCATTCATTGCAGTACTTCCACAATGATGACCTTATCTTGCCATATAGGTAGCCTGTGTAAGAATTCTTGTGGACAACCGTACACTCGCGATCCAAAATATGTATCAGTATTTCTTTGTAATTGTTTGTTTTTTGAAATGTGTGTTTTATTTTGTATTATATATATTTTTTTTTTCTTGGTAAATATATATTGAAAGAATTACCGTTATTGCGTACGGTTTTTCTACCTTCATTACCCACTTATTTAGACCATTCTAAGACTATTTTCTTATACCATTTTTTTTATTCTCTCCTCAGATGGGAATAGTGGCTCATGAGATTGGTCATGCAATTGGTTTCCATCATGAACAAAGTCGGAGTGACCGTGATAACTACGTTCTTATCCACTCTAACAACATCCGTCCTTCAGCCAGTGGCAATTTCGCAAAAGCTAATACCATAGACGTTGTGCCATATGACTACGAATCAGTTATGCACTACTCATCGAAGGTAATTAAGTTAAGGGGGTGCGGGAATAGGGGGACAGGCTTGGGGGATTTTAGGGTGGTGCGAGGGGTTTGGGGGGTTTGGGGGATCAGGGGGGTTTTGGGGGGTGCGGGACTAGGGGGACAGGCTTTGGGGGGGGGGAGTTAGAGGGGTGCGGGAATAGGGGACAGGCTTTCTACCCACCCCAAGCCTGTCCCCCTATTCCTGCACCCCCCTAGACCCCCCCCCAAGTCTGTCCCCCTATTCCCGCACCCCCTTATGGGACCCTGTGATGTAGTCAGAAAAGTGGAGGTTAGCGAGTCCTTCAAACATTGCCACGAAACACCAGCTATTTTGAAGGAGCTTAATTGTTTCGTGGCATAGTCAGGAGGAATCACAAGCCACCACCACCAGGTCTCACACACGATCACACACGGAACTAGGGTAACTTATGGGGTAAATTTTGTGTTGGTAAATCTGGAGCAACTGAATCCCAGCTCCAAACTATTTCAAGCAACAGACAGAACACCATTCATTACTTTTGCTCTTCGGGTCCTGTTTCCTAGCATACTTTGGAGGAATCAAGGCACTCCAATGTACCAAAATAGAATTACCACCTTAAGGGAGGTTTTTTTTTTTTTTTTTTTTTTCTTGGTGAATTGCATGGATGGTCTGTGATTCCTCCAAAGTATGCCACGAAACAGAAGATTCCCCCCCTCCCCCCTATTACTACCATTAAGTGTATCTATTTTCTGGCATATATAGTTTGGAAGAAGCAATCAGTACCTTTCCAATAATTTACCAACAAGAGAATCTCCCCTTCATTTGACTTACACACACACACACACACACACACACACACATAATTGGTGTTTTCACTGTTTTTAGCAATTTTCACATCCTTCCTTCCTCAATAAACACACACATTAATCATGAATAACGTCATGATTAATAATTATTCCTTTTTAGACTGATCAGGTGTCTCTTTCTCTCTGTGGCAGCCAGCAGTTTTCTCAGTTACATCGGATTTCCAACTTTCACCACCATTAAGCTCTGTGTGTGTGTGTGTGTGTGTGTGTGTGTGGCCAGTGCTGGATTTACTCCTGTGTAAGCCTATGGACAGTTTGTATATTAAGGAAGCCCCAATAATTTTAAATTTTAGTAAATGGTTGAGGTGGCGAGCGAAATGAGCCTGATCAACCATATGAAACACTAAATTGTAAATATTAGAGACTTGAGAATTTATATATATACTGTATAATTAGTTCAAAACTTCTCATAACACACACACACACACACACACACACCTAAATCTATGTTAATAAAATAAGATAAATTCTATTCAGCATCACAATCAATAATAATATAGCATAATATTAAATCAATTAACAGAAATTTGGATGTGTAACTACTGTATTTACCAAGAACTTTTCTCTAATGGAGCAATATTAATCCAATTAATATACATATACATTTTTGGCTCAAATTACTTAAAAATATACTTGATAAATATTCTATGAACCATTACATACCAGAAATTGCATAAAGGTGAGAAATTAATATTTTGTAATCTATACAATTGTAATATTTATGTGCCATATGTGGAGACCAGCAGGAGCCGATTCCACAGTGACTTTGGTTTGTTATGATCCTCCCCAACCAACCACACTTGTCAGTCTTAATTATATCAACTTCGCAAACTCAGTATCCATATCCACAAAATCTGTCAGGTAGTTTCATTATTACCATAATTTCATAGTGGAGTCATAAGATAATTCACTCAGGAGTCATTTACATATCTTTACCCACTAATTTATAACATTCAGAGACCTAAATCTAAATCCAGCATTGTCTGTGTTGTGGAGGCTAGCCTACTCACGGTAAATATCTACTTTATTGCCGGTTGGTATTACGATGTTTTTTTACCTTCTTTACCCACGTATTTATAACATTCTAAGATCTAAATCCAGCAATTGTCTGTGGCCAGGCTTTCAGTTTCAATGGGTTCCCAACTATCACCACCATTGATCCAAGCAAGAACTACCTCATTGGTAACCGTGATGGACTTACCTTCAGGGACATTCTCCTTGCCAACCTCATGTACGGATGTGTAGGTGAGTCAATACTTGTTTACGTTAGCTTAGGTTAGGTTAATACTTGTTTTGGTTAGGTTAGGTTAGGTTAGGTGAGTCAATACTTGTTTACGTTAGCTTAGGTTAGGTTAGATTAATACTTGTTTAGGTTAGGTTAGGTGAGTCTATACTTGTTTTGGTTAGGTTAGGTGAGTCTATACTTGTTTTGGTTAGGTTAGGTGAGTCTATACTTGTTTTGGTTAGGTTAGGTGAGTCTACTTGTTTTGGTTAGGTTAGGTTAAGTTAGTCAATACTTGTCTAGGTTAGGTGAGGTTAGGTTAGGTTGGGTTAGGTTAGGTGAGTCTATACTTGTTTTGGTTAGGTTAGGTTAGGTTAGGTGAGTGTATACTTGTTTTGGTTAGGTTAGGTTAAGTTAGTCAATACTTGTTTAGGTTAGGTTAGGTTGGTAAATTGGAAGGTTACTGGTTACTCCTAACTACACCAGAGGAAAAAAAAAAAAAAAAAAAAAAAAAAAAACAGACACCCTCACTGATACTTACTAACAGGGGATCTGTTTCCTGGCATATTTTGGAGGAATCACAGACCTTCCAATTCACCAACAGCAAAAGAATCTCTCCTTATTAACTAACTAACTTATGTGCCTTTTGACATTGTGTACTAACTACCTCAATACTTGTACTACTAACTCATGTACAGTCACGAGCACTAATATGGATACAGCTTTGGTTTATTCAATATTTGAACAGTCCACCAATTCACCAACTAAGTACAGTAATTCCAATGGAGATCTTAATTAATGTGAATTTATTTGACTGTCTCTAGGTATTCGAAGCACACCTGATTACTACTTATTAGTGCTAGTGACTATACCTTCTTTTACATATAATATACTCCCTCAGCTTCGTGGGAGTCAAGCTGTGGGAAGAGCAGCTCTTCGTGTGGTGGTGAAGGCTACATCGGTGCTTCGTGTTCGTGTGTGTGCCCACCCGATAGAACGGGAAACAATTGTCAAACTCAGATCCCTCCCCCCGCTGGTCAGTTTATTAATACGTTTATTCCACAAAAATAAAGATAATAATCATAATAATAATAATAATTCACAAATAGGACTACAATAAATTATTCACACTCACAATCATTCACAATCATTTATAATAACAACAATGAAATGCCCTATCCAAGTTCATGACATTCTCAGCCCCCCCCCATTCCTTCCCCTAAAAGTTCTCACCATCAATAATATAATTTAGCCTTGTGTAAAGGAGCCATTCACTGCATTGACAAGTTAAAAAAATATATATACATTATTGGGAAAAAATCACACATAGCTTTTAATTTCACGAGACCTATTATTAAGGACCCCTGTGATGTAGTCAGAAAATTGGAGATAACTGAGCCCTTCAAATTATTGCCACGAAACACCACCTATTTGGAAAGAGCGTGTTTCGTGGTATGGTCAGGAGGAATCAGAAGCCTCCAAATTTCATACACGATCACAGGCTTTCTTTAAGTTTCTTATAACTGATTCAAGGTCACGTCCACAACCTGTAAACGTAATATTAACACTGCATGGAATTGACTCCTGCTGGTGAAAATGACGAAAATGTACAGTTGCCGACGAAGAATATAAATACACACATTTACTTTGTTTGTCTGTCTGTCTGAAAAAATACACACATTCACTTTGTCTGTCTGTCTGTCTGTCTGTCTGAAAAAATACACACATTCACTTTGTCTGTCTATCTGTCTGTCTGTCTGAAAAAATGCACACATTTACTTTGTTTGTTTGTGTTATATTATTTATTTATTTATTTATTTACCACAGTTGCCGAAGATGGATGTACTCAAACAATTACCACAGAGAAAACCTTCACCAGTCCCAGTACTAACCGTAAGTTATAGTATCTCTCTCTCTCTCTCTCTCTCTGGCCCGAATGAATGAATGAACGAAATTCAACAAATGCAAATGGAACTCTCTCTCTCTCTCTCTCTCTCTCTCTCTCTCTCGAGACAACCACCTTGCCGTCGGTGAGAGAGCTTGTGTGATCTGTTTGAATTTTGCTAGCTATGCTGGGGGACATTTAGTCCAGTTGGGTTACCCGTGCCAGAAAGGTAGCGTTATTAGGATCCTGACTAAGAGTTGTCAAATCTTCATGTTAATATTAAGTTTCACAACTGCTCTTCAACTGTCCTAACAAAACAAAAAACAAACAAAAAAAATCTTCATCACTTTCGATATAAGTTTTTATTGTTAAGGACCTCACCAGCTACCTTATGCCGTGTGAGAAGGGAGGCTTTGGAACCTCCTAAAACAATGCCTTTTAACGCTCACAGGTTTCGAAAGGGCTGAGATTGAAGGGATCTCAGGCGTGTGGGGTACGAGTAATGGAGATGCCTCAGGACCCCCGTAGGTATTCTCTTAGATTAATAAGCCTGACCAGCTCCCTGTGACCGTTCTTAGGTGCCTAAAGGCTCGACTGCTCTTTGGTGAGAGAGCTTTCGTGCCTCGCTGGCTGCCAGGCCAGTAAAAGGTCTCGGATTAAGTCGTGGACATTTAGTTTCACTATTTGCTTTAAGTTTGGCCGCGGATGGAGGATTAGTAGGGATTAGTAGGACGACGGTTACACTTCAAGCACCCCTGTCGAAAAATCAGAGTCCCATTTACTTAGGACTCTTGTGCTGCTCAGTTGGGAGCTGCAGCACGATTGGGGCCGTCCGGCCCAGGGGAGACCTTAGGGTTGGTGTGCTTGGCTCATAAGGGTTTCTGTTGGCCGAACGACCGAAAACCTTCTGGAAGTAGGCGGATGAGACTTATGCGAGACCAAATCACATTACCTTTTCTTTTGTATTATTGGTCTTAAATTGAATTAGAGCGAGATGACTGGTCCATCAGCAAGAAAATTTACATGTACTACATGCAAGGCTTACCGCTGGTGTGAGGACTTCAGCGGGAGGAATGCGAGCGACCTAGACTCCTCGAGTGTCTGCGACTTTTGCAAACTCGAGGAGAGGTTGATGAAGCACATCTCACTGCTCACGAAGGAGAACAACTCCCTAAAGGAGGAAGTTCTCCGAATGAACTCACAGAGGTGTGACTGCCATGTGAGAGACAAGGCAGTCCAAGGAGCTTCTTCACCGGAGAGCTCCACCACGGCAGTAAAGAACAAGAAGAAGAAGAACAAGAACAAGAAGAACAAGAAGAACAACAACAACAAGAAGAACAACAACAATGAAGAGGGAAAAGAGACTGCAGAAAAGTGTGATGGAAAAGAGGAGGGGAATATGGAGAAGGGAGAAAAACCCAAGAAGACAGTTGAGGAGGGATTAGAGGAAAGTGAGGAATCAAATAAGAAGGAAAAGAAAATGAAGAAGGAAAAGAAGATGAAGAAGAAGCAACCTGGAGGAAGTGACGAGCCCGGCAGGAATTCAAAACACTCTCGGGTTCCTCACAAGGCATCTCGTGCTCCTACCAAGGAGAGGCCTGTGGATATACACATTGTAGGTGATTCCCAGGCACGAGGGCTGCAACCGCTAATGGCAGATCGCCTTCACACTTCTGTGAAGGTGAATTGTTGCCAGGTTGTGGCAATGCTGACCTCCGAAAGGAAGCTGGGAGGATCCAAACGTCCAGATCTGCTGTCATTGCACTCATGGTGAGTGGTAATGACATCTACCTGAGAAATGGTAGAGTAGGCATGACCGAAGGAGTCCTCTCGGATGTGCTCGGTGCAGTAGATGACTGTGGGTTAAAAACCCGCAGAAGGGTAGTTGTTGGCATGCTCCCAAGGAGAGGCCCTTTAGGGACTGCTCTGTCAAAGAACATTGCAGTAAATCAGCGCCTGGCTGATTTGTGTACTGCCGAGGGGGTGTTCTTTGTGGACCCCTACACCTCACTCTTTGGTAGAGACGACCTCTACAAGAGGGATGGCACACATCTCTCACCAAAGGGGAAAGAAGTGCTTTCCAAATTAATGGAAGACGCCGTCCGACGATGTCTCAGGAGCACTCGACCGAGCGTGGAGGAGAGCCCTCGTCGCTATGCTAGAGTGACCCCAGAGAAGACATTCGCTGAGATCCTGAAGAAGGATATCCCCAGCACTACCAAGACAATGACCAAACCAGGAAACGGAGGAGTATAGGGAGCCCTGCAGCTGGGGGTTCCCTGAAGGTTCTATTGTTCAACGCCAGGTCCATCCGAAACAAGTTTTTGGAACTGCGGGCCCTCGTTGCGACAGAGGAACCCGAGATGGTGGCCATAACGGAGTCATGGTTGAGAACCTCAGACAGAGATCTTGAAGGGGAATTCGTGATTCCAGGCTACCAACTCTTCCACAAAGATAGAGAGGACAGAGGGGGTGGTGGTGTGCTGTTGTATGTAAAGAACTCCATCAAATCGATGACCTGCAACATCACATCAAACCACGAGCTCCTTGGAGTTGACCTAGAAATAGGCACTGCAAAATACAGAACCCTGCTGCTTTATAGACCCCCTGGACAACTCAATGAGATGGACAGGGACCTATACCAGTTGCTGGGTGAACTAGTGGACGGCAGGGTGTGCATCCTTATGGGGGACTTCAACACACATGTTGACTGGGAAACCAGAGAGCCCTCTGCCGAGAACACACCACTCTTGGAGTTTGTAAATGATGAATTCCTCACTCAATGGGTAAGGGAGCCAACAAGAGGTGCTAACATACTCGACCTGGTCCTCACCTCCGAGGATGACATCATTCAAGACCTCTCTGTAAACGAAGAAATAGGTGGAAGCGACCACAAGCTTATAAGATTTTCAGTTAAGGTCCCTAATATGGAGACCGTGACCCCGGTGCATAGAAAATTAGACATGGGGAGAGCGAACTTTGCAGGTCTTCGTGAAGGCGTTGCTGAAATGGAACTAGAGGAGAGAGAGAGTGCTGATGATCTGTGGAGGTCATTCTTGTCTTCCTTCATGGAACTTCAGTCGCGCTTTATTCCTCTGAAGGGAACAGGTCAGAAGTTCATTCAACCGAAGTGGTTTAATCGGGAAATCCGTAACCTACTAAGGGAGAGGAGAACTGCGTATCGTCGAGCGAAGGCATCTGGGGACTTTGACGGTCATAGAAGACTGAATCGAAACGTGAAGTCCAAAATAAGGGCGGCTAAGCGTGCTGAGGAGGTCTGTGTGGCTAGACTCTGCAAAGAGAACCCCAAGGAGTTTTTCAGTTATGTGAATGGCCGTAAACCAATCCGACGCAGGATCGGTCCCTTGGTGAATGAGGATGGAGCATTGATGCACTCTGATGCAGAAAATGCTAACCTCTTAAATGAGTACTTCTCTTCAGTGTTCTCTGAGGAGAGTGGTCCCATTCCCGAACCTTTGGACTCCTTCAGTGAGAAGTTGGAGTCAATGGTCTTCACCCAAGAAGAAATTGAGAGAAAAATAATCGAATTAAAAGCAAACAAGTCCCCCGGTCCGGATGGGTTCTTACCTAAAGTGTTGAAAGAAGTGCATGGTGAAGTATCACGGCACCTGTGAATGGTCTTCAACAGGGTAATCCAGACTGGATGCGTTCCTAGAGACTGGCGTGAGGCAGAGGTGACTCCTATCTTCAAGAAGGGAGATGCTAGCCAACCGTCAAACTACAGACCCATCAGTTTAACCTCGATAGTCTGTAAACTCATGGAGAGCATCATGGTGGACAAAATAACAGCACACTTAGAATCAAATTTGCTACTGAGGGGTTCCCAGCATGGGTTCCGGCAGCACCGGTCATGCCTCACAAATCTGGTGGAATTCTTCCATTTTGTTTTCAGTGAGCATGATCGGGATAAAGCGGTCGATGTTGTCTACTTAGACTTTCAGAAAGCCTTTGATAAGGCACCCCACCGCCGCCTCCTTCGGAAAGTGCGTGCACTGGGCATAGACGGAAATGTGGCAAATTGGATAGAGAACTGGCTAAGTGACAGACGGCAGCAGGTGGTAGTGAATGGACAGGCTTCAGAGTGGGTGCCCGTTACTAGCGGTGTTCCCCAAGGTTCTGTTCTGGGACCACTACTGTTTATCATCTATGTTAATGACGTGGATGGTGATATGGTTGCCAAGATTTCCAAATTCGCCGATGATACTAAGCTTGGTATGAATGTCGCGAAAGAAGGAAATACTACCCGCTTACAAGAAGATCTTAGGAAGATCGGGGAGTGGTCTGACACGTGGCAAATGCCATTTAACGTGAACAAATGCAAAGTTATGCATATAGGCCACAGAAACCCCCGAACAGAGTATAACCTTAAGGGCAATGCTCTCGTAAGCACTGATACTGAAAGACTTGGGTGTAACTATCACCAGCGACCTCAAGTTCTCAAAGCAGTGTATTGAGGCTGAGAAGAAAGCCCAAAGGATGTTAGGGTACATAAAGCGACAGTTTGGATACCGGAACAAGGAGATAGTACTTTGTCTGTACAATTCCCTTGTCCGACCGCACCTGGAGTATGCAGTCCAGTTTTGGAGTCCTTCTTACCGGAAGGATATCGCTAGATTGGAACGAGTGCAAGCCAGGGCAACCAAACTTATACCCTCTCTTAGACACAAGAGCTATAAAGATCGGTTGGTAGAACTCGACCTGTTCTCTTTGGAAACCCGGAGACTGCGTGGTCAGCTTATCGAAGTGTTTAAAATACTACGAGGCTTTGACAATGTAGACTACAGGGACATTTTTCAACTCAGTGAGGGCACAACCAGGAATCATGGCTACAAACTTGAACTGAAGCGATACAACCGTGATCTGTGTGGTAAATTCTTTACATACAGCATCTGCGGTACTTAGAACGCGCTTCCTGCTGATGTAGTCAACAGCAACTCTGTGGATCAGTTCAAGTCCAGATTAGACAAAGCCTTAAACCACCGTCTAGGTGTTTAAGCCGTTGTGCGAGTGTTCCTTGATGGTTTCACATGACACATTCGAGGACGGTCGCCTACTTGCGCAACTAAACCCACAGGTACCCTCTTTGTATGGATCGTAAGGTCCCCTAGGGTACTTCTTTTCCTTGTAACTCCTTGTAACTCTCTCTCTCTCTCTTGGAGGCAACTGTAGCTGATATTAACGTGAAGAAATAAGGTGACATCATCTAGTACAACACACACACACACACACATAAACAACACCATGAAGCTCCATTGTCTTGACTTCACCTAGTACAACACACATGAAACATTACAGATGGCACTTACATGAATATGTTTGCTGATGATGCAAAAGTACAAAGAACAATTAAAAATTAAGACTGCTGTAAAAAGTTACAAGAAGACTTGGACAAAATGGTTGACTGGAGTAATAAATGGCAGATGAAGTTTAATGCAGACAAATGTCATGTTATTAAGTTTGGAAGAAATGAGAGAAAACCAAATTGGCAGTACAAGCTTGGAAACAAAATATTAAATGAAGCAGAGAAAGAAAGAGATTTAGGAGTAATGATAAATAAGAAATTGACACCAGATGATCATATAAATGAGAAAGTGAGAAACATGTATACATTGTTCGCAAATATGAGAGTGGCCTTCACTTAAATAGATGAAGAAATGGTCAAGAAAATAATAACATCCTTTATAAGACCTACTTTGGAATATGCTGCAGTAGTATGGAACCCACATTTAAAGAAACATAATATGTTTCTTTAAATGCGGGTTCCATACTACTGCAGCATATTCCAAGGTAGGTCTTATAAAGGATGTTATTATTTTGGTGATTTTATCACCAAATTAGAAAAAGTACAAAAAGCAGCAACAAGATGGCTACCAAGTCTAAGAGAACTAAGCTATGATGAAAGACTAGAGAAACTAAAATTACCTAAACTGAAAGAAAGACGAAAGAGAGAGGATATGATTATGGTTTACAAATGTGTCACAGAAAAAGAAAAGATAGATATATAAAACTTGTGTCAACAAGGAATTCTACAATGAGAGGACACAGTAAGAAATTAATTAATAGAAGAGGAGATAAAGATGTACAGAAATATAGTTTTCCAAATAGAGTAATAGACGAATGGAATAAATTACCAAAAGAAGTGGTGTGTGCCAAAAACATACATAACTTTAAAGAAAAATATGATCATTGGGTTTTAAAATACGGGACATTACGAGCTTGACTCAATCCTGTAGAGATACAAATAGGTAAGAAGAAATAGGTAAGGTAAGAGCATAACCAACACATCATAGCTTCACTCAATAATCTGAGGGCCTTTCGACTTTCACAGGCAACTGACGCCCTACAGTACCGAGATTGAGGTATTAATTAAGGAGAGAGTATACTTTTGGTACATTGGAGCATCTTCATTCCTCCAAAGTATACCAGAAAACAGGACCAGAGGAACAAAAATAATGGTGGCCTGTTGCTTGGAATAGTTTGGAGGAATAATTTGCTCCGGATTTACCACCACTGTATCCTCCCCTTAATTATAAATAATATATAACTCTATGTATCTTTTCTTCTTCTCTTTTCAGCACTAAGGTGTACGGTTGACATACAAGCTCCCGCATGTCACACGCCAGTTATTAAGTTCACCCAATTCAGACTGTACCCAAAAGTCAGATGCGAAAATAACCAAGCCTGTTGTTACCACGACAGTTTAGAGTTGAGGGAAAATTATCCAAACACAGCACCAGATATGTAAGTTTTTATGGTCCCTTAAGGGGGTAACTCACTTCTGTTACATTGGAGTGCCTTGATTACTCCTCCAAAGTATGCCAGGAAACAGGACCAGATGAACCAAAAATAATAGTGTTCTGTTGCTGGGAATAGTTTGGAGGAATCATTTACTCCAGATTTACCAACACTGTACTTCCCCCTTTACCTCTGGCCTATAATGTGTAGTGAAGATCATACATACCCCATCATGTGTAGTTGTCTCTCTTTAAGGGGGTGCGGGAATAGGGGGACAGGCTTGGGGGGGGGGTGCGGGAGTAGGGGGACAAGCTTGGGAGGGGGGGGGGTGCGGGAATTGGGGACAGGCTTTCTACCCACCCCAAGCCTGTCCCCCTATTCTTGCACCCCTCCAGCCCCCCACCCAAGCCTATCCCCTACTCCCGCACCCCCTTAAGGACCCTCTGACCGTGCATGAAAAGTGGAGGCTACTGATTCCTCCTGAATATGCCACAAAACAAGCTCCTTCCATATCATAGGTGTATGTGTTTCGTGGGAATATTTGAAGGACTCGTGCATTTATCTCCAATTTTCTGCATGACTACATCACACACAGGGTCCCTTAAAACACCATACATTAAGAGATATATGGCATTATGTTTGCTTCCTCCATGCATACATTACCAGGAAACACATCACCTACTTACTAGTTACACTTGGACTGTCTATTTCCTGACATAGTTTGGAGGAATCAATAAATTCATCAGCAAGAAAGTCTCCTTCCCCTTCCTTCAGCCCAATGTGTCAAGGCAACTCAAACAATAACAACATTGGACATGATATTGGAACTCTCTCACTTTGGTTTTTGTATTAATTAGGGGACAGTTGTTATGGTACAGGCTTCTTACCTTTTAGTTCTCATCTATATAATGTTATTGTTATTTTCAGGTACTGTAATACTGACCTGGCCGGACAGACAGTAACTAGTAATTCTCAGAGAGTGGTCCTATTCTACTACAAGATATGGGCAAGTGCTCAATTGGCAGCTGATATCACCTTTGCACCTGTACCTGGATGTACTACTGATGCTAGCTCGACTACTTCTACTACTAGCACTACTTCTACTAGCACTTCTTCTCCTACTACTGATATTAGTACTACTACTACTGCACCTCCACAACCACCAAGATGCACCATTGAAGTTCATAATGGAGCTTTCTATTGGATTTCTCCCTTATTTGACGATAATTACCCCGACGGTGGAAGATGTCGGGTTTACGGAGGATCGGTAAGTACTGTATATATATTTTTTTTTTTTTTATTATTATTATTTTTATTAGTATTATTTATTTATTTATTGTCATTATTTATTTATTTATTATTATTTTTATTATTATTATTTTTGTTATTATTATTTATTCATTTATTGTTATTATCTATTTATTTATTATTATTTTTATTATTATTTTTGTTATTTTTATTATTATTCTTATCTGTATTATTATTATTATTAATGTATTCAATGAGAGACAAACCCCCCCTGCCACCCGCCCCCCCCCCCTTTCAGGTGTGTGTGTTTCATATGTCCCTGACTGTACAACCTATGATCAGTGTGTGTGTGTGTGTGTGTGTGTGTGTTCAGAACTATACATCAACTTACTACAAACACACACACACACACACACACACACTCTCTCTCTCTCTCTCTCTCTCTCTCTTCCACACTCTCCCCCTCTCATCCTCTCCCACCCACCCACACCCTCCCCCACTCACTCACACACTCCCCCTCTCTTTCTCCCTCTTTTCCTCTCCCACCCACACACACCAACCCTCCCCCTCTCTTTTCCTCTCCCACCCCCACTCACTCACACACTCCCCCTCTCTCTCTTTTCTTCTCCCACCAACCCTCCCCCACTCACTCTAATCTCTCTCACTCCCTTTCAGACCGCCTCAGCCTTCCATATGAAATCTATAGTTTTTGACCTCGACCCAACTGACTGCGAGGATTACGTCATGGTAACTTCTCTCTTTGGCAAAACACAAAAGTAAGATGCAGCAACAAGTATTGAATTTGTATTTTTTTAATTTTTTTTTTTTATTAAGTATTGAATTTGCATTTTTTTAATTTTTTTTATTAAGTATTGAATTTGTATTTTTTTTTTTTTTTTTATTAAGTATTGAATTTGTATTTTTTTTCTTTTTTTTAAGTATTGAATTTGTATTTTTGTATTTTTTATTAGGCACTGAATTTGTATTTTTATTAAGAATTGTATTTTTGTATTTTTTATTAGGTATTGAATTTCTTTTTTTTATTAAGTATTGAATTTATTTTATTATTTTTTTATTCATTTATTATATTATATTATATTATAATCTTTTTTTCGTTCCATTAGGTTCTGTGGAAGTAAGAGTAAGATCAACTTTAAATCTCCTTCCTTCAACTTCATCCTTGACTTTGTGACTAATGACATGGATAACAGTATGGGCTTTAACATTTCCCTGATACCACGGATAACACCCAACCAAGATTGTCATGAGGTGCGTGTGCATGTGTTTATTTATTTACACAACAACACTCCAGTATCATACACCATTTGAGAATATAATGATAATATAAAGATGGATAAGTTTAGCACACTCTCTCTTTAATATAAGATGGTTTAAGTTTAGCACACTCTCTTTAATATAATATGGTTTAAGTTTAACACACTCTCTTTAATATAAGATGGTTAAGTTTAGCACACTTCCTCTTTAATATAAGATGGTTAAGTTTAGCACACTCTCTTCTTAATATAAGATGGTTAAGTTTAGCACACTCTCTCTTTAATATAAGATGGTTAAGTTTAGCACACTCTCTCTTTAATATAAAATGGTTAAGTTTACCACACTCTCTCTTTAATATAAAATGGTTAAGTTTACCACACTCTCTCTTTAAATGGATAAGTTTAGCACACTCTCTCTTTAATATAAGATGGATAAGTTTAGCACTCTCTCTCTCCTTTTATATTCAATTTGGAGTCAATGTAGGCCTCCAAACTTAGCTATAAAACACACACTAGGCCCTTGTATAATTCCATGTGGAGGGGTTTTGTTTCCTGGTAGTGTTTGGAGAAATTAAATTGCCTTCCTATTTCCCATAATAGGTTACTCCCCTTAATTAAATGACCCCAGAATGTGATGTATATAATAATTATAGTGTGTAAATTATTGATGGTTAGTAAGTCCTTCAAATATTGCCACAAAACAAACACACACACACACACCTCAATGTCAGTCCACTCAGCCAAGGAAAAGAGAGAGGCAGGATTAATAATTATGGGACCCAGTGATGTAGTCAGAAAATTGGAGGTAAATGAGTCCTTCAAATATTACCACACACACACACACACACACCTAGTCCTATAACTATGGAAGGAGCTTGTTTCGTAGTATAGTCAGGAGGAATCAGAAGCCTCCATTTCTCATACACGACTGACTGCTTGCTTCCTGCATAATATAGCCATCCTCATTACAGAAATATTTTAATAAGCTCAAAGACAAGTAAGTATATGCAAATAACTTGTCTTTGTAAAATACTTGTCACTTTTTTGTTGTTGTTGCTGTTGTTATTGTTGTTGTTGTTGTTGTTATTAAGGTTTGCATATATAAGTTTGTTTGTCAGGTGATCACATTGGAAGCCGGACAGAAGTACACCCTTGACTCACCATTCTTTGGCCAGGGTAAAATGAAGAAGAAGGCCTACTGTGAGTGGAGGCTAGTGGTATGTATTATTATTATTATTATTATTATTATTATTCATGGTCTATGATGTCTACTTTATGACCTTCTTATACCTCATAACTCCATATTGTTACCATGAGTGGGTTTTTTTTCCGACACTGAACATAGGCTTCATCAAGCCCGTTACCGTGTCCCAGGTCAACTGCTACTCTCATACACACACACAAACACACACACACACGTCACCACTTCCGAACTGGTACCCAGCCACAGAGGGAGGGAAGTGAGGGTAATACCCAAATACTGCAGCTGTTATGGTACCAGTGAGGGTGTTTTACGACATTCGGTGACCTTATAGTTAGTGCCTGAAACTCAAATCGGAAGACTAAATATTCTCAGGCCCTCACCCGAGAGGAATCGATCTCTCGACCGATAGATTTCGAGTCCAGAATACTAACCACTCGGCCACCTCCTCTAAATCCTCAATATGCTTGTTGTATCCACTCTGCCATCACCTGGAGGAATGAGTGGCTCCAGATTAAAAGAGAGCCATGAGCTGCATGTGTTATATAGTGTTACTTATATTAAATATACACTTAATGGGTGTTATATAGTGTTACTTATATTAAATATACACTTGACAGGTGTTATAATAGTGTTACTAATATTAAATATACAAGTACACTTCATTGTCTTATAAACTCATACACATGTTTGACTTACAGGCACCTGAAGGTAGCAACATCCAAGTGAAGCAACTCATCAGTAGGCTCAAACCAAGCTCTAATTGTATGAAGGACTTCCTCTTACTGAACGGGAACATGGAGAAGCTATACCCCCCAGCAACCAGTCTACAGTACTGCAATAAGTTTAATACAATGGACGTTATGACCACAGACACCAACATGCTGTATGTCGCATATCAGAAGAAGAGGGCCAAGACCAAGGGCTTCAGGTTGATTGCCATGGTCGTCTAATAAGAAAACAATGGAACAACACACACAAAAGTTTATATATATACACATACTCTATTATGATGACTTTACTGATCCTTCATAATTATTGTGTTAGAAAACAAAACCATGTCAGTATAAAGTAGGTGACACATGCTGCAAAATTGTACACTCCCTTATTATGAATCCACACACACACACACGTATTTCTGAAAGCATCACTGTACTGTTGTGGTCATAATTCAGCCCACATGTTTAATTACTGAGAAGAATTTAATAATGCATACTATTATGTATAATTATACAAAGAATATGTATACCAATAGAATATATGTATACAATGAAGGCTAATACTAATACTGTCAATTTGATATTTGCCTATAATTACACTATAATCCAAATACATTCTTATTGCATCAACAGAAAGTTATTTCATTTCCTGATCACATGTATTTTAGGTTTCGGAGATGCGAAAAAGAATTACATAATTATTTAGATAGCTGAACCATGTGTGAGCCGACCTCTCATGATTATTGAACTGAAGATAAATGTAAAGATAATGATGATCCTGTAATATAACCCTAGAAATCTGGAATGTGTATTTATATGGGTTTTCTGAAGAGAGATGAATGCCAAGGTTATTATTATGTTATTATATTCCCTTAAGGACCCCCGTGATGTAGTCAGAAAATTAGAGTTTACCGAGACCTACAAACATTGCCACAAAACACTGCTTACTTTAAAGGAGCTTGTTTCATGGCATAGTCAGGAGGAATCAGAAGCCACCAGCCTGTCTCATACACGATCACAGGGTCCCTTATTAAAACAAGATGAATGAAAGATACATGACGAGATACTGCTAAACTTTTCGCAACACGAATTTGATTTATTTCGCCTGTCGGTGATATGCTGTCTCACCTCTCTATCACTTTCTCCTGGCGCTAAATTACCTCACTGCTGTGCGCCTAATACCGATCAATCAATCAATTACTCTGTCAATGACAATTATATGATCATAAAATATGATGAATGGTTCAAGGAAAAAAATTATAATGTCGAGGAAATATATAAGACCATTGGGCTCAACATGACTTTAAGGGAAGGAGGTTTACTCTGATTCCTCCAAACTATGCCATGAAACAGATCCCCTTTTAGTACCATTGAGGGTGTCTGTTTCCCGGCATGTATAGTGTGGAGAATTCAAAGACCTTCCAATTCACCAACAAGAGAATATCCCCTTAATTAATTAAGGACCCTGTGATCGTGTATAAGAATTGGAGGCTTCTGATTCCTCCTGACTGCCACGAAACTAGCTCCTTCAGTTCGGATGGTGTTTCGTGGCAGTAATTGAAGGACACACCAATCTCCAATTTTCTTACTACATCACGGTTAAAGGTTAAAGGTCCTCCAATGAGTGGCAGTCAATGGGACAGAGTGTAGCACACACTAGACATTCTTTGCCATTTTTTTTAATAATGCCTGCGTGTTCAGCATATGGGTGTACCCAGAGAGACAGGAGTCTTTCTACTACTTTTCATAGGTATGTTAAGAAAGTCATACAGAAAAATATACGACAGAAATGGACAAATCAAAGAAGTGAAAATCATCACTTGCCTCACACACCGTGACACCCATGTCCTGTAGAATATTGATACTGTACACACAAAAACTGCAAAGCCAAGGCTATTATAGTGTTGTGATATTAACTGTTAATGTATAACCTCACGTATATATGAGTGACAGGGTTATAAAAGATAAACTGGCTCCATGGGGTGACCTACTTGTGCCCAAGTTGGGGTTGGCCTGTAGGATAACTCGAGTGTTGAGATTGTATTATGAATGTTTTAGCATATTTCATAATGTTTTAAAGATATTTAATTTATAATTGTGTTTACTATGTAGACTATTTGGTTCTTGAGAATTTAGGTCTAAGTTATAGTACCGTAGTCTAAGTTAAAGCCAATGTGCCAAAAGAGTTTTTATAATTGTGAAATTACGGCCTGTATGGGACTGATGAGTAAAATTAATGTTTTTGTGTGAATCAGAGTGAACTGGAACTGAGTGATGACACACTTTATGCAGTAACATCCAGCCATCATAGTAAGATTCCTTGTGGCTTAGTAGTGAAATGTGTTTGATACAAGACAACACACCTGAGTGTGAACTCTATTACATGACAGTTCTGGGTGTTATACTACACATCTCTTCACCATAATATACACATCATCACAACACACTACACATCACACATCTTCACTACACTATACACATCATCACTACACTATGTATATCTTCACTAACCTATACATATCTTCACTACATTATACACATCTTCACTAAACTATGTAGGCTACATTTTCACTGCACATCACACATCTTCACTACACTATACACATCTTCACTTCACTATACACATCTTACTGTATATAATCATACTTATATACTGTACTTAAAGAGTGACATAAGGCCTTCCAGAGTCTCATACTAGAACTCTTTATATAATTAATTTTATTTGCTTTTGTACAGTTGGCCACACATGAAGCAGTTATGGCTCGACTTTACTTGTGAGGTGGCTACAACGAAAGGAAAGTGAAAAAAGATGTGGTTTGTTGACAGGCAGACAGTAAAATATTATTACTATCTGCTTGTCAACAAACTATAACTTTTGCTCACTTTCCTTCCTGTTGTAGGTATCTAGCAAGTAACGAGGCGTACCAGCTTCATGGGCAACTGTACTTGTTCTTATTTCTCTGCAACCTTATAATACTGTCTGTGGGTTGGTGTGTAAGCATTTCTTACACAATATACTTTTTGCATAATATGAACTATTCATTCATTAATTCCTTCATTCTTGCAATCATACTCCTCCTAGGAAAAGTTTGCGAGAAGGGGTTGTAGCAGGCAACCTTTATGTGTGTAGCTCTGTGGGGTTAGGTTAGGTTGGGAGTGGGGGAGAATGATGGAGGTAGAGGTTGGGACTGGAGAAAAGGATGGCTGTTAGTGTCGAAATGGGTTGACTCGTGTTTTCTGGCCTCTTCTTTTGTAGTTTTGATTTTCATAATATCTTAGATACGTATATATGTACTTACATAAGTATATTATGGTATGTGGTGTAGATATAATAGTTTATAGCAAACACCAGTAAGCCTTTTGTCAATGTACAGAATATTCCCTACTAACATGTTATTTGTATGATACAGTTTTCTATTTTATGTAGCCTATATCTAGGTATTTATTGAAAGAATTACCGTTTTGTAGCAGTGTTGCCAGATCCGGCTAGGTCCCAGCAGTACTTTGGGTATTTATTGAAAGAATTACCGTTTTGTAGCAGTGTTGCCAGATTCGGCTAGGTCCCAGTCATTTGGGTATTTATTGAAAGAATTACCGTTTTGTAGCAGTGTTGCCAGATCTGGCTAGGTCCCAGTACTTTGCCCCAGTCATTTTCTGTACTTTACCACGGTTATTTCCCGGTAGTTTGCCCAGGTTAGGTCCCGGTAGTCTGCTATGGTCTAGGTTAGGTTATGTAAGGTCAGGCTAATTTCAAAATGCCCCATTTGAATATGCCCTATCTTGGAAATGCCATAGAAGAAAATAGTATTAGAATAGTCTAAGTAAGTGGGTAATGAAGGTATAAAAACCGTACACAATAACGGTAATTCTTTCAATATTTACCTTTTATTTTATGTATTGAACCATTATTTTATGTTTTGTGTATTTCCTATGTATTGAACCATTATTTTATATTATGTGTATTTCCTATGTAGGAAACCATTATTTTATATTATGTGTATTTCTAATATAGGGAACCATTACTTTATTTTGTCTGACATTACAGTACAGTACTGTATTTCCGTATGTAGGGGTCTATTATAATTTTCATGTGACATTACAGTATTTTGTGTGACAAAACAGTACTTCATTTCAATGTCATAATTATGTACCGTATGTAACCATTATTATTTCCCTGTATTGGGTACGGTACCATTATTTTATTATATCATGATCCATTATTTTGTGTAATTTTACTTATGTACTGTATGCACCCATTCCTTATGTAGGGTAGGGTACCATTGTTTTATTATAATTGTAATACTTTATTCCATTTCATTAGTTGTAGTGTATATTGTATGGTATTATTTTTGCCTGCGTAAAATGTTTTGACCACTATGTGAATCTTTGTTTCCACTAAGTGTCATTTTATTTTATATACTGTAAAATACAGTATTGTGTAGATTTTGCAATTCGAATTTTGTACCATTTTTGAACAGTTTGGTTAGGGTATGGCCAAGGGGATCTCTCCAGCTCTATTACTATTATTTTTCTTATTATTATTATTATTATTGACAGATGTCAAGTAATGGGTCCTGACACACAGCATCCTGATGTCACACGTGTTGCAACAGTTGCTGGTCCAGTCCTCCCAGAGCCGCCTGCACAACATCCAGTCATACGTGTTGCAACAATGTGTCCCAGAGTCACTGGTCCAGTCAACCCAGTGCCGGCTGCACAACATCCAGTCATCATACGTGTTGCAAGAAAACGAGCAGCTGTCACAGGTGCAGTCATCCCAGGTCCTCCTGCAAAATGTCCAGCAGTCTCACATCCAGCAGTCTCACGTCCAGCAGTCTCACATCCAGCAGTCTCAAGTACGGCAGTCTCAGTTCCAGTAGTCTCACGTCCAGCAGTTCCAGGTCCTTCACGGCCAACAGTCTCAAGTACGGCAGTCTTTCTTCCAGCAGTTCCAGGTCCTTCACGGCCAACAGTCTCTCAACCAGCAATCCCGGGTCTCGGTAATGTGCAGAGACTTGAATGGAGTGATGGACATGATTTTGAACCGGACATACTGATAATACTGCCTCTGGAGTGACACCAGCATTTCCTGTTGAGACTGATGGCACAGACCTGGAGTATTTTGAAGCCTATTTTGATGACCAAGTAATAGGCAAGATTGCTGAGGAGACCAATCGCCACCATGCTTATCTTATGGAGCAGTCTGACCAGGGAAATGTGCCTCCACACAGCCATATCAGGGATGGGCAAGATACAAGTATTAACCCCCAGAGTCCGGGCAGCGGGATTTCCCGCTCGGTCGACAGAGGCCGGGCAGCGGGAAATCCCGCTCTGTCGACAGAGTCCGGGCAGCGGGAAATCCCGCTTTTGGTAATTTATGGGGAAAAACGCCAAATTTGTCGGGATTTTTTTTGATCTGGCTATACTTCACCACCAGACCTTTTCATCCCCACATTCAATCAGTGTGTGCTTGACCGTGACAATGGCTGGGCGTAGTGAAGAAAATACGGGCTCGTTCGATTCGGTGCATCCTACCGCGCTGCCGGGCGCACCCGCTCCTGTAACCTCCACTCCGCGGGTGCAACCAGCTAGATTGAGTCACAGCCACGCTCACAAAGCGAACGCAGCCTCGCTCTCACGGGAAAAGTGACCTCCATTCCTCACTTGATTTCTCGGCAATGGAGTGTCCTAGAGAGCTGGGGTTGGTTTTAATGGAAAGAGGAGAAGTTGATGGTGAGTACACAATCAAATTTAAGTTGTTCAGTATTGTAGTTTAGACGTAGGGAGTAAGAGAAGTAGAGTGATTTTCCGGGAAATACCCGGACAGGCAGGGTAAAAAATTAGTATTGAACCCAGAACCACAGTACGTATTTCCATTCTTGGCCCGTCCCGGAGGGGTTAAAGAGCTGTATGTTTTTCTTGCTCTTTTAATCCTAATGCCACATTCTAAAAGACATGTTTTGAGTGATTACTGGAAAAAAGACAAGCTGCTTGGTACAACATCTTTTGGCCGATATATGTCCAGGAACCGGTTTCAGGCTCTGCTAAGGACTCTCCATTTTTCCAGCAATGCAAGGCCTTGTCCTAGGGACAGATTGTGGAAAATAAGGGACATACTGACAATGCTAACGGAACGTTTCAGTCGCTTCTTTGTTCCATTCCGCAAGATGGTTATTGACGAGTCCCTTACCTTATTCAAAGGACGCCTGGTTTTTAAACAGTATATACCATCAAAACGTCATCGCTTTGGAATCAAGCAATTTGTACTGTGCGACTGTGAAACAGGAATGATTTTGGACATACTTCTTTATACTGGAACTAACATAGATTACAACAGAAACGATGTGCTTGAAAGTACAGGAAGCATAGTGAAGACCCTGATAGCACCATATTTTGGAAAAGGTCATGTTCTCTACATAGACAGCTACTACAGCAGCCCAGATCTGTCCCGGTTTCTCCACACAGAAGAGATTGGAACTTGCTGTACTGTGCGGAAAAAACGGAAAAATATGCCACCAATGTTCACCACCCAAAAATCAAGATCCGGTGATTACCATCTCCAGAAGTCAGGCAAAATTTTGGCTGTTCGGTGGCACGATAAACGTGAGGTGACAGCACTATCTACTTTTCACAAAGGGGACATGACAGACAGTGGTAAGACCAACTACAGAACAGGTGAACAAATTCTGAAACCGGACCTGATAATCGACTACACAGAGAACATGCGACTTGTAGACAAGGCAGACATGATGACCAGCTTTGTCGAATGTGTCCGAAAGACAGTGAGATGGTATCACAAGTTGTTGGCTTGTGCTGAATGGGTTTGACGGCACCATCTTTGCCCCATACCACTAACAAGAAGAGAGGCCGCAGTGAACAGGACCAAAGGACAATGGGCTTGTCATGTCTGTATGTACACAACAAGAAGGCCCAAGACACGTAAATGTACCTCATACATATGCAGAGGCTGTGACGTACCTTTTTGCCCTGGAGAGTGTTTCATGCAGTATCACTCTATGCAGACCATCTAGGGCACTATAGGCTATACCCACAAGAGACTCCCATGCCATGAAACCACCTCTCTGCCTCCCAGACTGTACTCATCACACTACTTGGTCGTGCCTTCCTGTACTCTAGTTGTATGCCACCCATCAGTCGGCCTTTCCATCACCTTTCTCCCTTGTTCGCACTAAGACAGTGACTGACTGACCTTTGTGAATCCTAATCACCTATCTGATGCATTTCTTGTTTTTCTTTATTTTTTATGTACAGTTGCCCAAGAAAAGACTGCAACCAAATTTGCTGGTGTGTGGCAATATCTGGCAGGTGCTCCAGAGTAAACACTTAAGTATTTCATCAATGGATCACTCAGAACCTATAACCATTGTATGGATGAATGTAATTAGCTGAAGCCAATAACATCCATCCATACAAAGGTTGTAGGTTCTGAGTGATCCATTGATAAAATACCAGTGTTTACTTTGGAGCACCTGCCAGATATTGCCACACACCAGCAAATTTGGTTGCAGTCTTTTCTTGGGCAACTGTACATACTGGTATGTTTATATTTTTGCAAATTTTTCACCCACCCCTAAACAGTTACAGAAACATGTGATAACTACTGTACAGTATAGTGTGTGTATTCATTACTAGTGTTGTGTACACAGTACAGTATGTAGTACATAAAGAATATTTGTAGCACTTGGCCTAAATGCTACTACATATATCCACAAATAGCTGTATCCTATTAATTATACTAGTGCATTTGTCGCGGCTTCCAGCTGCTTAAATTGTATTTATTGGTTTGTGGAACCAGCACAGCTGGATTGCTATTGAACACACCCTTCTCCAGCCCAGGCCCCGTATAGGCTCATTTCTGGGCTAGAAGGGTCTATTCCGTGATCATCAGAAGTAAATATAAATTCAAATCTGGCACTGTACTGATATGGGAGCCACCTGGTGGTGGCCTCTAGAGGTAGTGACCCGCTTGGGCCAGCGGGGGCAGCCGCTCGGTCACTCAAATGAGAACTGAAGGAGAATGTCTGCCGCATCGGGAGGTGGGTGGGACAGTAAAAGCTGTGCTGGTTCCACAAACCAATAAATACACAGCCGCGACAAATGCACTATTATTGGTAAAGTGGAACCAGCACAGCTGGATTGCTATGCATGCGATGTGGTAGGTGGGAGGTGAGGCGGAGGCATTCATCCCCAGAATGAAGAGCGGTCCCGCCCTTAGGCCCAGAGCAGGGAGGATAGAGTTATACTACCTCACAGAATGAAAGTAGGGTACTGTAGACCCAGAGTAGTCATAATAAAAATTTAATATTATATATATATTATATATATATTATTATTTTTAAAAGTAAAAATTTTTTATTCATTGTCTTTATAGTCAGACACGAGAGGAGAGGTAGGCTGGTCGAGACACCTTCCCCCCCCCCCTTTTTTATCCACATCCTAGGTTATGGGCTAAGGTATGAGTAGCAGGTAACAAGTCAACCAGAAGGAGGAACGAAACAACTATCATGTCTTAACCATGTGTTTTATTGTACCTCTGCCCTACATGGACATAGAAAATCAGTCACCATAATTTCATCCATAGGAAAAATAAATACTCAGAGCTCCGTAACAATGTAGTTTATTTTTACCCAGCACCATATGTACAACATGAATGACATGGAATGAGCATGAGAATGTACAGAATGGAGATGACGTATGGGGTGATAATGAGGGTAGGGTAATAAGGGGATTACCTAGCCCGACCTTTGCCCCTTGGGCGCCCCCTCCCCCCCCCCTCTGTTTCCTGTGGCGTCCTCTACTGGGTGTTGGTACTGGGTGTGGTAAGATGGGAGGAGTCCCCATCGCCACACAGGGGGTGGGGGAGACCGAGTGGAACAGGTACCTTGTCCTGAAGGAGGAGGCGGATGCCCAGCCCCCCAGATCCCGTACCTGCTTCACCGAGTGAGTCCTGAGGAAGGCGAGGGAGGCGGCCACACCCCTAACGCAGTGGGCCTTGGGAGCGTGTCCGGGGTCCCCGTTCTCGATCACTCGGCAGAGGAGGCAAGCGATGGACCTGGGGAAGAGAGTTTTACCAGACCTGGAGTTGTATAACAGGTGGTCCGGTGACGCCTCTCTTGTACTTTTCCCGTACTTTCTCTCGCTGCCAGTGGGAATCACCGTCTCCTTCGCCCCTGGTTACGTCCCGGTGCCCTGCGTCAGCGCATTCCCTGAGTTCTTCCTCCCCCGGGGATCACAGTGGCGACAGACGCATCGGACGTAGGCTGGGGGTACCAATCAAGCCTGGGACATCAGCTATGCGGGGGATGGAAGGAAGAGGAGAGGCTACTACACATCAACGCTCGGGAGTTGATGGTAGCAAAGGAGTGGCTCGACAGACACCCACAGTTCTCCGGGATAGGCGTCCGCTTCGATATGGACAATGTAGCGGCTGTGCAGTGCCTGCAGAGACAGGGTACTTCACGGTCGGAGGTTCTCCTGTCCCTGTCAGAACAGATATTCTCGGTAGCGGCTAAGAGGGCGATTCACCTCTCGGCCCGCTACGTGCCAGGGCGGGAGAATGACTGGGCGGACGCACTATCCAGGTTCAGAGGGACGTCAGTCGAGTGGCAACAGCGTCCTCCTGTGTTCGAGTCACTCTGCCTTTGCTATGGGACACCGGAGGTGGACCTGTTCACCTCCCCAACCACGGCCCAACTTCCCCTGTTCCTGTCTTTCTCCATCAGGACAGAGGCAGGGGGCCCGGACGCCTTCACGGAGGATTGGAACAGGTGGGAGTACATATATCTCTTTCCCCCACCAACAACGTCAGTCCTCCTCCAGGCGATCCTCAGGCTGCGTTCCTTCAGAGGGAGGGTCCTACTCATAGCCCCCCTCTGGCCAGCACAGCCGTGGTTCGGAGAACTGTCCCAGTGGTGCCTTCATCCTCTTTTCACTGGGATCGGCGTGACTCTCCAGCACTCTGTCCGTACCACTCCAAGCGTTACTGAAACTACACGCTTGGAGTTTCTCAGCAAACGCTTCACTCAGGAAACAGTGGGCAAGATGCTGAGGGCTCATCGTCATTCCTCGGTGCGGCAGTACGAATCATGCTGGAAGAGATTCCAGGACTTTTTGCGATGAGACCCCTCCATGGTTATCTCGGAGGACACAGTCCTGGAATTCCTCACTTGGCTCGCCGATTCCACCAACAGGGCCCCGGCGACGGTGCTTGCGCATCACGCAGCCCTGTCTGATCCCCTCCTCCTTGGTTTCAACATTAAGGTTCCCGAGAGGCCTCTCTCTCTCCTGAGGATAGGGATTCGGGCGGGGACAGCACCTCACCGGGCCCAGACACCTTCCTGGTCCCTTCACCGCGTCTTCACCTACCTGACCTTCGAGTGGGTCCCTCTGGAAGTGTGCCACCTCCTCCAGAAGTCTCTCTTCCTGCTTGCCTTAACTACAGGGTACAGGGCCTCTCAACTGGCAGCCCTTACCCGTCATCCAGCCTTCTCCTCTGTAAGTCCTAACCATACCTCTTAGACTGTCTCCCCCTCTCCTACTTTCTTATCTAAGAACGAGCAGGCTGACGACAGGATTGGCCCCCTCGCAGTACCCTCCTTCCTGAGGGATGGAAGTTTCCACCCGCTCTGTCCAGTCCACGCCTTCACAGCCTACGTGGAGGTTACGAGAGAGGCTTCACCGGACCACCTGTTCTACAACTCCAGGTCTGGTAAACCTCTCTTCCCCAGGTCCATCGTTCACCTCCTCTGCCGAGTGATCAAGAACGGGGATCCCGGACACGCTCCCAAGGCCCACAGCGTTTGTGGCTTGGCCGCCTTCCTCGCCTTTCTCAGGACTCACTCGGTGGAGCAGGTAAGGGATCTGGGGGGCTGGGCATCCGCCTCCTCCTTCAGGACGAGATATCTGTTCCACTCGCTCTCCCCCACCCCCTGTGTGGCGATGGGGACTCCTCCCATCCTCCCACTCCCTGGGCAAACACCTGGCAGAGGTCCCCGTGGGAGACAAAGCAGGGGGAGGGGGCGCCCGAGGGGCAAACGTCGGGCTAGGTAATCCGCTTATCACCTTACCCTCATTATCACCCCATACATCATTCCCATTCTGTACATTTTCACGCTCATCCCATTTCATTCATGTTGTACATATGGTGCCGGATATAATAAAACTACATTGTTACAGAGCTCGGAGTGTTTATTTTCCTATGGTTGAGATGATGGTGACTGAATTCCCTATGTCCATGTATGGCAGGGTTACAATAAAACACATGGTTATGACATGCTAGTTGTTTTGTTCCTCCTTCTGGTGGACTTATTACCTAATACTCAGGCCATAGCCTGAAGTTAGGATATAAAAAGAGCGGGGGGGGGTGCCTCGACCGGCCTACCCCTCCTCTCGCGTCTGAATATAAAGACAACCATATATATATATATATATATATATATATATATATATATATATATATATATATATATATATATATATATATATATATATATATATATATATATATATATATATATATAAAACTTTTTACATATATATATTTTAAAAAAAAATGTATTTACTATTGATACATTAATACTAATTATAAAATCCCCTCTCTGGTCCGGGGGCGGGTCCGCTCTTCATTCTGGGGATAAATGCCTCCGCCTCACCTCCCACCTACCGCATCGCATGCATAGCAATCCAGCTGTGCTGGTTCCACTTTACCAATAATAGTGCATTTGTCACGGCTTCCAGCCGCTTAAATTGTATTTATTGGTTTGTGGAACCAGCACAGCTTTTACTGTCCCACCCACCTCCCGATGCGGTAGACATTCCTCTTCAGTTCTCATTTAAGTGACCGAGCACATTTAAGTGACCGAGCGTCTGCCCCCGCTAACCCAAGCGGGTCACTACCTCTAGAGGCCACCACCAGGTGACTCCCATATCAGTACAGCGCCAGATTTGAATTTCTATAATTACTTCTGATGATCCTCAAGGAACAGACCCTTCTAGCCCAGAAATAAGTCTATACGGGGCCTGGGCTGGAGAAGGGTGTGTTCTATAGCAATCCAGCTGTGCTGGTTCCACAAACCAATAAATACAATTTAAGCGGCTGGAAGCCGCCACAAATGCACTATTATTGTCATCATTGTTATTATTATTATTCATCCTGGGCTCATGGATTGAATGGATCGACTGATAAGAGGCACTGCAAAAGCGGTCATATGGCGCCCAAGGAAGGTGATTGAGAGGTGGGACAGCAAGCACAAAAGGCGTAACAGATTAATAAAAGGGACAGTAGAAGGAAGTGAAAGCCCCTTTGAGCCACCTTTTATGACAAGCAGGGATACTACTGGAGAAGTCCTGGCTTCATGGTGGTCGTTGTGCAATAGGATTAGGAGGATAGTGTATATTTGGTGAATTTAGAGTGCTTTGATTCCTCCAAAGTATGCCAGGGAACAGGACCAGATTTGCAAAATTAATGGTGTACTGTTGTTGCTTGGAATAGTTTGGAGGAATGAGTTGCTGTAGATTTACCAACACCGCAATTCCCCCTTAATGTTAATGTATAGCTGGATGTGGATAAGAAGGAAGAAGCGGGAGACCAAGGGCTGTATTCAAGAACATTTATGGTGCATACGATGGTGTGGTACAGGTACAATGACTCCATAGACAACAATAGACCTGTTTACTCTAACCTAAAACAAGGAATATTATGACTTTTTAGACACAATATAGGCTATATATAACTGTACTCATATTCTTTTTGCATAAAAATGCATCAGCAAATAAATATATGCATTTTTTTAAGGCTAAAATATCACATGACCCCTGAATGGCAGTGAATGCTCTGTGATTGGTCGTGACATAGATACCTTCGACGAGGATGTAAACAAACCTTGCGCCCTGCATCGTTTAGTGCATCACCTAGCCTCTCGTATTTTATTTGGTATTATTTATCATGTCCCAGGGAAAGAAACCATATTATGTTTGTTTTGTGCCAAGGTGTACAAACACAACAATTACAGCGCCAGAAAAGAAGTTTCTAAATGTGCCCAAAGACAAGAAGAAACGAAAACAGTGGTGGCTGTCTGCTCGACGAGACTTCCCTATGAATCAACATGCATGTTACTGCTGTGAAGATCATATTGATGTAAGTATTAAAAGTATTGAGTTTATGCATGGGTTATATTTATCAACCTGAGAATGATATGGAATTAGGGCTTATAGGTTGTGGAAGTGGTAGCTAGGTGTGATGAGATTGAGAGTTGGGGCTAGGCCTTATATGTGACTGAGTTGTGATGTTACTTTGGTGCAGTTAGTTAACTCAATGAAATATGAGCATCATAGTATATATATATATATATATATATATATATATATATATATATATTGAGATCATTGCATGAAAAAGGTAACCTAACAAAATATTTTTTTTACTATTGTAAGGTAGGATGAATCAGAGAAACCCAAACAGACATAACTTAACCTAACTTAGAGTAGGATACATTTTAAAGTCTCAAACCAAAGAGGTGTTACATTATTGGGAAGCCTAAACGCTTGAGTGTCTGCACTGTGGCTTAATAATAATGACTTCTAGTGCTTTTACTCCTGCAGAATAACCTAGAATATTTTCCTGTTCTTTTAGGTTAGAACATGATGTTGCCAACTACTTGTACATGAGGATGATGGGTGGGAAAGCATTCCTCAAGGAAGGTGTTGTCCCACACAAGTTCGAATGTCAGGGAAGGCTACAGCCATTGACTGAGAACCGTATGGTTATGGCAAGAAAAAGAAAAATTCAAGAAATACTACAAGAGAAAGAAAACATTCCTGGTGAGTTTGTTCATTGGAATAATATCTTATTCTACCACTAGGTACTATAGTGCCTAATATATTATACACCTGTATTAACATATGGTATGTGTACTAAAATTAATATAATGCTCTCTGTTATTACTACAGTATAGTATCAAGATTTGGAAGTAAATACAGTACTGTACAGTATTGCAATCCATATTCCTAGAATTTAATCTATCAAAGTAAACTTATATGAATCACTCTTGTTAATCAAGTACAGTAGTGGTATGTGGCTGTAATATAAATGTAATGGTACAGTAAGACTTTTTTCTCCTTTCCAGAACTCATCTACATCGAGTTCAAATGAAACTCAGAGAAGAAACAGAAGGAGTCAGCTTGTTTGAGCCTCCAGTGCAGCACAAGGGTTTACAGGTAATGTTTAATTTATTATTTTTGGATCTGCAACTGGTATTCATGTCACTAAAGAAAAATTATTCTTATAATGTAATCACATTACATGTCAGACTGTTGGTAATTATGCATACATAATGTATGGTATATTCTGTACAGTGTACAGGGAAGTTAAGTTCCAGTTGGTATAGTGGTAGGCCAATGCCCAAATACATTTTTATATAATGACTTACTTCTATATTGAAGGGTATATATGTAGCACAATGTCAATACATATGAAATAACTGATTCAATTAACTATTTTATTCTAATAAAATACTGTACAGTATAAGCTTTCTTTATTATGCAGTAGATTAATTCTAAGATACTTGTGTTTATTGGCTCAAATAAACTGGAATAGGCTTCCAAAATTTGATTCAAAAATTCATAAAATTATGAGTTGACAGTATACCCAGTAATATTGCATACCATGATATCTCTCTCTCTCTCTCTCTCTCTCTCTCTCTCTCTCTCACACACTGTGGGATGGTGAATAGTCAGTCACTAATACTGTTCACATGTAAATTCACCCTGTTACATTTTGATATTTTATTTCAGGTATTGATGCCAAGGAGATCGGTAGCCACACAGACCAACTTTGTATCACTCCGGGTTGATGTGGGCTGCAATACAGAAATACTTGAGGCAGAGGTAACACACAAAAATAATCCTCCATTCTCTCCTGATGTTTTGCTTTCAAGTGATGAAGAGGAAGACTGTGATGAGAGCAAGGATTATGTGCCCTCTACGAGTGAAGAAAGCGAAGAAGATTCTAAAAACCTACCGCTCATTGTCACTCGAGAACTCATCAGGAATAATCCAATGCGTTACATTGGATTTGACAGTGAAAACTTAGAAATGGTAAATTTGTTAAGTAACAAAATTTCATATAGAGAAAGGGACCAGATAATGACTAAGGTTGATGTAGTTTTCTTGGTGTTGAGGATCCGCACAGGCATCATAAGTGCCATCATTGCGGATTTGTTTGGCATTTCTGTAAGTATGGTAAGTAGGATGCTATCATGTCACATACCAGTAATAGCTAGTTGTCTGCAAGGTCTCATTCGCTGGCCTACTTCAGATGTTATTAGAAGGAGACTCCCGCATGCCTTCAAAGCATACTACCAGTGTAGAAACCATTATTGACTGAATAGAGATTCAAATTGAAAAACCTTCAGTAGCTATGACACAAAGTATGTCTTGGTCATCCTATAAAAATTGCAATACTGTAAAGTATTTTATATCTGCAACTCCAAGTGGACTCATAAATTTTGTGTCTACTGGAAGACCTGGTAGATGCAGTGACATGGAACTCTTGAGACAGTCAGGCTACTTGGAGTGTTTGAGGGAAGGGATAACTGTACTGGCAGACAGAGGATTCAAAGAAATTGAAACAGATTTGGTTGCAAGGGGCTGCAAATTAGTACGTCCTGTGAGTGTTAAGAAAAATGAGCAGTTAGCATCAAAAGATGTTTTTGATATGAAAGCTGTGGCTGCTCTAAGAATACACATTGAGAGGGTTATTCAACGGGTCAGGCTCTTCAAGTTTCTCTGCATGCACTCTTGTGTTCCGCTGTCAATGGTGGATTTTCTGGATGTCGTCAAAATTGCATGTGGGATGATAAATAGTCAGGAAAGAATTGTAAAAGTGAAGGATAAGTTTAAAGTTAAGGATTTGCGGTACTGAACAGTAAAATGAAGTATTTACAAGGTGCAATTGGTTTATTTATATGTCTACCATATTTCATATACTGTAATACATTATTAATTAAATAATAATTTGTAGATGTAATAAATGTAAAGTTTCTAATTTTTTTAATTACATATCCTGATGATACACTATCAAGGAACATTTTGGGGAAAAAAAAACTATTCTAACTTAATGTTGCAACATTCAAACTAACTACAGTAACTAAGACAGAAATCCATAAGACCTACTAAGCTCTACAAATACAGTCTTTTCCCAGAATGATACACACTTCTGTAGGAGATCTGTGCAGTATTCATGGTCATATTTTACTCTTGATATTATTACATGCTTGTTGTGTTCGAAGTTAGGGTCCGCAACACAGAAAAGAGCTGTATTTTTCGTAGCCATGTGCATGAGCATCTGTACCTGTGCTACATGTTTTGCTGCAGGAGTTCCATCTTTCTTAATGTATCTTCTAAAACTCTTTTCACTTGTTGGGCACTTAACCTCGAGTATAGCCATTCCATCTGATGTTATGCCATCTGGAGATGCACCCAGGACAGGTAAATCTCTATCAAAAATTACACCAGACTGCTTTATACACCCAATCTGTTTCTCCAATTCTAAAAGCACTTTTGATTCCAGTTCCCTACCCCTCTGCATAGCTGCCGTGTCTTTTAGCTTTGTAGCACCAATGATAGACATTACTAGTTGACTGTTGGATTGCACAGAAGCAGTAGCTACACTGTATGCTTTTGATGCAGTTACTCGTGCAAATCTCAAAGCATGCCAAATAGATGACTTAGCCTGGGCAACTGTTTCCTTTTCTATCAATTTACATATATCTGAAGTCATCTTTACTTTACAAAACTGCAAAAACCCGTCACTTATCAGTACACCAGTTTGTTCTTTATAGAAAGCTTGTAGCAACTGATCAATGCCAAAAAGTTCTAAATGTTGAGGGTTTTTTCCATAATAGTCATATATAAGGCCACTTTGTGATGGAAGAGCAAGGACCTCCCTAAAAAACTGCTCACCAATATCTTGTACAGCTGCACTTGATCTCCTTGCTTTCTTCTTCAGACTTGCAAGGCTCGTACTTTTTGTTTCAATAGTAACATAAGAAAGTCTAGCTTTCTTCCAATAAGATTTTACAGACGTGACAGATTTCTCACCACTGCGTCTGAGAAGCCACCCGACAAAGGCAGCCGCATGCTTACATGGTCCCTGTGCTGCTGCAGTCTTGATACCAGTGTTGCCAGGTCTGCTTGACGAAATTTCCCCAACTTCAACATGAGAATTTCCCTTTTTACCTCAATAATTCCCTGTTTACTCATGAACATGGAGAGTCTTTATGGTATTTCGTCTGATAGAAATTTCCCTGTTTACTCTTGAACAATCTTTATATAATTTCCGTGTGTGGATGTCAAAATTCCCTAAAACAGAGAAATTTCCCTACACCTGGCAACACTGCTTGACACTGTATCTCAAGTATTTCCTCTTCCTTTTCATTGATGACGGCAACAACACGGTAAGGCTTTGTTGTTACTCGATGTTCTGGTGTTATTCGTGCAGCAATATCACACATTCCATCATTTCGCTGCAACTGCACATAGCCAACAGCATCATCACCATAATCCTCCCCCACAGACCTGGAAGGCACCAACAATAATAGCATTAATGGACATAAGAATTTTTTTTTTAATAGGTTGGATCATATTATTTCATAAATTTAGTATGAATTAACTTGGTCCAGTTATTTCTGATATGCCGGTAATCTTCAGTTTATTTGCAACCAAATGTTTCTAGACAATAAAAGAATAAAAAAACAATTTCAATACATAGTTTATTTCCCTATAATTTGAGATGAGCTACACACAGTACCTACAAATATGACATGTGACTGTACCTTTTCAATTTCACATGCTTCATGGCTGGATTACAGAGCCTCTGATAATAATCAGCGATCATCAGGGGGTCTACTTTGGGTAGATTGCGTGAGTCTGCCTTCACATATCCAGGAAGAATGGCCACCCTCTGACATGTCTGTAAAATGAGTAATTATTGAAAAATATTATATGAAAACTAAACCAAATTCACTTAGGCTATGGATAATTATTATTACTGTGAGGTTAGGTTGGAAGGCTTGACTGGGAAGTACCAGTAAGGTCACAGCTAGTAGAAAACGTTTGTTTCTTTCTAACTTAACCCTATTGTAAAACTGGTTGACTGTTTTAAACCAACATTTTCAGTTTGACCTACCCTACTTGTGGCACAAGATAAATATAACAGGACTATAGCTTTCCAGTGATTCTTAAATAATATGAAGCTTGCTAGACCAGAATCGATTGTTGTGGGAGGCTTGGTTTATATGGCAGAAGGGAGGTTATATCTCTTATTTTACCTATTTTTCTATAAGTTTGTCTATTTGTCAACCTAAACAAACATTGTCACTTCATTGCAGGTTCATTTGAGCTACCAATAAGTCGTGTAGTCAAAAAAACTCTTGCTTGTCGTGCCGTCATGATCCACTAAGTTAGCCCAAGTCTATCCATTTTTTCCTTACTGATTACAACTTATATAGGCTATTCACAAACACAATAAAAACTTACCACATCATTTGAAGGATGATTGCTGGCCATCTTGCAGTGATAGAAGTAATACACGCTGATATTTCCGTAATAAGAAGGGACGACTGAAATTTTGGCTTCCTCCAAGGCAGCAGAAGGTTCTTGTTATTGTTTTGGTGAGTTTGATGCGAGGTAGTGACGTCACAACATGGCGCCAGTCGTTTGAATGCGCAATTTTTTTTCTGTATTTTAATTGCCTATATTGTGAAAAACACTGTTCAAATTGAAAATTCAACTTCATTTCCCTATTATATGAGGCTTGTAGATTTCGAATCCACCGTTACTTATAGTTGAGTAAATAGGTCTATTGAGGGTAAATATTGCGATTATCGGCGTCCTCGATTTTCACACTTTCTGTCAACCGAAATCGCCCATTTCTTTTCCCTATTTATTTTGGAGACTGTTATATTATGTGGAAATATGTAAAAACATGAATAACATTTGTATGTGGACCTAACTTAGTGTCCTTTGGTGGGACCTTTAAAAGTAAAATAGATCCTGTGGATAGGAGCTAAAAGTATCCCGATTGGGTGGGTGAGGCGTATTGTACACAACTGCCTGCTGGACCTTATGTAATTTTGCCAAGGGGATCTGGTAACACTGTCTGCCCAACCTAAGTTCGTCCCTCCACTACAGAAATGGGTATTTATTGAAAGAATTACCGTTTTGTAGCAGTGTTGCCAGATCCGGCTAGGTCCCAGTATTTTGCACCGGTCATTTTCTGTACTTTCCCACGGTTATTTCCTGGTAGTTTGCCCAGGTTAGGCCCCGGTAGTCTGCCCAGGTTAGGTCCCGGTAGTCTGATGCGGTCTAGGTTAGGTTAGGTTAGGTCAGGTCAGGTAAGGTCAGGCTAATTTCAAAATGCCCCATTTGAATATGCCCTATCTTGTAAATGGGGCATTTGCGGAGAAAATGCCATAGAAGAAAATAGTCTTAGAATGGTCTAAATAAGTAGGTAATGAAAGTAGAAAAACCGTACCCAATAACGGTAATTCATTCAATATTTACCCAGAAATGTTGTACCTTAAAATTGAAATATCTATCAAAGAATACATTTCCACAAGATAATTCCACTGAGTATTGATAAAAGTAACCGAACCCTACCTAACCTAACCAGTAGTTTGCCGGTGCAGATAATCGCAATATTAGCCCAATTTGAGCCATCGTACCAGTACCACACCATCGTCAACACCACAAATGTTCTTGCATACGGCCCCAACAGGTGAGGTGCACAAGCGGCCATTATGGTTGATATTATTCCACTATAGACAGTAATGGTAAGTTCGTAACCCGTGTCTAATTAACCCTATACATATCTTTACTATTAAAGATTAAAATATCGGTGGTGTTATTTTATATACCAGAATACTTCGCCTGGCGTTGTTTTAACCCTTCCATATCAAAACTGGTATGCAAAAACTTACAGAAAATTTAAGACACGGATATATTTACTAATGTATACAGTATACAAGCAATAATGGCGGCCATGTCAAGCCCCAATGTCACTCATCAGGCTTGTGTTCAATAATCATCATTATTTCATCCCCAATGCCATTTTTAATATATCGTAATCAATCTCCAAAAAACTACAGGAAAGACTCACCTGCAGACGTGTGTTGGAGAAGGAAGAACGATGTGGTATTATATATTAACCAAATCATATCAGGATTCGTCAGGAGCCTCACCACCCATCGCCCGTCGGCACCCGATCTGTTTCTAGTATGTTTCATTGTTTTTAGCTCTGTCACTCTGTGGCTGCGCTTCAACCAGTGTTGCCAAGTATGGGAAAGTTTCCCTAGCCATGAAGAATTAGAAGTAGCAATGGGGAAATTATATTAAGATTATTGAAAAATAAATGGAGAAATTTCTACAAGACGTAATATATGACTATCTTCAAGAGTAGACCGGAAATTTTTGAGGTAAAAAGGGAAAATCTGATGTTGAAGTTGGGGAAATTTCGTCAAGCAGACCTGGCAACACTGGCTTCAACTCGGCTAAGCATCACAGCACTTCATTATTTTACATCTATTGTTCTTCCCACACGTTACTCCAAATTCATTATAGATAAGCCTGTGAAACATTTATTATGGTATAACCTTATGCAAGTACTTAGAACTGAGTAGAGGGAACTAATTATAACTCAAATTTACACTAGTGTAGACACGTCCAAGAACAACAGTTTGTATGATCTTTTTAATCAAATTACCCGCTATGACAGCAGACAAATGTATTATTAAAACATTATTTATGTATTTGAAATATATTTAACATCAGTATTTCTCAAGTTTTATGTTATTTAGTGAAAATTAACTGCTGATAAGTTAGAGCAGCAGGAGCCTTGTCACGAGGAGAAATTGTGGTCGTCAACTCGTCATGTGTTCTCTCTTCCAAGTTCCTTCTGCTCACAGGTGACAGTTCATATTTCGGTGCGAGTTTGTTATAGTTATATGGCCAACATCCACCATTCAGGTGTACCAACCCTTCCGGGGATTTGTTTGCGCGGCCACCAAGTTTGTTGGCTCGCAAACCAAAGATCAGACGACTGTGGAATCGGAAAGGCTTATTTGTAAAGGGTCTCACCACAGAGCTAAAAACATGGAGCTCGCCACCCCCACCCCCTGGCGTGTCGCCACCGGAAGTGGGTTGGCGGCCATGACAGATAGCCCATCCCCTCAACCCACCAGCCTGGTAGCTTATGCCAGGGTAAGATATTATTTCATTTATTCGGTCTTTTATTGATGATATGGTATATTAACTACATTATAGTGACTCACAATATAACTGTGGATAGAAACAAACTATACAAGTACGTACGGGAGTTCAAAGCGCGCGCCAATGGGCTATTCAAAATGGCCGCCGACTTGTGACACTCCTCCCCTATCTAATAACACAGGGTTAAGCGCTCTAGGTTTGTAGCTCTGTGGGTCTCACCATGTTCGGGATGGTATTTGTTCGGGCTGTAACAAATCGACTGTGGAATCGGCCCCAAATATCCACCAACACTCTCCGGTAAATATTGAAAGAATTACCGTTATTGCGTACGGTTTTTCGGTAAATATTGAATGAATTACCGTTATTGCGTACGATTTTTCTACCTTCATTACCCACTTATTTAGACCATTCTAAGACTATTTTCTTCTATGGCATTTCCTCCGCAAATGCCCCATTTCCAAGATAGGGCATATTCAAATGGGGCATTTTGAAATTAGCCTGACCTTACCTGACCTGACCTAACCTAACCTAGACCGCATCAGACTACCGGGACCTAACCTGGGCAAACTACCGTGACCTAACCTGGGCAAACTACCGGGAAATAATCGTGATAAAGTACAATAAATGACAGGGGTAAAATACTGGGACCCAGCCGGATCTGGCAACACTGCTACAAAACGGTAATTCTTTCAATAAATACCGGTTTTTCTACCTTCATTACCCACTTATTTAGACCATTCCAAGACTATTTTCTTCTATGGCATTTCCTCCGCAAATGTCCCATTTCCAAGATATTCAAATGGGCCATTTTGAAATTAGCCTGACCTGACCTAACCCAACCTAGACCGCATCAGACTACTGGAAACTAACCTGGGCAGACTACCGGGACCTAACCTGGGCAAACTACCGGAAAATAACCGTGGTAAAGTACAGGAAATGATCTGGGCATAATACTGGGACCTAGCCGGATCTGGCAACACTGCTAGAAAACGGTAATTATTTCAATAAATACCCACTTTCCTTCCATCGTGCATATAAATTAGTATCGTATGATTTCGTATCAAAATATAATCATACAACTCTTTATGTCAACTCAACACCCTCAATTATTATTATAAAGTGCTGCAAAATAATCATACACGTGTTGTTCTTTATTACCAAGACACTGTATTTACCAATGTCACTTATAGACACATTGGTATTTACGACGATGGAAGGAGTGTTGACGGATATTTGAATATGGCTGTAGCCTACATATTTAACCTTTCCATGTCCGATATCCAAATTCTCCTCCTTACAGTAGCCTACTTTAGAGTGGATTCTGTTACCATCCAAATATAGTACTGTAATGAATTATTTCCTCTGGGTTTTCTTCCAACTCCTCTGTTAGTTTGAATATTTATTATAGATCTTCAAGCCAACTGACAGGATATTAGACACTGTATTATTCATCAAGTGTTCCTTCTTTTTTTATAATGTGAATCTAAGCAAGAGATGGCTTGTGTTAGCTTCATCTCTGCCATTTTTTACCTTGGGAAGCAGAATATAACAAAAACAATATTAATAGACTTGCAGAGGACCTACAGCAGCCAAGTTTGGCCCAAATGCTCTTGTTATTGTTATGCAATACAATATACAGTAGTAATACTTTCAGAAAATAGGCACCAAGGAATGTTTCTTAGGGAGTAATATAATCATAGCAAAACATTTATTTATTGGATATACACAATCATACAGTTCACTCTTAAATTATAAGTCGAGAGTCAGTAATAACGAGAATCTACTTCAAAATATATACTGTAGGCTACACAGCAGTAGTAGCAATTAAGGTTATATAATTATGTACAATGACTGAAATGCTTTTGATGATCTTTCCACATTATTGCAAGCACCAATAGAAAATAAATAAAACAAAAACAGTATAAAGTTACTTGAGGAATTGAGCAGACATCCAGAAACCTTCCCAAAAATTACTGTAATCCATAAATTCTGTACAATTAAAATACCCAGAGAGAGAGAGAGAGAAGTATGAGCAGCATCCACAGCCTTCAGTACACTAATATTTTCACTACAAAAAATTTACTCCTGATTGACTGAGGATGAAAGAAGACCACCCTAGGCCCGGAAGACCCTGTAGGTGCAATAGGACGAGGGAGAAGGTGATAGAGAGATGGGACACCAATTATGAACGGAGGTAAAAGGAAAGTAGGGACAACAATAGATGTCATGTTGTACTATAGGTGTAAAAATATCATGCTTATGGCTACAAGTTTTTACCAGTAAGTACTTCACTTGCTGCAACTTGTGGCATCATGTTATATAGTGCAGTTATTAACAGTAGACAAAGAACATGGCATTTGAAAACTTAATGTGGTTCCAACTTGTGTAAACACTACTAGAGTTCCACAAGCCGTGATGCTCATTTCTACATCCATCAATCCCTATACAAAATGCACTGATTACAAATTTTTCTTATCTATTCCGAAAAGTAATACAGTAGGAAATAAGGACCTTACGACTGGCAAGATTAGTGTATACAGTGTATTTGGGTAATCATTGGGAGCTACAAGCCTATTACTGGTTCTGGAATGATCGACTCTATGAAAGCATTGGAATGTTTTTCTTTTGTTATTCCTGTTCTAGTAAGGTTAAGGACAAATATTAACACCATGCAATATGATAACAAATTCAACAGGACCCTGGATAAAACTTGCATACAATACTAATGTTAAGTATTATGAAAAAAATATTGAAAACACTAAAAAATTGTACAAATAATAACCACTGTTAGATGGTAAGCCTTTACTGACAATAATTCACTCTGACTTCTTCAATTCCAAGGGATATTACTGCCACAGGATAAAAGAAACAATAGTGGTATATCATCACAAGACTTCACCTTTGATAGTATATTAAACTGATGCTTTAAATCTGACCAGAAAAAACTAGGAATAAGTCGGGAAGAACAAAAGATGAAAATTGATTAACCACTACATTTACATTTACCACTGGTCCTTAAGAATTTCATCCAAACCATCAGTGAATCTAAAGGCTGGTTGGTGAGCATTTCCTACATGAATGTACAGTACACTACATAGGAAAAAAAAAAGTGTCAAGCCACTCAACTCACTGTATGACAATGATCTGTATGTAAGAATTACCAAAGGCTTGAAACCATGGTTATTCCTCAAGGACAAACATAAGCAATATATTGATACAGTAATATGCATTGGGTTGTCAGTTCCAGTAATAGATTGACATATAGTTCTTGGATATATGCCACTGATTTTTATTTTTACTATACAATTTAAAACATAACAATTTTGCATCAAAATTAAAGATTGTTGGTAACTAATGGAAAATTCGGCACGGTTTGTCAACTCCACACTGAAGCAACTACTGTAGAAATGACTTCAACTCGAGAGACAATGGATTGAAAATATTCTACCTTGGCAAAACATAAGCAGAGTAGAGAGGACATGGGATCCAGTAGAAGGATCTGAAAATATGTGTAAATGTGAGAGGGAGGGAGAATATGAAAGGTTCAGCAATAAATACAAAAAGGTTTGATATGGCACAACATTAATTAAATTGAAGAGTATGAGAAAGAATAAAAACCCAAATGCCAAGCACCAGAGACCATTTGGCATTAACTCATAAGGATGAGAAACAGTTAGGTATACAGTATAAAGAACAGTAATGGGCATTCAACCATCCAACTGAAACAAAAGAATCATACCGTTTTTCTCTGAAGTGCAGTGAACCTGATCTGACTGACATTTTTTTAATGGAGTGTACATGATAAGTTTATGGACCACAATGAGTCACCAGCACTTCTTTTTTCATGAATTAGTAAACACAGTGGTATAAATGACCGATTCAACAGGAAATTCCCCCAAAAGTCAGGAGGATGAAATATAGAAACTAAGATGATTAACACCATTTAAGGAAGAGCCTGTTTTGAAGAGCTAATTTATTGTATACATTAATGCCAACTGGCCTATGACTTGAAAAACATAAAAATACTGTAAATGATCAAGAAATTACTCCTAAAATTTTATATTCATGGAAGTTCTTTGTTGTTAAACATTACAAGAGAATTTGATAAGGATACGTAGAGATAACTTTAAGGTAATTTGGAAGGGAGGGGGCTTCAAGCCAAAACTTCCTAAGCACCACCACACATATATCACAGTAATGTTCCAAACTTCTCAGTCAAGTTACTGTACCAATTGGTAAACATCAGGCACAACCTAGAAGTAAGGATTTGTGAGAAAAGTCTTAAAAGTTATGGCTTAATGTAGTTACATTCTTGATATAACTCTTGATGGTGAACAATATAAAGCAACCCTTGATGATGTGGAATAAGTGGAACAATATACAGGTAAGATGGTGGCCAAGGGAGATGAGTCACCGAGATAGAAGAAGCAAGAAAAATACAGTAACGAAATATTAAAGTAACGTGGAGGTTCATCAGCTGTGGCCATCCCCTGTTGGAGTGTTTCCAGTAAAGAACAAATAGGTATGAGAGGTATTGACAATCTGATTTAGGGACCCAATCCTGAATCAAATGAAAATGTATAGTACACCAAATCTGAGGTTTCAAGTCACAGCCACCGAACTTACACCTTGTCTTACATTTTCAGTTTTCCTCACCACTTAAGGGGATAGTACAGTGTTGGTAAATATGAAGAAAGTTATTTATCCTGACTGTTCCTAGAAAGTGGCGACCATTATTGTTGTTAATTTGGTCCTGTTTCCTGGCATGCTTTAGAGGAATCAAGGCACTTCAATTAACAGGAATATTCAGTGCTCAAATTATTTTTCATATATTACAAAAAAAAGACTGATAGAAATATTTTGCAAAATGGGTGCAATATTAATGTTTGTCACATAACTTGTCAGTAGAGTACGAGCTACACAAACAAGATAGAATCCAGGTAATACTTAATATTGACATTAGTAAAATGTCACTTTTCTTTTTGGACACTGAATACTTCGTACTAGTTACCAAAACTGACCCCAGGTCATCACCAACCTACACAAACAGCATAACAAAAGTGGCTGTCATACTGAATATTCCCTCGAGGTCCACTGTTCTTACCTATCATATTCAGAATGCATGTATGGCATTTGGTCATCTCAAGTCAACAGATTACAGTACAGTATATAAAAGGAAGATAGAAGACTGTGCTAAGCCAGAAAGACCATGTACAAAAAGGGAGAAGGAGATAGAAAGGAGGAGCAGCAAGCACAAAGATAAAAAAAAGAGAGAAGAGAGACAGAAGAAGAGGAAAGGGCTTGGCTCGAGTCCTAGTCTTAAGTCAAGAGAAATCCTTCAGTTATCTGAATTATAAATCCCCAAACTGAGAGTATTAAATTGAAATATATTCAATAATAAACTTTTTGATTAAATAACATCCAGAGGAAAAAATCGATTGGCACTTTGTTAGTTTTGGCCCAAAGCTCTCAACTTTCTCAGTGAAGTAAAAATTCAGAGACCTACAAAGGACTGAAACTATCTGCATGGCAGGGTGGCAACACTGACTAGCTTCAGCCATTAACTTCCTAAATACAAATACTTATTTGACTAATTCATTCATTTGGTAACTTCATGTACAATATTTACAATATAATGTTAATAATCCTCTGCATTCACTCTCAGAATATTATTGTATATCTTATACTATATAACATATAATCTATTATGCAAGAACTGAATGTCAAATCAGGTATACAAAGTTAAACAGTTATAATTAATATTTACACCTGATACAACACATATGAAGGCCGTGAAACCACTAGGAAAACTGGCCAAACTGCACTATTAAGTAAAAACATTTATACCTAGTCCAAGTCACATACACTCTTTATTTGTGTTGGTAAAAGGAGCAATATGCTTACTGTATAAACATGTATTTAATACTTTCATCATTTTAAGTGGCACCAAAACCTTAACTCTGAATATGATTTACTCAAAGCTACTGTTTGTTCAGTGTGCCTCTGTGGTTCCAAAATTTCATTTGTAAATTAATTAATGATTCTCTTCAATTACACAATTTTATGTAACCTCAACCACAGTTCTGGAAGTTAACCATCTCTACAATGAGATACAGTAGTGCCAACCTTTACGGGAGTTACCATATGGGAACAAGGCATCAATTTTTATAAATGAATGAAATATCAAAGAGTTACTCAATTCATCAGATACATAACCACACACAAAGAAGTACAGTACTGTATTCTCAAAGCAAAAAACTACAGTGCTATTAAATTATTCTTTCATAATCAGAAGGGAAGCTTATCATAATAAATTAGGCAATCACAGACACAACTAAACAAACATTAATCCAAGATAAGAGATTAATAAATCAATCATGGGATATTTACTCCTTGTTTGATAAACCTCTTAGGTAATGCTCTCCTTCTCGATCTGACACCCATATACTGTACCTTCTTCATAAACTCTACATCTTAAATTCTCTATGCGAGCAAATATCACCTTGACATATTCCGCATCACTATCTATGACACTCCACACCATTTGCCTTTACAATCTTCACAGCACTCTTTTTTTTCACAGGTGAGGACATCAAGTGGGCTTCTTGCCATTATGCTTCACCTTCCTCAATAAGGACAAAAAACACTTTCTTGTTAAATACAATCTCACTATTTTCCCCATCCAAATATCATTCAGCCACATGCTCTTGTAAAGCACAGTACAGGTAGTCCATTTCCAATACACTTATTCTCAACTGCTGCACCCTGTATCATGTCCTTATCTGACACATACATCAGTACCGGTAAGATTATACTGCTGGCAAGAGAACAATGAGACTTAATAAGCCAACCCTTGAATGATTACCTAAGACTGATTTTTATAGTAATTGTCATATGAAACAGCTTTATCAAATCCTCAGGTAAGAGTAGCTGCAGTTGCTTTCAAGATTCAAGGTAAGTAGTAATTCAGTTGCTTTAAAAGATCCAGTAACAAAGAATTATGTGTATGTTACAAGCTACAGTACAATTCCAAAGCCCCTTAGGACATGCAAAATGCACTTTGCCCATCTTTATTATAAACTTACTTTTCTGGCTACATACTGTACAGTACTAGCAAAGTCAAGCTTCAGCTTCTTCTTCCGAGGTCATAATGTAGCAACATATCTTTGGCTTACAACAGCTAACAAAGTGGTTTTGATGTCATTTGGTTAATGTAAAGATACTCTTTGACAAGTTGCTTCTCTAGGGAAGAAATGAATTCAATATGATTAATATATGATAATTGTACTGTAAATTGATAAGAGAAAGATGAACATTATGAAGGCTTTCAAAACATACTTCCACACTCACTGCCAGGTGCAATGGTACTAAAGTACATATATCAATGTTATGTTATTGGAACAAAAATAAATAATTATCTTTGATCCTTTTTAAATGTTTCCTTATATGTACCATGGAGACAATCAAATGAAATATCCGTGTGTTAACAATGACACAACACTGATAACCTCTACATCAGTTTTTATTTTAGTAGTTATAATAAAATCCACAGCCAATATCACAGGGCCTTTGACTGGTAAACCTTATAACTGATTGGTTAATGCAAAATTTGTTACCTCAAGATGGTGAGTTTTGATCAATCATGTTTAGACTTTCTGACATCACCCGTGGAAATATGCCATTATCTACAAACACAAAACTAACTACTGTATAGAGGGAGTAATTTTCTGCCCCAGCTGCTGTACAATTAATAACTTCCAACCGACAACCTCCATGCTAAATGCTCCTCCGGGTGATGAGGTTCTGAAGTATTTGGCTGTTATAGGCAATGTTGTTGACGATGATAATGATAATGATGATGATGATGATGATGACTAAGTTGTTGTTAACCAGTACAACCCGTACAATAGTCCATGATCATACTGGAAAATAAAGTACAGTACTGTGAAAATCTGTTATTATATCATGGCATTACTGTACCTACAGAATTATGATACTTTGAGCAAACACTCTAAACATTTTATACAACAGAGTGAAAGCCACATTGTCTAAGAATTTAGAAGTACAAAGGTGTGTTATGAACGTACAGAGAAGGTGTGGGCGAGGTTTAGCAGCGGGCAGGAGTAAGCAGGTCAGTGAGGCCGCTGGGGTATGTGGGGCCTGTCAGGTAGTCTCGGGGGCACGTGGGGCACTGGACGTCTGAAACACCACACACCAAACAGTCAGATTAGCTAGTCCTCTACCATCGGGATCTTATTGTTATGTCTATGAAATATTATATTTATTGCTATGCTACTATATAACTATGGAACTGCTTCTTATTCACATAATATAGGAATGAAGTACAGTCATGTAAAATTTTTTAACCCAACCTGGAACTCAATTAAAATTATTCATTCTCCTAAAAACTGAATATCAAAAGTGTCAACCAAAAGAGCTACCAGTATCATTAACACATAATAATTTACCTACAATATAATACTGAACTCAGAAAAACATATGATCAAAACTGTATTAATCTGATTACTCATTTTACTGATTGCAGGTACAGTATACAGGATTACAGTGTCTACAAAAAAGGACTACAGTAGTATGCTCAGGGAGAGGTAGATGGATGATGAACTAAACAATGATTCCAATTGCTTCTATCATAAAGTTAACATGAATCATGGCCATTGTTTAGATCCTATCATCCCTTGTGGTACAATTATTAAAAGAGTCATGATAATAAAGGTTGTTGATTAGTTAAGATCATCTGTAAGAAACTATTTGTAGGCAATGTTTCATGTAGAAACAGTACTGCAATAGCAAATGAACTGGACATAATATTGTGTAATAATAAAACAATACTTTCATTTTAAGGTCTCAACTCAATTCCGAGACAGAAATATCACAGTACCTTCAAGCATTTTTATACATCAGACAAATATTTAAAATATATTTAAATTTTCAGTACTCATAAATTTAAAAAGGTATCGTAAGTTACCTCAAGGAAAACAATATTTAATGTACTACAAAGCTACACTCTACACTATTTAAGGAAACTAAATTACTGTTATAGTATACTACATAAGAATTCTACATGTTACTACAAAGAGCAAGATAATAGTTTTACAAAATGATTGAGTATTTCAGACATTATAACTAAAATAGAAAAAAAAAATAGCTGTAGATAAGAAAACCATGAATATTACTGTTACTTATCTTGTTAGGCCTTGTGTGAAGCTTTCAGTCAAGGCAAGAATGGATGAAGCACAATACAAATTGGAGATGCATTTAGTTAACAAACACAAGTGTGAGTGAGACATACAAGTGAGAATGTTGTTATGTGTTTGTTACTGTTAAAGGAGAGATTACTTATTTCTCGTGTCATATAACAGACCACCTACAACAAGGCAGTCTGTTTCTTGACACCATCAGGAGGAATCATCTGCCTCCATTCCACCAAAAACTCCATTGCACCTTAATCTCAGGCTTGTTACTCTGATATCCCATTTGAATGATTCCCAACGACTGAGAAGACCACATAATCACATATTTGAATAATACAGTAGTTAAAAAAGCATCAAGTACCAGAGGCAGTGAAGAATTAGAGCACAAAATCTATTATGATGTACAGTGCACCACACATGCATCAGCCCTGCCGGAACAATATAAAATAACCTGTAGCTCATAAATTAGAAGCTGGGAAATTGGTGCGTATTATCACTTCACGTTGGTATTTTGATCTTTACACTGTGATTTGTGACTCCCTATCAGTGTCTTCATTAGAATTCTAAAAAATTCCTACAAGTTCCTGTAAAGTAAGGCAGTGAATACTATATCTACAGTTTTCAAAATGTTGGATTACTGGAAAGCGTCAATTTCTTGCTGTGGTACCGACTTGCTGCAAACAGCATGTAAATTACCCTCAATTCTTCTCACTTTCCAATCCAGAGGATAGGTAGCCAGCAGAGGGTAGCATGAAATTGAGTTCTTGGGCCAGCATTCACAATGATGTAAATTGGTGTCAATAGTGTTAAAATATTACAGTACTGTACAACAAAAATATTGAAACAAAATTTTGCATTTTTATGGGAACTAATTTTTAGGAGAAACACCAACAGCTGGGAACTGAATTCAGACTAAATTATTACAAAAGTGAGTCATGGTTCACAAGTTTTGTTATCAGTGCTCACCCATTAAGAGTTCAAGTCCCAGCCCCAACAATGGTCTCTCTCCTAATGAAATAATTAATGTACAACACACAATATCATATATAATTCTGCCTGTACAGCACAAGCTGTATACTGTAGTACTGTACTGTACTTAAAACTATTACCTGCCTGAGTGTTGAAAAGGATCATTGTCCACATAAATCCCATTGTGACTCTGGCCCAAGTTTTAACAAATTAGAAGGGCCAATCTTACTTCGTTTTTTTTTACACTGGTGATTTTTAGCACATACAGTATACACAGAATTGCAAATTTACATTAGTCTGCAACAAATATCACCTGGCTCTCTAAATACATTTCCTTTTATGCACTCAATCAATGAATATCCTGTACAAGGTATTTGTAATTTTTTAACAAATTACAATACAGTATTCAGTACTACATTCAGTTGGGTACATAGATTACTACAGTATTGCAAATAGGGCATACGGTAATAAGACAGTATAAAAAATTGTGCAACTAAAAGGAAACAAGCATAAGAAACTCAAAAAGATAATAATAATAATGAAGGCCTGAGTATATAAATGACCATCATACATCCTGAGTTCAGTTTTTGCAGACATGAAGCACCTGGGGACATTCCTTGAAGCACAATATAAGATTGGAAATTGAATAGGGTTGTGTGTTGTGTCATCATTATAGTTGACATTTTCGTGTAAAATTCACAGTGTATACAAGTAACCTAAAAATGGCTCCTTATAAAATAATACATGTGTTTTAGATATCAATCTATTTCCAAATGCTTGACAGAATTTGGGTAAATTGGTGGCTACTGATTCTTCCAACTGTGCCACAAAACAAACTGATTATAGTTTACTGAGGTAGTCCGTTCCTTTGACACAAGATGGAGGAATGTGTAGCCTCCAATTTACTCACTACTGGCTGTCTCTGTCATCATCGGTGGCAGAAAGATCCATAAAGGGATGAAATTATCCACCATTTTGACTTTACATATGTTTATTGTACACTGCCTTTGGTTTTAACAGGAAGATAGCAGACAGTAACAAGACAAACACATAGACAGCCCACCTACCCCAGACAGAGTATTTTACATACAAACATGCATATATATTCATAGACTATATTTATATATTATATACATGTGCACGATGGTATGTAGATCAATCCAGTCTTTAGCTATACATACATACTGTGGGATTAACTATTTTTGGTGGTTACAGAAACATCCAGGATTAATTCAACCAGCTAATGCCACTCTCTTAATAATCCACCTTATTTCAACATAAAGTATCACACTAAATATATTAACAGTACAGTAAATCCTTTTTAAAAGGATATTACAAACTAAACTCAGTAAATCCTTTTTAAAAGGATATTACAAACTAAACTGATTCTTCAAGTTCTTACATACACGTCTGTCAGTTTATGTCAAAAACTGTGATTAACGCAGCAACACATTGACCTCAATAAATTATAAACTTGGTATTATTGAGTGTATTACCTTGAGGCCCTTTACAGTACAGAATATCTCGGTTTCTTACTAAACTTTATGTATCATTTTGACAGTTGCATCATTTTCTTAACTTCCCTTGCAAGACCCACTATGAGACTCATGCAACCTTCAGAGTTTTAAACTGTTAGCCATTTACATTCTTCAAAAATAATCTCAATCACTTCCAGACTATACTACCTGGGGTAACTGGGCAGTCTCTAATATTCACAACTGGTCACCTGTACACCAATATACCTTGCTTCATTTGCCATATATCTCTCACTATGATCCATAATATCATACAGTACTGTATATACTGTATATACAGTACACAATATAAAACATTGGCTACACCAGGCCGTAGGCTTATGCAGCATTAGGAACACAATAATGATATAGAGGATAGTGTAATGGCTTGTTTTTAATAATCTGTAGGCCTGTCCTCATATTTAATGTGATAGAACACGGTCCAACAAATACCATTAGTTGTAAGGGTGTGCCTACAAAGTAATAAAAACAAAGTAAACAATTATCGTTTATATCATGCATTTGTTATATTGTGAGAGACTATGGGAGGGTGTGACCAAAGTTTGTGTTGTCTACTATATACAGTACATTATAAAGTATTTATGTCTCACATAACATATGCACAGACACACAAATTCTCACGGCGACTGACTGACAACAGATAATATTTAAATCCCTTTTACAAATGCAGATAAACGTATATAAGTTTGGAGAGGAGTTACGTGCAATAAAAATTTTAGTTTGTCCAAGAGATTACTGATGTTCAAGTAAGAAATTTATTTCATTGCACATGATTTGTACAAAGGAGCAACATCTCTCCTTGTTTTTCACCTTCATTTATGACTGGCCAATATTCAATGACAATCTGATCAGTGAATCCAAATACCTAAATTATCATCATCATATTATAGTGCTGTTCAGTATTATAATTTTGTTTGCATTACACTAGTCTGGCATACTGGACAGTGAGGACACAAACCATTCTCTTTCTTTCAACTCTATCTCTGATCATACGGTATTTTCATTCATATAGATTGATATCTTGTTCCCTTACAGAAAGTCCCCTGAAGAGATGGCCAAGGTAGAACAGTAACTACATGTACTTCTCAACCACAATTGGCAAAGATTTTACCGAGGATCTGCCTCTCATCCCAAAAGTGCTGTTTATTCCTTGCATCAAAAGCCTCCATAAGGGGTTTGTGTAGCACAATGTAATGTGTTGTAGTGAGAAGGGACCATTTTCTTAAGTACTGTAGAGCAACAGTTGGTATACCATGGATGTGTGTGTTTTGTAATAAGGGTATGCCAGACAACCTAGATATGAGCAACCAAGGTCTGGGAGATTTGAGAATCCACAGAATTCCTTCAGTCTCCTGAGACCTTGGCAGTAGTACTTCCCTGGGAGGGACTGTCTATCCCAACTACCTTCTGATTGCTATCAATGAAATGGAATATTTCAGCATAGTATCTATGCTATGACAGTGAGCCAGCCATAGGTCATCAACAATAATTTATTTATGTCATGTTCTGCTATCTTTTTTCTTCTGTTCCTTTGCCTGTAGTAACAACCTCACAATAACAAGAACAAGGTACAGTAAGAATGGTGAACCTCACTCACTTGCACGCACGAACACACACACACACACACACACACACACAAGAGAGACAGAGAGAGAGACATCAACCACAAACTACTAGAGCTACATGCTTAAGTTATTGCATTTACCTTGATTCTGGTCACTTGTTATTTAGAGAAGTACAGTGGAATGGTTATGTTAGTCATGGTTAGATGAGGGCACACTAGGCTAGACTAGTCTAAGTTAGGCTAGGCTAGGCTAGAGTATGAAAAATCAAGCCTAAGTTACTTGAATTTGGGGTAACAACTTTTGTTCTGGCTAAGGTTATGGGGATAAGATGTTGTTAGTAAACTGGATGGTACCGATTCCTCCCAACTGTATCAAAGGCAGACCAACTTTTTAGTGGCAGTGCATTCTCAGCACAGACTGAAGGAATCAATAGTCTGCTAATTCCCTCCAAGCATCTTTCCCCGTGGCAAATTTTTTAGTATGGCTGGACCAGGCTTCAATGACACAGAGAGGAAGAGATGCAGGTGACAGATATTCAGGTCACATTACAACAGCTAAGAGCACCACCATCAAACATCATACCGACTCATAATCTCTTGCCTACCAAAACCAATTTTCTTAATAATACAACAGCTTCTTCCTTCATCAATAATTACCTACATAATATGTAATAGGACAAAAAACACCAGCACAAATTCAGGAATTGTACAAAGATTTTATGCATTTTTAATTAATCCCTGAAGATTTCCACGGTACTTTGAAAAGAACTGTGCCGTACTAATAATTTGGATACCAGTGGTTTTTCCTTGGCAAAATCAAATCTCAATAGTGCTTAGTATACTGTAGTAAATTTACCAGTCAAATGATTATTCTGTTTTCACTTTACTCACTCAATATTGGTGACTTATACAGAAACACACTTACAAAATTATAAACAATTTATATATTGTATATTCTCTGGAAACCTGAAATTGCTCTTACGAATGAATTTTACATAACTTTTGGTGGTGCACAATTCCAGTAACTAAAATAAAACGTGATTTAAAACTGCATAAGAACTACACTTCTACAATTCTTGAACACTTGTCTACAGTTGCAAGTGCCTATTGAGTGGTCTTGTTTGCCACTTCATTTAACTATACACAGTGGATGAGGCACTCACCTCCTCAGTACACTACTCATTATTTTTCCTCATTTAACAACCTTTATGCATTTACATCCCACACTTCCCAGTGCCAACACTGTGCCTTACAACATAAAATCAGTAACATACCCAAGCTCTAACTACAATGAACAGTACTGTACTGTGCATATTTCTGCCACTGCCTAGGTATACAACTTATGAGAATATCAGATCAGGAAATTCACAACACAGATAGTGCTCATAAAACCTAAGCACAGGTGACTGACTGACTACCAGTGTACTGTATAAACTCTGAAACCTCAACATTCAATGATATGAAACAACAAGAGTAATAGTCCTTACAACAAGCAGCTCACCTGGTGCCAGAGAAGATTAATGTGAGGGAATAATGCATGCACTTCACACTTTGTGCTAAGGTATTCAATGCTGAGGTCAGTTAACTTCATAGGTGCCAGTGACTTCTCTGCTGAATGAAAATTGCCTTTTGTTTTCAAAATAAATTAAAGCATAACACTGCCAACAAAAGTGGCTGAAGAAAATAATATAGCACAAGGGAAAATTTATTTACCACATGAAACAGACTGGCACTCCAAGAATAAAGATATTGTTGCCCTCAGTTAAATATAAAGCCAAAGTGTAATATAACGGGATCAGAGTGAATATGAAAACTCATTTTGTGGAGAGTCCATGCTGGTAACATTTCATTAAAACCTCTTTGATCTTTAGAAGCAAATTGCATGGGCACCAATGCATTCATAAAGGCTCTTCCTCAATTAGTGTTTCCATGTAAGAGCACAAACCCATGACTGAGTTGAGAGTGAATGCTTGCTAAATTTCCCTCCTTTGATCAAACTCTGGTCTTCAGTGACAAACCAGAGAGGTCATATACCAAGAAACTGCTTAGAAACACAACTGAGAGGAAATGCCCAAATACACACACAAACACACACACACACAAACGCAAAAGAATAAACAGAGCAAATATCTTTATACCGGCATACACATGAAGCAGTCATTTGCAAAGGCATAACTTAATCATATATATTTATGTATAATATTTACTATTTCTTAATATTTTCATAAGTATGTACAAATTTTTAAGCCCTTTATTGTTTCAAGAGTGTTGCTATGAATGTAATGACTTGTCTTTACAAAGAGCTCACTTAAACTCCAACAATTATAGATACAAATACACAAAAACAAAGAAACAATACTTATGTCCATCTATGGATTGCTATATAGGGCTTACAACCATATTTAAGAATTGTGCTTTGGTATACATGAAGGCATGAAGCTCGACAACTGTGTATCTCATCATCCATTGACAGGCCAGGAATCAGCTGTTATGAAATATATGGCCTTAAAAATACATTAATATAATTGGATAGAATTGGACTCTTGTTTTGTATTCTACAAATGAGATTGCAACTATAACTTATGTTATGGAATTTTAAATAATTCAACTCCGGGCATACCAATGAATACAACTGTCGGGTTCCACATCTCAGCACGTGAAGGTGATACTGTACTGTTCTTGAATATGGTTGTCAGTGTGTCGCAAGTCTGTACGGAAGTTCAATTGGCAGGTTGCTTAAAGGTGCCAACAGGTGGTAGGAAGCTGAGGCCAAGGCAATGATATACAATGAAGCCCATCTCTTACGGCAATACAGTACACACAAAATATAGGACATATCCACTCCACACCAATAATTCTACTTCTTTCCTCCCGTAACTCAAATCTGTCCTGGCATTCGGAATAATCTGATTAAATGTTCTTTATCATATATCAAGCAGTTATTCAATTTTGATCAAGGGATAAGATGCTTGTGGTGAATTGAAGAGGCTAGTTGGTCCTTTAATTTATGCCATAAAACAAGCCACATCAAATGAAATTATCTGCTTCTTGCTTGACACAGCTTGCAGTACATAGTCCATTGCCTCCCATTCATCCCCTCTCACAAACACACACACACCCACAATACAACACAATATACTGCATGGCATGAAAGAACATAGACTGACTGAATATAAAACCAGTAAGATGAATCAAGAGTCTGTCAGTGATAAAAACAAGAACAGTTTCTCAAATAAAATTGCAAAACAAATTACATGAAAGAAACAAAAGATTTTTGTACCCTAATGATACAAACTTTGTTTTCTTAATAATGCACACAATCAACTAAATACTTTGTCAAAGAACGGGGTTCCTGATCAGTGAGAAGCCTGATGTCCACAGCCAAAATTATAAATACTCTACCACGATTGGTTAAGGCTCACTGACCCAGAGGTTAGGAGTCCCACCAATCACATACCAACCTCCTGAAATTGACTGTTTTATTAACCAAATTTTAAAATAATACTAGCAAACAAAAAAATAATACTGAAAAGTTGTCCATAGAAATAAAATCATATCTAAAATAATAATTACAGTACTGTACAGTATGTGCACATTGCGGTATACACGTAGTCATAATAATTTCATCAGTGGACTATACTACAAAATTTTATTCCAAAATATTAACAAATGGTACAAAGGAAGGTAGGCGGTTACCTCATCCATACTGAGTGAGGAAGGAAAGAGCAATCTGGTTACAACCTACTGGGCCAAGGCATTTACAAGGCTGGATACACACATAAAGAAGGGCATGAAAATTAACATGTACAAACTAAGAAGGATGGAGTAAAAGTAACTAGGTTAAAGCCAAAAGAAAGAAAAGCAAATAATGAAACAGAACAGACAGCAAAACTATGATATTACTCTAGATATAGATATAGTGTGGGTGATTTATTACTGTATTTATATAATTTGGTAAAATATTACTGAGGGAATAAAACACAGCATTAAGGGAAAAAAAAAAAAAAAAAAAAAAAAAAAAAAAAAAGCATGAGAAAAGACAGGAATCTAACTCTTCCTTCTATCATCAGATTGATAAGCAGCCCCCCCCAGAGATAAGTTCTGAAGATTTATAAGGTTCATTTGCCATTTCTTTTATGTCACATGCAATGAAACGACTAAGTAAAATGACTAAGTAAAGACAGATGTGGGACACATAGCATATATGGCAGGTGAGGGATTTTCCCAAGATGTTCGGCTATATCATGGCAAGAGACATAAAAGTTATATCAAATGACTAGGAATACAGCAGCTTGATGCACAAGCTTTGGATCATGACAGTACATACCCCAAAGATGTAAAGTTGCTTGTCATCAATATTAAACAACCAATTTCTCTAAACTGAGCCAAGAGACACAGACCACCTTAGTTTGGGCACTGCATCTTGACAAAGTCTGAAGATTTCTGTAGCCTCCAATTTCCCCAAAGCATCTTACCCTTTAACTGATCTTCCCTAAAATTAATGACAATCGATAGTGGCAATGCACTCCTTAACCATTACAATACTCAGAAATATAAATCTTTGCATTTCCTTCCTCTCTCAATTAACTAACAGTGTAATGTTCTTTTCATCTACAATATATCATGCATCTACATTTCCATCCATATAAGCCAGACCTTATCCTTTTATTCATTACTTGGAAATTAGTAAGATCCTTAATTCATCCACACATTCCAAAATAAATCACAAGTTTAATTGAACCATCCCTTCTACATTACTGTACTATCAAAGACAAAAGTCGTGTCGTTAAATTTGGTGGAAACATATGGTACAGAGCTAACCATACTGGGCATGGACATTATTGTGGTAGGGATTTCATTATGTTTCACAAGTTACTTTAAATCATTGGACAAGATAGCGACACGACTGTTGTCTTTGATAGTACATTACTTACAAATAACTACTGTATCGGTAAACTAAAGGAGTACTAAGGTAAGTCGAGCAATCACTGTGTCAGCAAGTAGGTAAAACATAGGAATGCATTTTGTGTTTCTCGCGTGCAATAACAGACACGGTGGTGCTACAGAATCTACACAGCATAAACTAACATGACTGGGTGATAGTTACCTCACGGCATTTAAAACTTAACTCAACCTGAACTTTACCAACCTCACTTTCTGGCAAACTACCTGTAGAGGCAAATAACTTCACCACAATGTTTCAATACAAGACAACTGTTTGCAAAACCACTAGGATAAATAACTATTCTCCAAACAATACCATAACTTCATAACAAGTCACACTTAAAGCAAGTGGAGACAATCCAAGATGCGGCTGAGGGTAAAAAGGTCACACTGGATTTATGCCATAATTGACTCTTTTTACTACAAAATAATAACAGTACTGAATTTCAGTGAATCAATTCAACAAGGAATTGTACCAAGCCCAGGGGAGAGAGGGTTATGTGGCACTTAATCAGACATGGAAACAGTGGGAAAGGAAATATAAGGACAGAGAGGACTAGAAGGAAATATTTGACAAAAGATGTGGTGTGGGATAAGTTAATGCAGGCAATTTTACTTGTGACAAGGAACCTTCCAGCAGCAAAAGGGTTAAAAATGGTCTCAATCAGAATTCCACCATACTGACAGATAATCAACTACACACACAACCATCAAACAGACAACTAATCTACACTTCATCCAAACTTTGTTATCATGATGTACTTAGCACTCAATTTCTTAGTCAAGTTGGCTGAATTGTTGGGCCAAAACAAAAAAATGATGGAGCAAGCTTTCAGGAGATAGAATGGTACTGTATCGGCAATTACAGGTTTCCGATTCCATCAAACTACGCCACAATACAGATCATCAAACCTGAAAAATCTCTTTCTTGGAACTATTTGGAGGAAGAATTATCCTCCAAAGCATTGGCATTTTACCACTTACAAAAGAAAGTGAGGTGGGTAACACAAGTTGGGCAACAGCGGATCAAAATGAACTGGTTTGTTAGGGAATGAAAGGAGGGTGAGGGGGCGAGTCACAGGAAGCCACTCAAAATAAATCATTATAGTCTGAAAAGCAACTTAATAACAACAACAGGACGAGACTAAGTAACCTCTCTACCTCGAACGACATCAAGTGGGGTAACTTGTGTACAGTAATAAATAAAACTACCTAGACCCAAGTTAGAGTGCAAGAGAGGGAGTACACAAATCACTGAGATGCACTATTAATTGACTCTGATAAAATGTAGAATATGGAAAGGCCACTTGTGAAGGAGCCACTACTGACAACGATTTGCTACTGCTTCAAGTAAAAGGCATATCATCAATAAAAGTTCCTCCTCATATGGTTTTCCCACATTCATTCTGTATAGTTATGATACACTTCAGCATGTTGGAAGCTGGCAACTGACCCAACAAACAAGTGTCACAGACCAATTTGTTTTCCACAAGTAGCAAGCTAAAAAGGTCTAGATAGTTTTAATTTTTCTTTTACTGTACAAGTCCAGAGTAACATACTGTTTTATTATTTTTCCTGGGATCCTATTTGATCCATACATGGCAATTAGTTAGAATATTATTATCATGCACAGTAAATGAATTTCCATTCCTGATTTTTGCCTTACATTAATGTAGTTTTCTGTTCCTTGTGATCACATGTTATGATCATCAAGCATTTAAACTACAATAAGCAACAGCATATACATGCCTATATTCTGTAACCAATAGGAATTTATACTGCTCTTGTATCTGAGATTAATCAGATACATCCCTGTGAGTTAAGACACATTATGTATCCTTTGTATCAGAAAAGTACACAGACATAAGGTCAGCATAATCATTACACAGCAGTGTAAAAAATAATTCATACAATATGGCAGCCTCTGTCTTGCAAGCAGAAGACAGGTAAGGTGTCTGTGATTACAACACTCCATTTTCATGCCATTTTATGCTCTGGTTCATATGTGGCAACATACAGCTTATGAGATATAAGTTTGAAGCCATTCTGGTTAACAGTGAGGTAAATCAGGTATGGGTATATTTTCTGGACTGAGACTCATTGGGAAGTTCATACAGAAACATTTACACACAGCTGAAAAGGTAAGAAATCCATTGTCATAAATACCCCTTTTCCCTTACTGTAATGAATTAGGAGAAAAGAAGTACAGAACGGTAAATTTACCAGATTGCTGCAAAGAAAAATTCAGCTATCATCTGGGAAAGACCAATCACAGTCACCATGAGTACGACAGAAGTCATGTCTTGTGATTGTATGGGAAATATTAACGAGGTAAATCGCAATACAAATATGATCAACTTTAGCAACACCTGATTATGAGAGTCTCACAGTCACGACAATAACAACAAACAGGTTGGAAGTCATGATTTAAATACTTAATCTAAGACACAGATTACATATAGTATTAAATAATAATAAATTATTAATAAACTGTACATGGATAATTTGTATATCAACAACCTTATTGGCCAATTCATGTGGTTATCCTTGTATGTACTGTAGTCATGTTATATGTGGGGACAGCCTCTAAGTGGTGAGTTGGCTCTCAGGAACAGGGAGGAGAATAACAACTTTGTAATAACACTCAAAGAGGGTACCAGATTAAAGAAAAATCTATATATCAAATATTGCTTGAAAAAGTAATTGAAAACTTACATTCTTGTTCCATACAACAATGCAGAACACACACTTTAATGAATTAGTGTATGTAATGACACATAAAAAAAAATTGAAGTAAATACAGAATTAACAGATACAGTATATGAATACAGCATCATTTAAAAAAATCAAATTAAAACCTATGGTATTTAGATCAATGTATTAAATCATGACCACCCTGACAACAGAGGAAAGATGTGTCAATCAGTCATAAGTTAAGGTTCATGTAGTTTTGTTGGCAAACTGAAGGCAACAAATTCCTTTAAACAGTGCCACAAAACAGACCACTTCAAGTAATGTAGTCTCTTGGCAGAGTACAGGTACTGTATAGGGAAATTATTAGCCGCCAATTCACCAAAAGCATCACACCCCCTTAACCTGCAAAATGACACCCACCAACGATAGCGCCCTGTAATTTTTTCAGCATTATTTTATAAAAATATAGAGCCCTGTATAGGCATATATGCTGGAATGTATAACTTCTGAAGACTGTCTGTCAGCTGCTGTCTCTTCTGATAATAATACAGTACAAATGGAATGGCCGACCACCTTCTGATTTCAGCTAAGCTAAACGTTAAATGGTTACAAATTGTACCTGGACAACAAATGAGGAGTGCTGTACAAGAAAAGCAATCAAGCTCCTGACTGATCCAGTGTTTCCTTGGTTAAATCGGAGTTATAATGCAATAACTTTGTATCCCAAGCTAATGGGTTACTATAACCTGCCAAACTCAACAATTAAGAAATGAAGAGGAGCACCAAGGCAAAGTGCCATCACAGGTATATATCCCCAACTTTACCCTTCAACTGACAAAGGAACTTCATTTCTGAATAAGGTTTTACATACCTGTAGTACCTATTCCATTTTAGTCCAGATCATTCCTGGTTCTTGCCTATTTCTTCCATCATATTAACTTGGATCAAAATTGAAAAATAAATTTCCAATGCACACACAAATCTGCAGGTGGCTCCCCAACTGGAATGGTTTCATCAAAACAAAAACCAACAAGTACAGTTGGCCAAGTTTGAAACTGACACAACCTTAATACTTTTGTGAAGAACTGGAAACAATCTGTTGGCACACTTTAGCATTTTCTATTGTGTCTAAATAGCCACAAAGTGTCGAGATTCACAAAATTGCTTGGATTTTTATTTCCTTCTCATCCTTTCTGTCTCCTACAGAGTAGCCACTGACCCCAACAACCCTATCTCCATTATATGAATGAATGTACTTTATTACTTAACTGTTTATTCATTGGATGTTTTGCAACCACTTAGTAAGTGGAAGAGCTCAGAAATCAATGTTGTAAAACCAAATGTTGTTTCCATGACCTCACACAACTACCAAGGTGATCGTGGTGATTGGTACAATGATTGCATAGACACTACAGTCAAAGTGTCATCATACCAGTCATTGTCATCATCCACCACATGATTTTTTTTTGCATACAGCCCTTGGGCAACTGTACTCAAAAAGCAAGAAATAAACATGTACTTTAGATTCTCTTGAAATTATTTTAGTCACCTTCACCTGATGATTACATTCATATGAAATGCTCACAGGACACAACTCCATAGGATTCACAACATCTTTACACATTATGGCCTGGGACACACGGGCGCTTTGTGGTCGCCACACAAGGACGACACCTGTCATTCACCACTGAAGAGGGCGACAGTCGTCGCAGAAACCGAATGGTATTAAATCTTTTGTCTACCATTGTGGGTTTTCTTCACCTGCACGTCCCTGCTACACCAGCACTACTGCGTGACAAGTGCGTATGGTCCTTGCGTGGCGACCACAAAACGCCAGTGTATTCCGGGCCTATAAGACGAGGCAAATCTAGTTTACAATAATTTAAACACTATTGTATAAATAGTGGAAGATATGAAGATTTATGTGGTTGGGCAACAAACAGTACCAGTTCGGTTGTGCTTCCAAATGCCTTGTATATACTGTACATACCCTATACAGTATGCTTCAAACATCAATTTTCACACTCCATCCTTACTAGCAAAATAACTTTCAAAGATCATATAAAACAATGAAGTTATCTACTGAGTGTCACATTAAAAATATTTTCCATCATCATCTTCCTTAAAATAATAATTATGGTAACAACCAAACTGAATTATTTCAGCACATGGTTAACCTTCACTATGGAAAAAGACTTTTGTGTCACAGATGCATCCAATATTTTAGCTTGCAGTTGCTGACATGAATGTATTATAACTTTAAAATATCGTTCCAAATCACAAGTCCCTCCGCTTAAAAACAACATAAAAACACCTCTCCTGATAAACTGATAAAATCCTTTTAACTTCAAAAGGCATACTCAAAGGGGAAAGATGTTTTTGGTGAAATGAAAGTTATTAGAACTGAAATATTTCTTCCCAACTGTACCAAGAAATAGACTACAGTACCTCAGTTCAAATCTGCTTTGTGGCAGTTTAAGAGGAGTCTGAATCCTGCAACTTACTGAAAATATATTACCCACTGAACCATTTGCCCTCTTTATTACAGACAGACTTCGTTAATAACCTACTGTTTGCTTTTGTTTCTGGCTAAAGGTAAATATCCACAACCAATATAAAAAGAAAAAGCTAAACCTCATCAGATGGGATTGGGTGTCACACATCGATCAACCAGATGTAAAACAGGATCTTCCATGATACTTGCTGTGGACATCTGCTGTCAGCCAGAAAAACACAGACTACGACACACTCGTTCTTGGATCCTGCCCATCAACCACGAACCATCACACCTCCTACTTCTTGAACCCGAAGGATGAGAAGAGTTCGTTGGTGGCTGCGTTGACAGCCGCCCCTGCCGCTGCGTTGACAGCCGCCTGCTGAATACGCTGGGATGCCCCTCCTCCTCCTCCTGCTCCTCCTCCCGGGCGGCTGGTGAGGGCAGGGGGGGAGGAGAGGGGGGGAGGGAGGGAGTGTATCAACTCAACGCCGGCTACAATACAAACAACCAGTGCACCAAGTGTGTGTTAGTATCCCACCATCTCACCCCACCTACTAGCACCACCACCACAACCACTACACCAGGCTTTCCTTCATTTAATTATATCGTGAGGGTTTTATTTTCCCTCAGCTCCAGTCAAACATGCACATGTATCCTGTTAAAATGGTCACTCTGTCATAAGGTACAGTATTACAAATGAGAGTATGGTGCCATTACAATATTTTGATTGTACAGTATACACCATTTCTTTATAAAAACAACCAACAAATAAGAATACTGAGTACCGTACAAGTTATTGCACCAAACTCAGCATAACAAACTATAATTTGTTCACTCATTGGTCTGCTCATCCATACACCTTGCTTGTAAAATACAAATACTATATCACTGAATTTCCCATCAAGTAATATTAATTACTTCAACTTATCTTGATCAATGTAACAAAAACCTTATTTCAGTTATAAAAATGCATATTCTTTCCATCACAAATAAGAAATGTAGACTATAAATCAGCAAGAAAATAATTAATAACAAATGGAAACATATAAGTATATTATTCAGAGTAAACACATAACATTTCAACTCAAATGGGGCCCAAACACTGAAAGTTTACTCTAAATAATAAATATCCTTATTCCACTTTTTTTTTTTTTTTTTTTTTTTTTTTTATATTCATCATATTGGAAATTTCAAATCCAATCTCTATAATCCTGAGTAACAATATGAATGATATTCCAAATAGTAAAATTATACCCTTTATTATGAGGGTGGTCAAAATATGAATGGAGGGAAGGTGAGTAAGTATGAGTGTATATGGTAGGAGGGCAGAGTGACAAAGAATGACAGGGCTTTTCCTTACAGGGAGAGAAGTTTTAAGGGATGGATGGCTTGTGCATCAATGAGAAAATCAATTACTGCATGCACTTTCTCGTAAGACATCTGCACACTGAAAGTGTTAATTACTACTTTGTTAAAACACTGTTGCAGTAATGAAGGAGAGCCTGGGTGGCAATGCACTGCAGAGGATATGTTAGTAAAACAAGACCAAAAGTGCTAAGTCAAATCAATCTAATATATGTACAATATACCTACAGCTACTGAAATCAAATTCTTACCATTTAATTAGCACTGTAGTCATTAGTGCATAGTTTCATTATTTTACTAATCATACAAATTATCCCTTTGTATGTCTAATTAAGAGGAAATCTGCACCAATAATCACCAAATTACAGACCACAAAAAGTTAAAGAAGCACCTAAAAATGATTAGTGAAGACACTACTAACTCACAAACTTATTATGTGATATGTACTGTATGTGAAAATGTCCCTCACCTAATCTGATGTAAGAGTAACGTTAACAGTGCATGGATATAAATAATAAAATTACCATGAAAAGTGCCTGGAGAAATTTAAAAAACATACGATTCACAGTAAGACTGCATTAATTATAAAACCATCTAAGGAAAATCACACTTCAAAACTGATTCTCGGAGACACGGGTACCTACAGTGCCATGCCTATTGACAACGAGGTGAACTTAGTGACTTGAGATTCAAAACAATATCATCAGTAAATATGTGACATAGTATCAAGAACAATGCAAACACTCTCACAAGACAAAATTGAGAGAAGGGAAGACTGACAGTGCTTGGTGGAAACAACAGGAATACAGACACCTGATGTTCAGAACATAACATTGCATTGTAAATAACCAACCTAAAGACCTTTCTTCATACATACATAATAAAGAGAAAACAATACATGTGCAGTCACAGTTCAAAATCTTTAACTCACCCAGGATGGATAAATTGAAATTAATAGTTTTCTTCTTATATGACAGCTTGCATTGTACCATACACTTTTACTATTGTCTAGATCTAAATTATATGCTTTGTACTGTAGTATGCACACAACACAGTAAGCCATCATAAAAAAAGAACAGCTAGCTTGTCTTTACTTAATTTTTCCTTGGTAGGAAATACAGTAGATATGGCTAGGCTTAATGCAACCAAGGGGTTAAGCAAATATAACTCTTTATATGACTCAATCACTGAAACATGAAATATGATATATGCCACATGTGTACTACATAAGCCTAACAGCGATAAGACTTAGTCTATGACTGTCTATAAATGAAATCTTCTTATTTAGCACATGCTTCTCTGTCTGCTCCTACACCTGCACCAACCACCAAGAAAGGATGCAGTCACAAGCCATTATTTTTACCCATCCAGGGCAGATGTGGAGATAGAGCATAAGCATCCCTTTTGTAGGAAAGGCGGCTTAGCGTGTTTACATTGTTTTAAAACAAGATGGAGGATTACCAGATGTTTTTTAATATGTAAGCAACACAATAAACCACTGTACAAAGAGGACAGTTTTTTCTGACTTCACATATCCATCCAAAGTGGACAAAAATTGTGGTTCATTATTAAATAAAAGATGTCACAGAGAAGGATCACAACACACAATCAAAAGATGCAAAAAATATTACTGTAAATCATAAAGATGTACACTATGGTGACTGCAAGAAAGCTTGGATTAAGAATGAGGAAACAAAAGAACTGGTGCATAATGCACAAGAGTGGAAGAGATTTTCTAAAAGGAATATACACTCCTACTAAATGTTCGTGTTGGTGACTGACAGTTCATGGAATAGCTTTAAGAGTAGTCTTCTCTGCCATGTTTGGAGACAAAATTTCTACATATTATGTATATGTATGTATGAAGGGAGATGGAATTTGACACTGGCACCTCAGCTGTGCATTTCCTGGCTGACACACAGGAGTCATAAAGGTGTTGAAACACTGTAAATACAGTACACAGTAGTGATTTGTGTAATGCCATTAAAAAAAAAAAAAAAAAAAAAAAAACATGAAAACAAAGAAAAGTGCAGTGCATGGAGACTCCCAGGTGATGTCAGAGAGACGATTTCCAACTCACTGGACATTTAAATCAGTGAACATGGTATTTTATTGTATGCATGCAATTTTTTACCTTAAAAAATATCTTTTTTTGGGGGGTGGATCTGTTTTGGCTGACCTGCTGGTACTTTAGCATAACTTGGTCAATCTTTAATGGGTTTAAGATGATAAAATACTTCCATTGACGTGGTGACAACTGATTTCTCCATATTATGCCCAGATACAGGCTATATACATCAATTTCAATGAATGCTTCAAGGCACAATTTACATAAATCAGCAGCTTCCATTTATCTTACATCTTATTTCCCTAATGTAATTTTTTTTCTTTTCGTTTATGCACCATCATTCCACAGAAGTAGAAAGGATAAAATATAAATGAGCATGTTGGCATTCACAGCTTAGCAAAACCTCAGCATCCAAAGGAATGAATCAATACTACAAATATATACCAGTATACTATGTACAAACTTTACAAAGAGAGGAAGTTTTAACATCCAGATACACACACACACCCACAATAAGTCAGCACTAAGAGAAGCTAACAGGACAGCAATCATATCCAGGACTGGCAAAAATTAATTAACAAAAACACCATCAGCAAAACTTTCTACCTTCATCCCTGGATATCACCCAACCCCTAAGCCCTGTAACAAAGGCATGCATGAAAAACACACTAAAGAAATCTCACAAACTTAATAAAACCTGAAATGTATTCTGTACTTACGATGGGATGAGGGGAGGAGGGAGTGCACCGCCAGGGTTACCCTGACGACTTGGTGGGGCAGGTGTGGGCCGGTTGGGTATAGCTGGAGCAGGACGTCCTCCCACAGGCACTGGGGGGCATGTTCGGGTCGCTGCTGGGGCGGGGGCTCGTCTCATGTTCCCACCAGGTGAAGGGGGACCGGTCTGCCCAATCCTGTACAATAAAATAAGTAAAAAATTAAAGAGTGTACTATGGTTATTCTAAGGATATAATATGCTTACTTAATTTCAGTGCCAGAAACAGATGCAACAATGTAGTATCTTGATAAAAATGTACCTACTGTACTTATAACAGTGACAAACTACTGGTATAATTTTCTGCTCGAGAACCGATACTTTTTCAAGAACAGTGCTCAAAATATGACTTCCATATATACACAGACACATCTACACGATGAAAAAATATAGCCTACCTTGTAAGATTAACATAATTTAACTGACATGCTGAGTTAACTTGTTAGCAACAGAATGAGAGACTCAAGTACAGTAAGGTAAGCAGGCTGAATTGTGCAATGATTTTGGTGATTGAACTGTGTAAAGATAGTGATTATTCAAATGTGTGACAACTGTAGTGAGCAATGATAGTGAAGTATGGTGAGTGATATCTATCTATCTATCTACAGCTCTGACGCCTTGTTCCCTCCGGAATCTCCCACGAGGGGATGACCACAGCAGAAGTGTCTAAAGTTTTCCCTGTTCCAACACTCTCTCCTTACATGGTCAAACCCTTCTCTGCCCCTCACGTTTCTCTCCCTTATATACTCTTCCACTCTGTTCTGCCATCTAACCGGAGGTCTGCCTCTCACACCAGGTCCCACAACTTCATTTCCATACACATTCTTTACAAACTCCTCACCCTGCATTCTCTCCACTTGTCCAAACCACCTCAATGTATTACGCTTCACCCTCTCAACCACCCCACAATCATACCAATTGCCTTCTCACTCATACATCTCTCATACACAGTCTCATTACTTTCTCCATTCCACCTGGTCATTCCACATGCTCCTCTCAAGTAACTCATTTCAACAGCACCTATTCTAGACTGATGAGCCCTACTCCATGTCAATGTCTCTGATGCGATGCATAAGTCAGTGTTGGCAGGATTATACTATTTCTTAGTCCCCTTTTCACATTCATACACACACTTCAACCCTTCATAATCCTCCCCAGTGATCCTGACCTGTCTACCCCTCACTGCTCTCTCCCTAATTTCTCCTTCCATACTTCCATTTTACACAGAACTGTACCCAGGTACTTAAACTCCTTCACTTCCCCCATCATCTCACCCCCGAGAAGTGTCTCACATTTAGTCCCAGTTGGTGCTCCCACTCTGTAAGGTGTGGCAAAGTCAATCACTTTAGTTTCTGCCCTCTCAAATACCATCACCTTACTTTTACCAACATTCACCTTCAGTTTCCTTCGTTTACACAAACTGAAACTCACCCACCACCCTCTGTAACTCCCTTTCACTCTCAGCCATCAACTATAACTCCTCAACACTTCTGTCATAGCTCTCCTATCAACCCTATCGTATGCCTTCTCCAAGTCCATGGAGGCAGCATACAACTTCCTACCCTTCCAAATATATTTCTCCACTGTTGATTTTATTGCAAAGATGTGGTCCACACATCCTCTACCCTCTCTGAACCTTCCCTGCTCATCACAAACTTTATTCCCTGTTACTTCAATCAGTCTTTCAGTAAGAACCTTCCCATACACCTTCCCTAGTACACTAAGAAGGCTTATTCCCCTATAGCTACCACACTCATCCTTACTCCCCTATAGCTACCACACTCATCCTTACTCCCCTTCCCCTTATACAAAGGCACAATTATGGCTCTCCTCCAATCCTCTGGCACATCTCCCTGCCTCCAAGCCAATGTGTATATAAGCAACATTCCACTCCACCAATGCCTCCCCTCCACACTTTAGCATTTCAGCAGTTAACCCATCCACCCCAGGTGCCTTTCCCATCTTCAACTTTCCTATTGCTTTCCTAACCTCTTCCCTTCCTAATTCTCCCTGTACACCCTGTCATCTACCACCTGCCTCCATCCCCATGCATGTCAACACCGCCTCCCCTACTGTCCCCTCATTCATCAATCGATCAAAATGTCTCTTCCACACTTCTTTCACTCCCTCACTTCCACTCACAGTGACTCCATCTTCTCTCTTCATTCTCACGCTGCCAGACTTTCCTTCTCCTCTTTCTCTTTTAACCTCCTTCCAGAATAATTTCTTGTTTTCTCTAAACTTCTCACTCAGTTTCCTACCAAACTCCTCATCCACTCTCCTTTTACTCTCACTCACCATCCTCTTCACTTGCCTCTTACATACATTGTATTCTCTCTTCCACCTCCCTTTCACTTCCTCTGACACATTCCTCTGCAGTGTTCTCCTATAAGCCTTCCTTTTCTTCTCTACTGCTTCTTTCACTTCTTGTGACCACCATGCACTCCCTTTCTTGCCCCTCTTCTGTGTCTTGTATCCCACTACCTCTTCTGTTGTCCTCATTATTAGTGTCTTAAACATTTCATACACATCATTCACTCCCACACCCTCCCCTATACCCAGCCTTGCTTCCTCCAGCACCTCACCCACCCTCCTCTTATATTCCTCTCTATACTCATTGTCATTCAATCTACCACTTGCCACCTCCCTCTTGTTCCCCCCTTCATCCCCTCCTACTGTATTTCCACTTAACCCTGACCTTAATCCTTACCAAGACTGCAAAATGGTCAGAGCATTGAACCATTCCTCTCACTATTTTAGCATCCATCACATCCTTCCATAATTTTTCATCCACAGTTACATAATCTATTAAACTTTTTTGTTCTCCTCTATCATCCCTTCTCCTCCATGTATACAGGTGTATCATCTTGTGCTCAAAGAAGGTTTTGGCTAAAAACAGCCCCCTCTCAGCACTGATGTCCACCAGGTAATCACCATTCTCCTTCACTCCTTCCCCACCCCATTTACCAACAATGCTTCCTACACTCTCATTTCCTACTTTCCCATTCATGTCACCCATCATTATAATCCTCCTCCCATTCTCAAACATCCATTCAGCTCTTCCTGGAAATCTCTCATCCTCTTTCTCCCTGTCTTGCTCTTCTCATTCACTGGTGCATATGCATAGACCCATGCATACTTTACTAATCCAATCTTTCCTGACATCCATACTACTCTTGTCCACCACCATCCATGTCCATCTACTCCCTTCCATACCCTTGGTCATACCAGCACGGCACACCCCTCCCTCCCTCCCTTTGCCCAGGGGGGCTTCCTTTATACTCTGTGAATACTAATCATCCCCCACATGGCTAGAATAAAGATTGTTGTAGGATCTGGTCACTTTCTAGTGGATTTGACAAGATCTGCCGACATGGATTAAAATTTTAATCCACATGAGGTGTACTGCAACCTGAGGCTATTTTTTTTTTTCCCACAGCTGTGTGGACCGCCAGCACACGGAGGTGCATTATCCCTTTGCATGCAGCAGTCTAAACTCCCTCCCACATTATGGTCCCTTCAGGACTGGTCTCATGGAAGGTGCAGCCCCACTTGTAACTCTTGTGGTAACATAGACTTGGGCCCACAACACTGGCTGTGGGATCAAAGACCTTCCCCCCCAACCTCTCTGGCAGTCGGAGGCCCCCAGACTCCCTGGTCCAGTAAGCTCTGGACCCATCTCCTTGGGAATTGCTTCGGTAGCCCAAGCATATAAGGCCAGCCCCTCCTTTATTTTAATTTGTTTTTTCACTGCGACCAGAGCGTACCAAGAGTCTGAAGGGCAGGAGGGCATTCAGCCCATGGAGAACAACAACAACCCTCCCTCCCTCTTCCCTTACATTTTTCAGTGAAAGATTAAAATATGTGGTTCGGGAGAAATCACACAAATATCAATTACCGAAAAACCAGAATATACTCAACATATACCAAGGAGAGCGATTGAGTGGGCACTGAGGAGGTAGATGGTGCCTGAGTGACTGGTGGAGTTGATGATGGGTCTGTATAGGAACTCAAGATCTAGAGTGAAGGCCATGGCAGGAACATCGGAGGAGTTTGACATCGGAGTTGGAGTTCACCAATGGTCGGCTTTAAGCCCCATTTTGTTTGTGATGGTGATGGGGGAGGCGACGAGAGAGAGGAGGGGAGACAGCATATGGCAGATGCTGTATGCTGATGATCTGGTACTAACGGCAGAGTCAGAGGAGAGAGTTGTGGGTATGTTTGAGGAATGGAGAAGAAGGTTGGAAATAAGAGGAATGAGGGTCAACAGATCAAAGACAAAGATGATGGTAATAGGAAGGCAGCCAGAAGTAAGACAGCAGAGAGGAAGGTACCCATGTTGAGTGTGTGAAGAGGGAGTAGGTGCCAACTCTTTGTGGTGCAAGGGCTGCTCAAAGTGGTGCCATGGAAGATGCTCAGGAGTTAGAAATGTGAGGAGAGCCGGAGAGAACTTTTGGTGCCCAGCATGTGTGAGAGGGCCAATAGAGAGACCACGGGAGGTGGAAGTGGAGGGGGGAGGGTTGGAGGTGGTGGACCAGTTCTGCTATTTGGGAGACACCATGAGGTGTGAGGGTGGAGCAGAAGCGGCAGTGAGAGCAAGGGTTACAAGTGCCTGGAGAAAATGGAGAGAGTTAGCCAGTCTGTTTGTGAACAAAGGAATACCATTGGTCTTGCATGCAAGGATCTACTGCGCCTGCATTAGACCTGTACTGACGTATGCCTCAGAGACGTGGGCACTGACAGTAATACTGGAGAAGCTTCTGTCAACTTGTGATCACAGGATGCTGAGGTATATAGCAGGAGTAAGGTGGAGGGACAGAGTATCAAATGAAGAGGTGATAAGAATATGCGGAACGGAGAGCATAAAGGACAGGATCCGGAGAGCAAGATTAAGATGGTTCGGTCATGTGCGCAGAGGAGAACAGGAAAACATATTGAGAAGGGCCATGGAGTTGGAAGTAGAGGGAAGATCAGTCAGAAGACCAAGGACAACGTGGAGGAAGGTAGTTGCAGAGGACATGGGACACTTAGAGATAACAGAGAAAGATGCGGAGGATAGAGAGGAATGGAGACGACTCATAGCACGTCCAACCCCAGCAACGGGAAGAGGAGGATGTTAAACGAAAATGATGATGATATACATTATTTCTCTTTCATATGAAGTTTTGAAATTAATATTAAATTAGGCAAAAATCAAATTTTGCCTGCCACACAGCGTCGGCGCAGATATTGCCCTACATGTGAGGGTTAAGGGAGGGCAGCCAATATATTCCTAGTGATGGCATGGCATATATGAAAAATATCCTGGCTACGGACAAGAGCCTCAAACTAATAATGAATGCTGGATCAATGCACAGCTCAATCAAGCACTCAAACCCACACACCACCACCTGTTGCCACACTGAAACAATAGGTTCACCTATTGAGCACCTATTTGGGCGGCAGAGGCGCTCGAGTAAAGGGAAATCGCTTAGTATGAATACATCTCTATATGGGGAAAATTACTTTTGGGCAGCCACCACTTCACAATGACAATTTACAGAGATTTCATATGCCAATATGCAGGGTACAGTACAGAATTTGGTATTTGTGATTTGATTCTGAGTCACAGTAGCAATGAATAAAAGTTCTTACCAAAGAAATAGCAGTACAGAAGCACACTACAGTATATAAGTGTGAGATGGGGTTCTGAGGCTGGCCGTGATTCTATGTCGGCCTCCCCACTGCTCCTCCCAAGGTTGCGCCACTACCCTCACCTGCCACCACACCACCACTTCCTCTAGCACTGCATTCCATGTTGATCTTATTCACTTCATCTATAAACTCTTCTAAGTCAAGGGCGGACACAACTGTAGCATTTTCATCGATATCTTCTTGTTCTTGCCTTTCCTGCCTGTTCTGCCTGTTGCCGCCTACGTAACAAGTGATTAGGCTTTGTTTCCTCTTGCTAATTTCATCTTACGCTGTGCTGCTGCATAGAAAAGCTTGGCCTGGTCCCTGAAGTAACGTGCAGATAATGCAACTCCCTCTTTTACCTTACGCATAATGAAGATAGCGAGATAACGCTCCATCAAAATGATTGCTGGTTTACTGGCACGACTTCGCCCATTGAGAGCAGAAGCACCATAACTCCACACAGTCCACATAATGGCCTCCCTGTTCTTCCATATTCTATGTACGGTAGACTCTGCCAGCCCAAACTCTTTGCCAATGGACGTGTTTCCTCTTCCCTCCTCCTCCTACTTCTTCAATCACCTGAAGCTTCAGAGCGTGCAACAGGAATTTTTTCTTATGCTTCAGCTTTTGCATGGTGAAGGCAGGTGTTGGTTGGTAGGTTGTAGGGTTGGGGGCAACAAGATGGCAACAATGGAGAGGGGGGTACACAGGACACGAGGGTGCGGAAAACTGACTGAGTGAGAGGGAGAAGCCGGTTGGGGTAACGGCTGGTTGTAGTGTGGGTTTGGGGGAGCGGCTAGTTTCACGCGGAAACCGGATATAGACGGCTGAGGCTTTGGGCCACTCTTGGCCACAAAAATTAGCTCTGTGGTAGCATCGCGCATAAGAAAATAAAAGGTGCTGATTTGGGGTTCGTTGCGCAATAGATGAATTGCGCATTGAGAACACGCGCAATAGGCGAACCTACTGTTATTGAAAAGCATATTTACCAAATAGTCTGGTTAGTTAATATCTCTACAGATGAGGATGACAGATGTTTCCAATACAGTATGTATGTTCTGTCTACCATTGTGGGAATTCCCTCTATTTTACTTGACAGTTTTATAACATGCAAATGCACCTCAACCTCTCCCCACCCTCTACCAAAAAGGATGCAGATGTGCAGATTTGTCGGCCTGCAGACCACCAGGTTCACAAACATGAAAACTGGGGCTACAACAATAACAATATACAGCATAGTTACTAACACCTTCAATGTGCCCAAAACAAGTACAAACGTTGGTGTATTTACTTCAAGAGTGACGGGTGATTTTTCTTTTACTCATGAATATACTGTCACCTGTTAGAGGACCAAAGAGGGAGGCAGAAGGGGGCACAGGTTGGGGGGAAGGAGGAGGAGGTTGGATAGGGGGCAGTTCCAAGTCTTCGCTCTTCATCTTGTTGGGGGGAACTGATGGGAGGAGAGATGGAGGGAGTTTATCCCCCTACACTGTCTGATGTGTAGTGGAGATGGAACAGCAAGACGACTCAGAATTGAAAGCACAGAAATTTGGCTTGTATTCCATGGGATAATAAGATGTTACTCATGCATTTTCAGAGACATATAGTCAAACTCATTTGTAATTTTATACAATCTATCTCATGTTTTTTATACAATCAACAGTTCACGTGATATGCACATTGTGCACAATAGCAATCAAAATTACCTGACAACTTCTGGACACATACTGTACATGTGGAGAAATGAATATAGGAGGAAGTCTTGATTTACAGTGCTGTGAAGTCTGCTAATGGCATGTGATTACACCTAGACAATGGACACAATATATCTAAAGAGGTAAACATTGTAGCTCTATAAATATATTCTGTTCTATAATATGCAGGTATTTTCTTGTCAAATCCAAGATAAATCAACTCACCATGGATTCCAGCTCGTGTCTCTTTTATGCAAAGACTGATACTACAGAAGAAGTTTAAATGAAAATGCCTTATCCCTCAACTGGGTATTACTAGTGCTCTTTTATGATTCTACATGTCAATTTCTACATAAGCTAATCAAAGCTAAACCATACTAACCTTGGACTTTCTTGACCAGTGGACAGCCAGTCATCCTTGACCGGAGGTGGTATGGGGGTGGAGACAGTTGCCATGGACACGTCCCCAATTATCTTGAGTGCCTCTTTACAGGCATGGTACATCCTCAGCATCTCCTCTCGTTTGCGTGCCTCCTCGGGACTCTCTTCCATCATCGCATTCTGAAATACGCATGATGTACTAACTTGGAGGCTATTCTGCCATTACCAAACCTGATAAGTTACCAGCAATAATAACCAACTTATTGAAAATCTTTGATGAATCTCCTGTAGCTAATCAAGGATCTGTTGACATAAAGTAGAATTTCCTTGGTGAATGAAATACAGTAGTCCCTCCAATTTTGCGACAATTTGGGGGACACTTGGGGTCGCAAAATACGAATTGGCAAAATTGGAACAATTAACCTTACGGAGAAAATTTAATATGATGGTCATCTCATCGCCGATGGCTGATTTTTTCATGATTTTAGTCATTTTTTGCCATAATTACAGAGCTCCCCCCAAGTATGTATAAAGCAGGCGCGAGTGTAGTGAGTGAGGAGTGAGCGTGATTGTTGACAAGTTCAGTTATCACCAATAATCCAGGAGTTTCTACTAATACAAACACATTTCCTTAGTTTATATTCATTATTCTTTGTCACTTTCTCTTACAATCACTTGCACTTTTCACCATATTAAATGTATGTACTGGGATATGTGCAAAAAGTATGAAAAATGCCAGTTTTGAGAAGTTGTTCACTATAAAGGGGTTGGCTTATCACGAGTGTAACGAGGGAGCGTGAGGGTAAAAAGTTGTTCACTATAAAGGGGTTAGGCTTATCATGAGTGTAACAAGCGAGTGAGAGGATGATATGTAGTGGTGTGGTTAGTTCAGTTATCACCAAAACTCATTGAAGGCCACCGCAAGGTCTGACGTCAGGCCCTACCACCCCTCTCCCCCTAAAACTAGTGCGGAAACCTTCACTTTCTTGCGGCCCGACCCGCAAAACTCAAACTACATCCATACATCCATATGGATTACATCCATATAGAATGGGTGGCGAAAATAAGTGAAGCAAATCCGAGGAGTTCTTTTACAAAACGAGCTAAATCATACAGAAAGTGTCCGGAAATTATATCACTGGCGTCTGCACAGTGTGAGTGAGTGTGTTCCCGCTCCTTCCCCCTACCCAGTGTTGCCAGGTGCAAGGAAATTTCTCTGTTTTAGGGAATTTTGAAATCCACACAGGGAAATTATATAAAGATTGTTCAAAAGTAAACAGGGAAAGTCTTACCAGAAGAAATACCAAAAAGACCGTCAATGTTCAAGAGTAAACAGGGAATTATTTAGGCATAAAGGGAAATTCTAAAGTTGAAGTTAGGGAAATTTTGTGTGACTCGCTCGTTTTTAGTGATTAGGCCTACGAGTTAACCACCAGCTTCAACGCTCAGTCATGCCAGGTCGTGCATTTACAAAATGGAAGGTCATATCCTTCAATATAAAGAAGGAAGTTATTTCTCGGAAAGAGAAAGAAGGTAACACCAGCGTATGGTTAATAAAAGAAAACAAACGATGATCACACGCTATCTCCCCCCTACCACCTCCACCACCACGGATGTCACCAACTCATCTCAGTCACACGAGTCACCTGCGAAAACCTTAATACGAATTGTAATATACATTTTACATACATCCCTGTACAGTAGGATTAAGGCAAGAAAAACCTTGAAAAGTATGTTATGTTAATTTCAGGGACAATTTTGGTGATTGATCGACCAATTGTAATTTTCCCCATAGGTTATGTGCATCACATAGAACGATTTCACATAAAACGACGTTTTCTATCGACCTATTGGACGTTCTATACGAGACCGAGGTGTATTTAGAGTCTCGGTCGCAAATTTGGCGTTTCGCAAAATCGGAGCACGCAAAATTGGAGGGACTACTGTACCTTAATTGAAGGTGAATTATCTACTTTCTGTCTAGTTTTGACTGCATGACACTCAGGTTTATTCTTAAAAAAAAAAAAAAAAAAAAAAAAAAAAAAAAAAAAAAAAAAAAAAAAAAGAAAGGGGATCTAAGCCAAAAGATTTGGTGCTCTTATTCAAATGGTGTATATCTTACGAAAGAAATAATTAGTTGACTGACAGACCTGATCCCCTGAAGCATAGAGGTGAGCGAGCAGCTCCCCCATGATGAATTCCTTGGTGTTGTTGATCATAAGGTGCATGATGGTCTTAGGTACCAGGTCACGGGTCGTCTTAGTCACAATCTTCATGTACGAATCCACTAAGTTACGGATTGTCTCTACCTGCCTCTCCAACTGAGGGTCCATTGAGGTTGACCCTTCACTGGAGCCCTGGAGGAAAGGGGAAGAGAAAAATAGAACCTTGATATAGGTATCTGATAACAGTTCAACTCTGCCCAGGGTGAGTCATGCATGTTCCCATGGAATGAGTACACAAGGTATGCAAAAATTAGCATATGGCATCAGCTAAGTTGTATATTGCATATGTTTTTTTTTTCAGCATGTACAGATAGAAACTCAGTATTACTGGGCACAAACTAATGTCCTTTATATATCTGCTTCTCACCTCCTCTCCATTGGCACTGTCTGAGACCTTTTCCGGGTACACACCAGCACGGAGGAATGACGCCTTCCAAGAATCCATGTCATCCTGAGTCTCAACACCAAGTTGCAGTTCCTTGTAGTCCTGTGATACATATATAGAGTCAGACAACATTATGTTTAAGAGGTAATATGTTGTCAACAAACTGAAGTCTATTGATTCTCCCAAACTGTACCACAAAACAGAGCACTTAGGTTGAGATGGAGTGTCTGCACAATTTGAAGGAATGAGTGCAAAATATAGATATTAAAATAAAAATAAAGCAGACCAGTACCAGGTTAAGAGCAGGATGAGAGACACCTCTGACAAAATGCACAATGGTATAAAAGTACCACTGGTAATTACAATATTCACTTGAACACTGTAAGTATGCTTGGGGTACCATACAGTATGTTGACAGCTCACCTTGTAAACATTCTTCTGGTCAGGGTTGTAGAGAGCAAACACATGGCGGCGAGACATGAAACCTTGCTCTATATCCTTGATCTTGAGGCCATCCAGCATCAGCATATACTTTTTGTCCCGCTCTTCCTCATCCTGCCAGAGAGAGATGGGGAAGGGAGGTTCATATCAGAAATATTGTACTATTTGGTCATTGCCTGCACATAATCATAATCTGTTTTATTTCTTACATCTGTGATTCCTATTCAGGGGGTTAGACATTTGATAATAATCTTCCTCTTTCCCCATCAGAGGCTATACTTAGAAGATTTCGAGTCATCATTTCACTGTGAAAGACAGAAACTTTTATGATAAATGATAACAAATGTGGGAGGGGAGGGGAGGGGAGGCGGGGGTGACATGCATGGGGATGGAGGCAGGTGGTAGACGACAGGATGTACAGGGAGAACTAGGGAGGGAAGAGGTTAGGAAAGCAATAGGAAAGGCACCGGGGGTGGATGGGATAACTGCAGAGATGCTGAGGTGTGGGGGGGAAGAAGTGGTGGAGTGGATGCTGCTTATATGCACATTGGCTTGGAGGCAGGGAGAGGTGCCAGAGGACTGGAGGAGAGCCATAATTGCGCCTCTGTACAAGAGTAAGGGGAGTAGGGATGAGTGTGGTAGCTATAGGGGGATAAGCCTTCTTAGTGTACTAGGGGAAGGTGTATGGGAAGGTCCTTACTGAGAGACTGATAGAAGTAACAGGGAATAAAGTCAGTGAGGAGCAGGGAGGATTCAGAGAAGGTAGAGGATGTATGGACCAGATCTTTGCAATAAAATCGACAGTGGAGAAATATATTGGGAAGGGTAGGAAGTTGTATGCTGCCTTCATGGATTTAGAGAAAGCATACAATAGGGTCGACAGGAGAGCTATGACAGATGTATTAAGGATTTATGGTGTTGGTGGGCACTTGCTGGAGGGGATTGAGTCTTTCTATAGAGGCAAATGCTTGCGTGAGGGTCGAGGGTGATTTGAGTGAGAACTTTGATATCAGTGTATGATTGAGGCAGGGGTGTGTCATGTCACCATGATTGTTCAATATCTTTATGGATGGTCGCATGAGAGAGATGAAGGCAAAGGTGGAGGGCCTGGGTGCAAAACTGAGGTTGAATGGAGTAGATTGGTCCTTGGTTGCAAGCTTATTTGCGGATGACACTGTGTTGCTGGCTGAAAGTGAAAGGGAGTTACAGAGGGTGGTGGATGAGTTTCAGTCAGTGTGTAAGCGAAGAAAATTGAAGGTAAATGTTGGTAAGAGTAAGGTGATGGTATTTGAGAGGGCCAAAACAGAAGTAATTGACTTTGTTACACCCTATAGAGTGGCTGTGCCAACTGGGATGGAATGAGATAACTTTAGGGGGTGAGAGGATGGAGGAGGTGAGGGAATTCAAGTACAGGCAACCCCCGTGTAACGCACATTCACACAACGAAATTTCGCTACAACGAAGGTTTTACTTTACTACCATTTGCTCGCATAACGAACACCAAAAGTGCTATAACAAAATTTTTACCGAGTTTGAAAGCCCAGCTGCATCACGCAAGGCGACAGTCTGTTGAGTACAGCAGCGCCTCTATCGGGAAAAATGCGCACCACTCACTCTTGCAAGCTCACTCCCGCGCTACCAGTGTTGCCAGGTGCAGGAAAATTTCTCTGTTTTAGGGATTTTTGAAGTTACACAGGGAAATAAATTAAATAAAGATTGTTCAAGAGTGAATGGGGAAATTTCTACCAGACGAAATATCAAGAAGATGGTAAATGAACGACTATCTTCAAGAGTAAACAGGGATTTATTGAGGTAAAAAGGGAACCTCCCAACTCCTCTACCATACCCCTCGAGTCTGACTATAAAGACTACATCTGGTGACTTGTTCTGAGTTATAACTGAACAGTCTACGGTTTAAAAAAAAAAAAAAAAAAAAAAAAAAAACATATTTTTCTTCATAAATAACGAGGTCCCCGCTCTGAGCCGCTCTTATCTGGACCCGTAAATGCCTCCTCCTCACCTCCCACCTACCGCATCGCATGCATAGCAATCCAGCTGTGCTGGTTCCACTATACCAATAATAGTGCATTTGTCGCGGCATTGTATTTATTGGTTGTGGAACCAGCACAGCTTTAACTGTCCCACCCTCCTCCCGATGCGGCAGCCATTCACTGTTTTCTCATTGGAGTGGCAGAGCGTATGCTCCCCTAGAGCGGGGTCAGTATCTCCACAGGCCACCACCAGGTGGCTCCCATGTCTAGTACAGCGCCAGATTTAAAATTCATTTTACTTCTGATGATCGTCACGGAATAGACCCTTCTAGCCCAGAATATGCCTACACGGGGCCTGGGCTGGAGAAGGGGTGTATTCTATAGCAATCCAGCTGTGCTGGTTCCACAACCAATAAATACAATTTAAGCCGCGACAAATGCACTAGTATTGCTCGTCATTTTGTGTAAAATAAAACTGTTTAAATGGTATACAATTTATATTTTATTTAAACCTTTTACTATGATAAACTCTAGCTTTGTTTACGCTCCACCGGCATGTTAAATTCGGAGCACTGGAGCCTAACCTGTTCGCGCAACGAAAATTCACGCAAAGAACGGTTTTTTAGGAAAGTAACACGTTCGTTAACTGGGGGTTGCCTGTATCTGGGAACAGTTTTGTGTAAACATGGAAGTTTGGAAGGAGAAATCAGGGATAGGGCAGTGAGGGGTAGGCAGGTCATAGGATCACTGGGGAGGATAATGAAGGGTAGAAGTGTGAGTATGGAAGTGAAAAAGGGACTGAGAAATAGTATAATCCTCCCAACGCTGACATATACGTCGGAGACGGACATGGAGTAGGGCTCAGCAGTCTAGAATAGGTGCTGTGGAAATGAGTTATCTGAGAGGAACATGTGGACTTACCAGGTGGGATGGAGAAAGTAATGAGTGTGTGTATTAGAGATGTGGTATGAGTGTGGAGTGGTTGAGAGGGTGAAGCGTAATACATTGAGATGGTTTGGACATGTGGAGAGAATACAAGGTGTGGAGTTTGTAAAGAAGGTGTACGATAGTGAAGTTGTGGGACCTGGTGTGAGAGGCAGACCTCCAGTTAGATGGCAGAACAGAGTGGAAGAGTATGTGAGAGAGAGAAGTGTGAGGGGGGGAGGGAGGATGGAGCAAGTGAGGAGGGAGTGCTGGAACAGGGTAAACTGGAGACTCTTCTGCCGTGGCCACCCCATTGGCAGGAGTTCCTGAAGGGAACGAGGTGTCAGAGCTATAGATAGATAGATAGATAGATGTGGTCAACTACAGTCAGTTCAACAAAAACTAACAATAAAAGTGCGGAGGTTCCCATACCTTATACCAGGAGAGACTCTCTGAAGTGAGGACGAACCAATAGTCCCTAGAGCCGCCCTTCATGAAGCCCAGGTTTGAGATGGACATGAAGCCCTTGCGGATCACTTGATTGCCCAACTTGCGGCCAGATTTGGGGTTGTTTTCACTTGTCTGCTGCGCACTATGTAAAAAGAACATTTTTGGTAGTGAGAAAATGTCATACAGGATGTTAAGAAATAATTTGAGAACATGCAATTTACATATTTGGTCAAAAAATGTAAAAGCATCTATAGTATAGTGAAACCATTTTAAAATCACTTTACAATACTCAATATTGATATTGAAAATATTATTCATTATATATTTTATATAGTACTCTAATTTTGTAATAAAGAATCTGCTTCTGCTTAAGAACTCTACCTTAAGCCACAAAAATTTTCTTTCATTTTATAAACCATAACATATAGTAGTCCATCCAAATGTTATTACACAAATTTATCTCGGTACAGTAGTGTCAAATACCCTACTGATTCAATTTATGTTTGACATTATTATTTAATTATTATTACATAAATAGTTAAAAAGATGAGAAGGATGAAAAGAGAAAGAACAAAGATTATTATCATAGTACTGTACTGTACTGTATATGAATGACAAATATATGACCACAAGAGGAAGATATACCGGTGCTAAAGAGGATATAATTTGAAGCCTGATACTGTATTCCTAAAGGTTAACTCATAATACTGTACACTGAAAGACAGGAAGAATACTAAAAGTATTGTCATTCCTAAGGTGGTTATATGTTGTCGGTTAACTAGAAATTACTGATTCCTTCAAACATAAGCCGAGGTAGTCTTTCTTGCTACAGCTTGGAGAAATCAGTAGCCTCCAATTAATAACAACACCTGGCCCCGGAAAAGTTTGTATGCTATCCCATTGCAGCCAACCTTCCAATCACTGAAAAGATGTGCTCTTAACAATGCTCTAAGAATCCAATGACCCTGAAAGACCAGAAAGTTGGTTGACATGATTGGCCCCAAACTTTTCAGAGTGATGTTGTACCAAGTGTAACTATAGCAAGAAAAATTCATTATCAAAGAGGTAATAGTTTTAATGCAAGCTTAACTGGCAATGACGTTAGTGCTTAATTCTACAGAAGAAAGCAGAATTAAGCATAGAAGTATTTACCATACTTAGTTTCCTTAATAGTATTATTAAATAACTATACACAATTACTTAAAATATGTAAGCATCAAAATAAGTACACTGAAGCTCTAAAGTTAATGAACAGCATTTCTGATCTAATGGTTAATTAGTTAACACATTCAGTAACTATAAAATACGATAAACAACCATAGCCAACTCTGGTATAGTTAGACCCAAAATGTTAAGCTTGTCAAAACAATGCAAATTCTGAGGCATTAAACTCAGAAAAATATGAAGTAAGACTGTAAATGGGTGAAAAAAATATATAAAGGGGTGAGAAATGGATAGATATGAATGGAAATGCACTAACACAACATGAAATATGTGAAGAATGTGAAGAATATTTCATCACCTTAAAATTTGCATACGAACTCATCTACTTGTTAAATTTGTCACCATACAGCACTAGAAGAATCCCCTGGCACTTCTCTGGAGACATCACAACTAAGTATTCCCACTCTAACAGAGCTGCTGTTTAGGTAAAATACTTAATCTATCAATCGTTTCTTTAATAATGAAATTTACACATTTTGAGAAAAGAATATATATATATATATATATATATATAAAAAGGAAAATTGGATGGGATGGGTAGGCTGGAGTACTGTACATGACAGAAAGCACAAGAGAATCGGGAATAGGTGGGCCGGTATATGAATAAGATTGTATGAGAGCAAAGGTGTATGGGTGGAAGGGGAGCAGCAGATGAGGATACAGTGGAGGGATGAAGTTGACATATTGTAGAGGAAGGAGCTTGGGGGTGATGCAGAGGGGTAGAAGAGGATGAGGTATAGGGATGGGACACAAAGGTATTCATAGGAGGGTGATATTGCAGGTGTTGTGGGGCTTTGATGTGCTGGAATAGTAAGTAGTGCTTGAAGAATTATGGTGTCAAGCAATAAATATTGCAGATACGTAATTTGTTAGAGGACAAGAAAATAGAGGGATGATATCTGAGGAACAAAGTAAGGAATAAAAAGCAGAAAAGGTAACACATACACCAGAGTAAGACCGAGGAATGGGCGGATTATAACGAAACTGTGACTAATAATGTGTGTAAAACCAGGTAAATTCATCCTGATAAAATGGGCACCGAACAATACAGCATGTTAACTGGTTTGAGCATAGTGAAGGTTTACTTCCAAATTTATCCCAAGGGTGAAACTGTCAGGGGGTTCAACGAATGGGTAAGAGGCAGAGATGAACAGGCAAGGATTGCTGTGGGAGGTGGGGCAAGGCTAGGGAAACATGCCCAGCGAAAATGATAAATATTCTCGTGCTACTGATAGTACCAGTGCAGTGAAGGGTTCATTCAAAGTAATCTAAAAATAATAATACTGTAATAGAAAATGTGCACAGCATTTATTAGCCTGCATCTCCACTTGACAATACAGGCAAATAGCTCTGGAAGATCACTCTCAGTACAATACCAACAGCTGCTCAGTTAGTTTGGGACCACTTAAGACCTACCCAAAGCATATAAAAATTGCCATCAATTAGTATGTGGAGTTTAATGCAAAGAAAGTTATGTGCATAACAGAAGATAAGAAGCTCTAAGCTACGCAAAATGACATCATACTAACGTTTGGTTTGCCCTGCGGTCGTGAAAAAATAAACTACATTGAAACGGCCATTCAGTCATTAACCTATAAAATAGTGTAAGTAATTACAGTATATTCTTTTGCAACTACAATATATTTTGGGTGACAAACTCTAATGGTCATTCTAGTGTGATTTTCTCTCTCAATAATATTTAATATAAATAAATATATAACACACACATCACAATTCTGGCCAATTATTACTGGTATGACGAAAGCACATCAGGTCACGGACAGAAGTTAAGTCTCCACCTCCAGTATTTAAATTCTGATAACAATTATGATTATGAAGATGGAATGATAAAGTATACAAGGTGTCCCAGGAAGTATCATCCTAACCTTGGAAGATATTAGAGGAAAGTACTTAATTAACAAACACACAATCAATTGAATAAATTCAGTTATGGAACCACTTGCTGACAGACAGGAGGAGATGAAACTCATGTCCATGGCTGTATGACACAATGTTATCAATGACATGAAACAACCTCAAACTGAATATCATGTGAATGAAAATAATAATAATAATATAGACAAAAATATAATATCTGCTGATACTACAACAGCACATGGGATTGGTGGGACTTGTCTGCCATATTCTCATCCCTCACCTTTAATTAGGAATGGACTGATCAATAAGTTGCTGTACTGATAGTCTGCACCCTGTCTGAAAGTTACATAATACTGTACTGTGCTGATCTTGTGTACGGAAAACTTGCCTGTCAATTATATAGACAGTAATTCTAATGTATGGAAAACCCATAAGTCACTTATGAGAGCAGAATTGAAAATGTCCCATCATTCAGTCATTTGTGGATTTCAAAATGACTGATACAAGTCATATTTTCATAAATTTTGGCATAAATATTACCTGAGAACTGAAAAACCTAGCAAGAAATATACAGTTGTTGTTGAATTCCTCAAGCTGTCTGGCCGAGCAGCCCCATATACAGTAATATAATTTACAAACAAGTTTATCACAGATTAAAGGTTTATCATGGTCATTATATATTTTTATGACCGATTCAGTAAATTTGCGAGTCTGTTAAGTTTCATAATAATTTAAAAGCCCTACACTCAGTTGAACAACACTAACAATAAAGGTATGGAATGAGAATATGAGAATTTATCTTTAACCTCCAGGAAGCACTAAATATTTTTAAACTGTGCTGAGCTCAAACTTAACTGACATCATCTTGTCTCCATATTTCCCTACATTGCATCCTATTCACAGTTTTAGTCATTTTAAGTTTTCACTTGTCATCACCATTACTATTATCTGGTTCCCTGTCTTCCTTGGCTTCTCATTACATCCATGAGTTATAACCCATCTATTCATCTGGTTCCTTGTTTGTCGTGATCATCTTTTTCGTATACTCGAGTTCCTGTTCTGTTTCTATAACTGATCATCTGGTTTCCTGTTCGTTTTGGTTTCTCATTACATCCCTGGATTACAATCTAGTTTTTTTATATGTTCATATGGTTCCACAATGCTCTATGTTTCTAGTTCTATCCCTGTATTACTGCTCTCTTACCCTAACTTTTCATATGGATCCCTATCTGTCTTGGTTGCCCAATACATTTCTGGATTGCCATTCTTTTAACCTGACTATTCATCAATGATTAGTTTGTAATGATTTAAATTAAGCATAATGGAGGTTACCAAACCCATTGGTTGTTACTGATGACAACACGCAACAGTTCTGGTTCATCAAGGAGAGGAGGGGTAACATGAATCTTCACAGCAGGATATACCAAGACTGAAAATTAATAAACTCCAGAAACATTGAACTAAATAAAGTTGTAAATAAGCAAAAAGTGTGAAAGCTGCAAGAAATAATGCAAGTTATTGATCAAAATAAGTAAAATACATACAGTATTAATTTTGTGACATGCAACTTAAATACACCAAATACAAGTAACAACAAAATTAAGTAAGTGAGCACAAGAACAACAGATTCCAGAAAACAGAAACTGAAAGCAAATGATAAATAAATTATTCTGTTACCAGAAGTTGCTGTTAATTCATTCTCCTATACTGTACTACTGTATACTCTCAAACACTAATAAAACAATCCATATTTTTCAAGACTATAACATTCACACAAAGGTCAGGATTGCAATATACAATCATAAATCAAAGCTTTCAGTACAGTACAGTGCCCCCTAGCTAGCATGACAATGTACTTTAGGTAGTAGGAACTTGACTATGATTGCTGGGTCTTACTCAAACCTTGGCTTTCATATTTTTCCATAGCCATAAATAGCCAGAGATATCAGCATACACACAATTTTATCCTATTCCAAGCAGTTCACTACATACTGTACATTCCTGGCAAATCTGAGCTAAAACAAATCCTAAAATGTGTTCCTATTCACAGGAGCTATTCAAGCCATTGCTCTAACAAAACAGATTTAGCAGGGACACATAGCAACACAAACTGCTTACTTGATTTTAGACAACAAACACACACACACATACAATACATACATACAAATATGCTGACTGAGTAAACAACACACAAATAGACAGTATCAACAAAGGTTTGTTAAATGCAGGTCTGGTATAAACATATAACTGGGTATGTACACATGTGAATGCAGAAATGCAAAATATAATAATATCTATAGTGACTCTTCAGTGCTAAAAGAAATTTTTGATGCATCACAGACTCTGGGGAAAAAAAAAACTGTCAAACGTTTACATGGTTGGCCGGGATACTGTCTTTTAAAGGAGCAAGATTTTACAGTACTTATCCCCAAAACAATGGATATACCTCTGGCTATCTAAATGATGTCACAAGACCACTTTGAGCCATTAATATTTCTGATATATCTGTCCACCATATTCATGAAATAAGATATACTGTATCCTCTCTCAGTGCATTATTATGTTACACATGCATGCAAACTGCCAAAAAAAATTGTAGATACAAGCTGCTTACACTGATGTGTACACAATATATATGCCTTAATGAGTTAAAACAACATTGGGGCCAGCATTACCAAAGGCAAGTTTTCAACTATGATACCAATTTTTAACTTACACTAATTTCAAATGAGACTTGAGAAAAAGTCTGTCAATATTTAACAACACACTGAGCACAATAAGTGTAAAAATGGTTCAAATAAACTTCAAACATTAGATAACATGCATGCCACTCTCAACTGCATCCCATTCACTAGTCATTACATGGCAGCCAACAAACTCACTACACTACACACCCATCACACCACACACTTACTCTGCCATGCTAGAGCCTCTGGAGTTGCGGATAAACAAAGAAGTCTCCAGGTTAACTCTGTGACCACTGTACAACAATAGGGTAACTTAAATGGTGGCATCACTAACACAAGGGCAGGTACTGCACCCACCCTCTTTGTTCAAACTTCAATCTCAGTCAAGGCGACATTGCTTTAACAACCTTGGCAAATTACTCAAATAATATAAATAATTATTATATAACTATTCTTACAATAAAAAGGATAGCATTACAACTTCCTCATACAGAATTCTACTATTGTGGGTGGAAGATGCCATGTAAGAAGAGCAGTACCTCACCTTGTATTAATAATACTACCAAAAAAGTACATTTCCTACACTCTACAGCCACTTCAGGCTAATTTTGAAAAAGTGAAAAACCACAAAAAGCCTTCCCACTACAAACAAGGGAATGTGATCAAGCACTGTTGATATCTATCTTTTAGTGATATAAATTGCAAGACAATGACAATTTTGTATATTTGTACTGAGTTTTCTACACAGATATTATAATACATAACAGCTTTTTCCATAGCTACAGTATTCACTGTACAGAAGGCAGCATAAATTTATTTAAAACCAGCCCATGGGTGTGAACAAGTTGATCTGATTACTCTGTCTGGAGGGATTGAGACTTGCATACTGTATACAAAAATAGCAACCTGTTAGTAATTTTTTTCAGTACTACAGCGCTGTGCCTGAAAATAAATTGTAGCATTATACTGACAGAAGAAGATTATTAAGTGAAGCATGACTGATGCATGATAAAGGAAGAATGGAGACCTAAGGTGACACTTATTTTTCTCCATGGTATGGTAAGGTTTTCTTCCCTCTTTTTAGTCTCCTTACTACAGTACTGTACAGTGTATCCAGATTTGATTCCAGGGTGGGATACTCACTGATATTTACTCCACATATTAGTGTTTATATGTACAGCAATATATATCTAAATACATATTTCAATACAGTACAAGCATTGCTTTCAAATTTAGTTAAAACCTAGTAAAAGTTTCTATCAAATGCATAACTATCAATCTTCCAGACAGTATTACCACATCTACTGGATCATATCCTCTGGCTGGTGAGAAATGAATTCCTGCTGCCAACTTTGCCATTAGTTATTCCATAAGAAATAACTAACAAAAATTTTGAAGCTAAATGCAGTAGGAAAAAATACAAATAGACTCCAATTTAAAAAGTTACATGTTGCCATCAAACGTAGAGCTGCCAATATGAACACAACTCCATTTTATGTAGTTATCTTAATGAAATAGAAAACCAATAGAAGTAGTGCAAGAAGGTGCTACTGTCCTGCAAATACATCACACAGATTGATAACACACTTGGGCTTTATCTGTAAATATCAAATATAGTTTCAAAGACGATAATTGTGGTGGAAGGAACTGGGAACAGCAACAACAAAAAAATCAAGAAGGTTTTGCTGTGCTATGATATAAAGTGTGGGTATTATAATTACTGGTTGAAGATTAATCACAAAAAAAAATATTATTTAAGATGTCCTCAGCAAATTAAAGAAAAAGCTTCCTTAAAACTGTATAAACACACACACTACATAATTATTAGTGGTATGTTTATGGCAGTTTGAAGGGACTGGTAAACTCCAATTGTTGACAAATAAAATAAAAAATTATGTCATAAAAAGTTATGGTGCTTAGGGTACTAATTAAGATACATCCCTGAATCATAATGATATTCATAAATGTCCTTATAATACAGATAACCCTTTAGTAGTAATTGAAAATTGCCACACCTCAAAGGGTACAGAGTAAAAATTGTTGTAGAACAAGTGTGCCTATGCCCTAAAGGAGCATCAGCAAAGAACCAACAACAACATGAGGCAGTGAATCCTTACTCATCTCCAACTAAGACTGTCAGATCAATACACACAACTCTCACAAACCAAGCCATCAAATAATAATTTCCCTCTCAGTTCCTTTCTTTGCAGAAAATGGTACAGTTGCCCACACATGAATCTGGTACACCTCGCTTCTTGTGAGGTAGCTACAACAGGAAGGAAAGTGAGCAAGAGTTATAGTTTGTTCATTTTCCTTCCCTTTGTAGATACCTCACAAGTAATGAGCCCCACCAGCTTCATGTGTGGGCAACTGTACCTATGGTTGAACTAAACATGGCAGTGCTATGTGTGTACAGATGGCTGCAGAAATTTGTTGCCCTACCATTCACTTTTTGGCTTTGACATGAAATGGTAAATTTTCCTATCCAGTGCAATGTTACACAAACATTTTTAGCCCAGAAACAAATGCTGGGGTACAGAATTTTTGCAGCCAATAGTTTGGTGAAAGTGACAACCAGCAGTGACTCTGAGAAAAAAGCTTATTTATATATGATGAAACAAATGAGGCACTTGGAACCACAGGGCCAATGACCAATTGTAGCCTTAGTAAACTACATTCAAAGTTTTGCCACATGCCTATATTCCCATGTATAAAATGCAAAAATTCCATACAGCTGCCTCACTGGTCTCCCATAGTTTCTTTCTGACATCTTACCTAACCTAAAGATAAGATTAAACATTACCACCACCACCACCTTCATGATCCCATTTCCCTTTTTTCACAAAACTTGGGCCAGGAGGGCAAAATAATAACTATAACTATAGACTGCCATAGAATGCTCATTGAAACTGGATTCACTCACTCCAACTTTCAATCTCTCCCAAGATTACGCACTCACTCCTACTTCCATCCCCCCCACGATTACACACACTCACTCCCACTTTCATGCTTCCGATGATTACACACAACAGCTTCTTAATTAGTACAACAAAATCTACTCCAAACATGAATTTCATTATCAAACCCTGTAGTTCCATGTGTTTGAAAATTATAATAATCCAGCTACAATCTGTATTTTAATTCTACTAAAGTTCATTGGAAATCATGTATATCAAAACACCATTTATAAAGGAGTGACATGCTGTCAAGACAGGCTCCACTTCCTTTGGTGCTTTATATCCAGATTCTATCTACTTGTATTGCACTTCATCACAGACATAAAATAATTTCATCAAATGAATGTACCAATACATGATTGAAAATTGATAGACAATCACGAATTGCTGATTATTAAATGGCAAATATGAGATTCCAATAATGTATATATAAAAAAAAAATCTGTGATTTCTTACTTGGCAAATCCTATGAAGTCCTCATGGTTGGTATTCATGTATGCCAGTTCACATTCATTGATGAGCAAGATGTTCTCCTTCACCATCTGCTCCCGTTCTCGGATATGTGTGGTGATGATACGCTCAGTCTCTTCCTGCAGTCTTGGGTATCGGGACATCTGAAGAGACACATTTCCTCCTTGGAACATTGGTGTTTTCATGTGACATTTCAAACTGCATGTCATGAATCATGTTTATACCTCAGTTTAGGTGGTCTACTATTGTGTCACAGTCAGGGGAAATCAGTGACCTCCAATTCCCAATATTTTCCCTGCTCTAAATTATAGGAAATATTGTACAGTAAGACCTCGCAGATAGTGACACACATAGTCTGGCGAAATAGCCACTATCCGCGGGGCAAAGTAAATAAATCAAAGTAATCTGGACATTTTGTCAAATTATCCTCCAACTTTAAAATTTTTACCTTTATATAACCAAGCACACACATACAAACTTAAAATAAACATATTTGACATGCCAGAAGGTATATAATATTACCTGTTTTGAGTGCATTTATTGAGGTGACATGGTGAGTCAAGTTCAGCGTCAGTCTACTGGGTGCCTGCACCCTCACTTTCTCCCTCATTTTCACTATTAGCCTACAGTACAGATCTCAGCAGCCTAAACAATAAATGACTTTAAAGTTTAAAGCAATGGAAACAACAGTGGAAACATTGACTATCACTATGAGCGCGGCGTCAGAGTTGCCAATATCCGATATTGGCAACATCACGGCCCGTAGTCCGCTCGCTTAGCTTCGCTATCAGTGCTTCCATTTTAAGGTAAAATACCCTAAACTAGGGTAATCAAACCCTCTATGATATTATTTAGGGTAATGCCTAATTTGGGGTAATTTTAGTGCAATTTTTTTTTTTATAAACGTGTCAAAAAATATCGAAAATTAAGAATAGAACACATAGTTATTGTAGACATGAACAAAATAGTCAGAAGTTAATTAACACTGTACTGAAGTTACATGTTTACATCACTTTGGAATTTTGCTAAACACATTAAGTTATCCATAATCCAGTGTACAGGGGCATAACCCAGGTACCGTGATTCGGGCCACTGGTTTTGGCAATATATATAATCTATTTTAGTTTGTCTTATATATAATCCTAAATGACTATGAGTCATTATTCTACGATGTTGCCAACTTTTTAGGGTAATACTTAGTAATATAGGGTAAAACAGGCTCAATTCTAGGGTAATATTTTCGTAGCTCATGGAAGACCAGCTCGCTATCCCCGGTGCATTAATCGCTATCCACCGTGCCTGGAAATGTTTCTATCCTGTCGCTATCTGTGAAACAGCTATCCGAGAGGTTTTCTGTAATTTTTTTTTATTCTTGGTTAATGTCAACAAATATTAATTCATAAGTTTTAATTTTCCACCCCAATGACTAATGAGTAGCTTCTCCCTACAGTATGGGTGGTAAGTTTTAGAAATCACCATTAGCTACTCTTGGCCATTTTGGCTTTAGACATTTACCGTCAATCAGAAAGACGTGAGACTGCAGTACAGTTTTCACAGGTCTGAAAAGTACAGGAAAAATCCCATTAAACACTGAAGGTTAGACATCTATAAAACCTATTGCTTTGCAAAATGAGCTTACCTTGAGAGTGCAATTTCTGACAACATTGGTCAGCTCCTGGACCACTAAATCCACACACTTCAAGCTGGGTTCCTTCAGACGACCGATCTGACCCTTTACAATGGCGTCAAAGGCCATATCAGGAGTGAACAAACCCACCCTGATGCCGTGGATATTGCGGATGGCGAATGCAATCTCCCGACGTAGTTCTTTTTCGTCAAATTCCATACGGACAATTTCATAAGGAAAACGTTCATGGAAAAGTCTGTTGATCTTGGCACCACCGGACAACTCATTCGTGTTAATGAGGGCTGATCCAGAGCCCTCAATAGCACGCTCAAAATCGTTCTGTAGCTGCTGGATCATTCTGAAAAATACAAAATCAATTAAAGTGTATGACAACGCATCAGATTTTATAAATAAAGGTATGTAAGACTTACCGAGTCAAGTACTATAACAAAGTTAATCAAGCCATAATGATTCAAGCCTGGTCTTACAATGTTGCCTGTGACCAACCTAGTTTGCAACAACAATATTTATATTTCAGAGACAATGACAACGACACATAAGAGCTGAAGTTTGGCTCTAACATGTATTAGATCTTTACCCTCTTATACACAGGCAAATCACAAATTCTTTATATTACACCTTGTGCTATACTGTACATCTGTTACAGTAAAATCTTCAAAACAGTAAATTTGTAAATTTCCTTGATTTTCCAGAAAATTTACAAAGTGACTGTTTCAATCAGCAAATTTACAAAATTACTAAGATTTGTAGGAAATTATTTGTAGGAAAATGCATAGTATCAGGTAATCGTAAATTTATGCGACGGATATTAATATCTGAGCCCTAATAAGTTGACATGATGCTCCTATGAGTCCATTGTGGACAAGACTGTTAGTGAAAGGTTTCATAACTTTGCAACAACTGACTCATTCACTCTAATATCAAACAAATCAATGTCTGGCGATGATAGAAGAGAACTTACTGTAACATGGCCTTTGTCTTGATGGAAGGGTCATCTGGTCTGAAATGTTTGTATTGGTCCACCTCTTTTTCCATGGCCAAATACTGCTTTTGAAGCTTGTCCCTGAGGCTGGGCAATGTCTCACGAATGTGGTTTGTCAGCTGCTGGTTGAGGACGCGCTGAAGGTAGGGTGTACCCATACGGTCAGCCACGTGGCGGTACGCTGGGTGAGCCAAGAAGAACTTGCGCTCGGCCGCAATGGCTGCTTTGATATCTTTCCTTCCTTCGATATCCTGGGGGCATGGAGAGGGAGGTGGATGAGAAGGGATAAGTGGATGACAGAATGAGAATGTAAAAGGGGAGAGTGAGGAAAGGGAAGGGAAAGAGAAACCAGTCAATGATGCTATTATAACTACTCAAAGACTACCCTGTTAACCTTTGAACCCTTATTGACCCTGCTTAATTCTAAAGGATAATATATGTCCCTTGCTGACTAGGCTGATCTCTAACATCAGTTGCTAAGAAAATAGCAATAGAAATTCTGTCGAGTCTGGATGGAGGTCATGGAGTCAAACTAGCTGGCCTTGTGCAGGTAAAAAATATAACATGAGCCCTCTGACAGTCCCAGACACTAACTTTTCCACTTGGTTCCTCTGACAATGAGCAAACTGATCTCTATTAAATGATCTCCACCTTCTGTGACCTGTTGACAACGCCAACGTAACCACGACGGAGAGGCAGCAGCTTGTTCTCCAGGACATCCCTGGCATCTGTTCCTTCATCCATCAGGTCAAGCTTAGTGATCACACCAATAGATCGGATACCTGTGGGAATCAAGCCAGGTCAGACAAGAAATTAGATTAATAGCTGTGTGTTTTATGGTGTTGTGTGTATGCATGAGTATGTGTAGTAGTAATAATGAGTGTTTGTGCCTCCTCAAAGAAATACACAAATCCATATCACACATCCACCATATGTATCAACATCCTTAGAAAATTTATGAAAATATGAATAAAAAACATTAAAAAAATCAAAACTCCGAGGTAACTGTACCCACCGTCTGGATCAGCATCTTTGGCCAGCTTGAGGGCATCACTGTTGGCCAAATCAGAGTTGGCAGGTGATACAGCGAGGATGAGGCACGAGTCCTTGGTGATGTACGTCATGATCATGTTGCGGATCTGTGACTCAATGTCAGCGGGCTGGTCTCCTATGGGCACTTTGGTCAGCCCCGGCAAATCGATCAGTGTCAGGTTCAACACTGTGAGGGGGCAGTGGAATGCTGTATTAGAGTCGTATCACATTATAGTACATCTGCTGGCATTACAGTTGGATAACGTAAGGTTGGGTGATTACAGTAACAACAAGGCACGGAAGAGTAAGTTAGAGGACACAGGTAAAATATTGGAAGATGAGGAAGAGAGAGAAAGAAAGAATGAAAGAGGTGGAGATGGCAGGGTAAAATAAGCAACACATTTCCCCACGGCCTCTTTAAATCTTGACCCTTTCCCTACCTCCGCCACACCTCGCTTGCTCTTCTCTCACTCTCTCTCCCAATGTCTGCATGCATGAAAGTGTGCACAAACACACATGCATGCATACACCTGACAAACACACACACTACAACCACCTCTTATCTATTAGACACCTAAGCCTACTACAGTATGACACTCCTTCCTTTCCTTCCCTACCAGAACCTCATTCTTCTCACATCTTTTTAATCATCCTAACCATGCAGCTAATGTTGTTTTATTGCTGTAGCTTTCCTTAGGTACAGATTTAAGTCTACTGTGCCAGTGAACTGTACAGTAATATATTATTAGATGGAGAGATGGACAGAGTGCTATAACAAAACTGAATACAGAGGATGGAGAGAATGGGAGGAAATCGATCAAAGAGAAGAAAATTGGATGAAAATGACAGCAGAGGAAGGTGAGGGTGAAGACCTTGGAATCAATTAAGAACAAGGAATAATGAAAGGAAGGAAATATTATACAAAATTCAAATTAGTGAAACAGTGAGCAGAAGAAACAAGGCAAGAACATGGGAATAGACGATGGAAGTGAGGAAGGGAGAAGGTAAGAAAACAAGGGATCAATATACATATATATATAAAAGTAGAGTAAAGGAGGAGGGAATGGGATTGAGAGAGTAGAGGAGAGAGAAAAAAGGAAAAAAGTGGGTGAATGAATGGAGGAGGGCTGGAGGTAGGGAAGGGGAAGGAGGAGGCAAACATAGAAGGTAGAGAGATGGCAGAAGTAGGAGAGGGGAGGGAGGGAGGAAGTAAGAGAGGGGAGGGAGGGAGGAAGTAAGAGAGGGGAAGGGAGGGAGGAAGTAAGAGAGGGGAAGGGAGGGAGGAAGTAAGAGAGGGGAGGGAGGGAGGAAGTAAGAGAGGGGAAGGGAGGGAGGAAGTAAGAGAGGGGGGGAGGGAGGGAGGAAGTAAGAGAGAGGGGAAGGGAGGGAGGAAGTAAGAGGGGGGGAGGGAGGGAGGAAGTAAGAGAGGGGGGGAGGGAGGGAGGAAGTAAGAGAGGGGGGGAGGGAGGGAGGAAGTAAGAGAGGGGGGGAGGGAGGGAGGAAGTAAGAGAGGGGGGGAGGGAGGGAGGAGTAAGAGAGGGGAAGGGAGGGAGGGAGGAAGTAAGAGAGGGGGGGAGGGAGGGAGGAAGTAAGAGAGGGGAAGGGAGGGAGGAAGTAAGAGAGGGGAAGGGAGGGAGGGAGGAAGTAGAGAGGGGAAGGGAGGGAGGGAGGAAGTAAGAGAGGGGAAGGGAGGGAGGAAGAATAAAAGGGAAGGAGGGAGGGATGAGAGAAAAGAACAATTTTGGCTTCATCTTACTGGGCCCGGGATCTTGTAAGGTGGGAAACATATAGGGAAAGGAGGCAATTAAATGAAAAGGGACAGGGGGGGGGGGGGAAGCAAATAACATAAAAGGAAGCCATTAAAAAAAAAAAAAAAAAAAAAGTCATCATATGGACAGTAAAAAATGGAAGAAATAAGAAAAAATGGAAGGGAGGCGAGGAGAGTAAGTACAGAAAGGAGAGAGGAGGGGAGGGAATAGAGGAGAGGAGGGGAGGGAATAGAGGAGGGGAGGGAGGAGGGAGGGAGGAGGGGAGGGAATAGAGGAGGGGAGGGAATAGAGGAGGGGAGGGAATAGAGGAGGGGAGGGAATAGAGGAGGGAGGGAATAGAGGAGGGGAGGGGAGGGAATAGGAGGGGAGGGAGGAGGGGAGGGAGGAGGGGAGGGAGGAGGGGAGGGAGGAGGGGAGGGGAGGGAGTAGAGGAGGGGAGGGGAGGGAGTAGAGGAGGGGAGGGGAGAGAGCAGAGGGAGGGGAGGGGAGGGAGAATAGGAGGGTAGGGGAGGGAGAATAGGAGGGTAGGGGAGAGAGTAGAGGAGGGGAGGGGAGAGAGCAGAGGAGGGGAGGGGAGGGAGTAGAGGAGGGGAGGGAGTAGAGGAGGGGAGGGGAGGGAGAATAGGAGGGTAGGGGAGAGAGCAGAGGAGGGGAGGGTAGGGAGTAGAGGAGGGTAGGGGAGGGAGAATAGGAGGGGAGGGAGCAGGAGTAAGATGGAAGTACTGTAATGTCAAGAGCCAAGGGAGAGGGAAAGGAGGCACAGGAGGAGGAAATGGAGGAGAAGGGAGCAGGAGGAAAGAAAAATAGGAGAGGAGGAAAAGGAAGTGAAACAGCAGCAGGGGGGGGGGGAGGAGGAGTTGGGCATGAGGGAGGGATTATGAGAGGGAGTGAGGTAGGGAATGTGAGAGGGAGGGAGTGAAGGAATGAGGAATGGAGGGAGTGAAGGAATGAGGAATGGAGGGAGTGAGAGAAGGAATGATGGGGAATGAAGGAGAGAATGAGGGATGGGATGAGGGAGAGAGTGAGGGAGGGAGAGAGTGAGGGAGGGAGAGAGTGAGGGAGGGAGAGAGTGAGGGAGGGAGAGAGTGAGGGAGGGAGAGAGTGAGGGAGGGAGAGAGTGAGGGAGGGAGAGAGTGAGGGAGGGAGAGAGTGAGGGAGGGAGGGAGGGAGAGAGTGAGGGAGGGAGGGAGAGAGTGAGGGATGGAGTGAGGGATGGAATGAGGGATGGAATGAGGGTAGGAGTGAGGGAAGAATTGTATGAGGGAATGAGGGAGTGAAGGGAGGGAATGGAAGGAATGAGGGAAGTAAGGGAAGGGGGGGGGTCCTCCCTACACCCTGTGCCCGATAATCAATGGCAACATGGACCGCCTGCGTGGGTGGGCGGTTCCTCACAACCCCCCCCCCTCCTTTCTTCCTCACAACCCTCCCTCCCTTCCTCCTTTCCTTCCTCACAACCCCTCCCTCCTTTCCTTCCTCACTACCCCTCCCTCCTTTCCTTCTCACAACCCCTCCCTCCCTTCCCTCCTTTCCTTCCTCACAACCCTCCCTTCTTTCCTTCCTCACAACCCCTCCCTCCTTTCCTTCCTCACAACCCCTCCCTCCTTTCCTTCCTCACAACCCCTTCCTCCTTTCCTTCCTTTCCTTCCTCACAACCCCTTCCTTCTTTCGTTCCTCACAATTCCTCCTCCACTACCCTTCTCTCCTTTCCTTCCTCACAACCCTTCCCTTCCCTCCTTTCCTTCCTCACAACCCCTCCCTCCTTTCCTTCCTCACAACCCCTCCCTTCTTTCCTTCCTCACAATTCCTCCCTCCCTTCCTCACTACCACTCCCTCCTTTCCTCACTACCCATTCCTCCTTTCCTTCCTCACTACCCCTCCTTCCCTTTATTCCTATCCTTTCCTTTCCCTACTTTCTCCCTATTCTCTCTTTCCTTCCTTCCTCTTCTTTCCTTCCTTCCTCTCCATTCCCCTCCTTCCTATCCTTCCTCTCTATCCTTTCCTTTCTCACTACTCTTCCCTCCTTTCCTTCCTTTCTTCCTTTTCCTACCTTCTCTCAATCCTTCATTTTCATTTCTCCCTTTCCTCCTTCCTTCCTTCCTTCCTTCCTCTATCCTCCTTTACACATCATCCCTCTCTCTCTCTCTTTCCTTCTCATTCCTTCCCTCCCTCCCTCCCTCCTCAAGTCTTCCTTTCCTCTAAAACCTTTCACTTCATTCCTAACCCATTCCTCTCTTTCCCTCCCTCTTAATTTCTTTTCTCTTGAATACCGTACATATCCTTCTTTCCTTCCCCTCTCCCTCTTTCTCTTGTCCAACTTTCCTTTGCCCTTCATGTCCCCAATGCTCCCCTCTCTCTCTCTCTCTCTCTCTCTCTCTCTCACACACACTTTTATGTTATTATGAGCTCCTGGCATGCAGCAACGCCTCATAAGCTTTCCCCGGCCGGTCAAGGCGAGGAAAGGAAGAGAAAAATCCTACGCCTGTCAACTTTGAAACACTACAGCATCTTCATTCTTCCTCCATCTTACTACTCTACCCTCATCCATTTTCCTCCATCTTGCTACTCTACTCTCATCCATCTTTCCTTCTCCTTGCTACTCTACCCTCATCCATTTTTCCCCCATCTTGCTACTCTACTCTCATCCATCTTTCCTTCTCCTTGCTACTCTACCCTCATCCATTTTTCCTCCATCTTGCTACTCTACTCTCATCCATCTTTCCTTATCCTTGCTACTCTACCCTCATCCATTTTTCCTCCATCTTGCTAC